>SMDT01000303.1:0-186180 GCA_005392925.1 Aquilaria sinensis
TCCACCAGAGTTCTCCATTACATCGAACAAATGCTTGACTTTGCGTTTTTTCATTTCCTTCTGTAATCTTTTCTCTCTATTTTCTTTCGGACTCCCCAGTACACTTCTTAATTCTTCCTGATTGTTTTGTTGCCTGTTTGGGCCACCAGAACTCCTCTTGCGTTCCAGAATGCTCTTTGTATTTCCTTTGGACCTTTCACATGACGGCCCAACTAAATTACTAGCAGACAAGCCCATGCCCAATTCACCATCAGAACTGTACAATTTTGACTCCTCTGCTCGGCTTATTTTGTCTTCTTCCAATATCGAATTTCCGGCCAAAAAATCATCTGAGGTGTGCCATGAACACCTATCTAAGCCGCCATTTCTGATGCTTAGCATGCATGCGTTTTCAAAAGTTCTCGATAATTGATCCATGGTCGCCAACTCCTCTTCCCCATAAAAGTTTCCCTCTTTTCCGGCTGACTCCAGCCGCCCTACTGAGCATTTCTTCCTTGTTGCGTTCAATGCCCCAGCTTCCACGTCATCTTCTTCCTCCGCATCACTGTCCGCGAACTCCTCCAGCGATTCGATCAGACTCGAAGCTATCGTCTGAATCCGAGTTAACGTTCGACGTATCGTCATGCCTGGTGCGGAACTCTAAAACCACATCTGGAGTTTCATAAACTCGGACTTCATAGATCTTTTCCTCCACTTTGACATTCTTGCAATCTTCTCCAAACTATGAGTTAAAACACACACTCTTCCTCGGTTTATTTGCTCCTTCAATTCTCCTCTGTTAATTTTTCTACAAATAACACCTTTCCCCACAGAAGTCCTACAGTTTCGAAAGTAGTTTTGCACCATACATGGAGTGGAATGCCTTCTATGTTAAGCCACGCTAGTCATCCAGGTCGATTAAAACTAGCCGACCATGGGGAAATCCATTCAAACCATTCCATCCCATCTTTTAGCATGACATCCATGTCTTCTTTGGTTTTACATTCCAGTAAGACTCTCTTTCCACCCACGTACTTAACTTTGCCTGGCCCTACACCCTCCAAATCGCAGTCTTTGTAGATTCCACCAACTTTACATCTCCCACTGCAGACCGTTGAAGCCAACTTTTTTCTTCCTCTTGAGGTTCCAGTTCAATTCCAGCCCACCGCTTCTCTCGATTTCCGGCAATGCCGTTCTTTTGATTGCTCTGCTGTCCTTGTCCATTCACCACTTCTGCGTAACGTCTTCCATCCCTCTTCGCATCTCCTCTAATTCTTCCCACCTCTGACTTCTCCATCTTCTTCACTCTTCTCCCCACATCATCTCCTCTACTATATTTCGAAATATTTACTCTCATCTTGTAGGTTCCCACCCAAATTCCATTGAGTTCCTTCTCCAGGTGTTTTGCATTTATCACATTAAAAAATCTTACAAATCCAAACCGGCATCCTGCTCTTGTCCTCTTTCTTGATACATATATGTCAGCAACCATGCCATATCTACTGAAAACTTTCCACAGATGTTTTGATTCCCAGTCCTCCGGAAAGTTCATGAAGAAGAATGAAGTAGTCACCTTACCCAACACCCTTCCAAACTCCTGGTTCGAGCTGCCTGCCTTGAATCGCTTCCCATAACCGGATCCCCTGTTTCCCTCTCTCTCAGAATTTCTCTCTCGCAAAGTTTCTCTCGCTCTCTCTCATGATGCTTTAAATAATTACCCCTACTTGCTCCAATGTCTTTCTGAAACTTGTTCGGTTGTGTATATGGAAGTTGTAAGAAACTGGCTAGATTTGATCAGTGGAAATGATTGCCCTATATTTTCAGTTAATTTTCTGGAAAAAAAAATATTAAAATTGTGCTCGAGCTTTCCGGTTGTCTCTTATATATTTTGGATAAATTTTTTAATATTAATGCAGCAATGTACAAGATTTGATTAGGTAGGAGCTGGTTGGGTGTTTGGAAAAAAGTTACTAGAAATGCATTGCAGGGGTGTTTCGAGGTTGTATTTTGTATTCATTAGTGTGCTATTCAACTTTTATTATCTTGGATATGATCCTGTGTTCAACATGTATAGAATAGGAAAATTAAAAAAAAATTCTAGTACACATATATTTTCAACCAGCTATTAGCTACATTATTATTTTTATGGGAAAACAAATGGGATTTTAATAATTGTTCAAGTTACTAGACTTTAATAGAATGTCACATTATATATATGTTGCCTTTCTAAATGACAAAATTGCCCTAGATTTATAGTGCAATACCATAATATATCCGGTAAATGCTCTTCCTAATTTTAACCATATTTTAATTTTAATCTAAAATATTGAAGCTTAACCTAACTCACCAGTTAAAAAAAAAAAATTCCAACAGCCTTGTGTTGGAAATCAAGAATTTTCAATGTAAGGCCATTATGAAAATTGGTACATTGGCAAAACAGGCATTAGGGAAAAAAATTTTCAATAGCTCAAGTGTAAGCCATTAGAATTTCCAATAGCTTGACTATTGGTAAAAACACTGTTAGTAATTTCCAACAACCATTCATGAGCCAAGGAACATTTTCCTTATCAACGGCCAGAGTAGCTTGAAGAAATTTTCAATAGTCTAGCTGTTGGAAATCTGCAATTGTCAAGACATTACAAGTCTCCAACAACTTGGCTGTTGGAAGTTTTTTTTTCTATTTAAATAAAAAAATAATTTATTTTGTGCTTAAGTAAATTTATATTTTATAATATTCCTAAAATTGGGTATATTTTATATTTTTAGTATCACATATTTATATTTTATAATATTACAAAAATATATTTTCTAAAATTTTATATTATATTAACTGAAAATATATGTTATAACAGTAACAAATTCAAAACTAAAAATTCATGTCTGATCAAATCTGCACCAAAAATGATGGAAATCAAACTCTAAATCAAAATCCAAAAATCAGACCAGATCTGCAGCAAAATTAGAAAGTAAAATCAAACCAAAATCTAAAATTAGATCATACGGTCGCAGAGGCGAGATGAGGAGTAGGCTAACAGCAAGGAGAGCAAACGGGGTATGACGACGCGAGGCGAGACGTAGGCTAACAGCGAGGAAAGCGATGGTGGGTGGGGTAGGCGAAAACGGCGGCGGCGAGTCAAGCACAACGACAAATCGTGAGGTCGAGGAGAAAAACCGCGAACAACGATGGGAAATCGTGAGATGAAGGAGGCCGACGAGCGAAATAGTGGTGAATAGTGAAACCGATGAGGCGAAATGGCAAAGTCATTTGGCAAGGTGAACCATGGAACAACGAGGTTAGGGCAAAGAGAAGGTGAGGTTAAGGCTTCGAGATGGCGAAGTTAAGGCTGAGAGACGCAAAATAAGAGATGAGAGGGAGAAGTGTGGAGGTGGCGGGTTATGGCTGAGAGGGGGGAGGGCTTAAAGATTAAGCTTTTATATGAGTTTGGTTAGGGTTGAGCTGGGCTTTTATGGGTTTTTATGATGATAGTAGTAGTAGTAATGATTATTATTAGGGGGTATTATTAGGATGCAGGATGTAGTACTTATTAGGGGCGGTAGGATATATATATCATATGAACACGGAGGGTATGAGAGAGAAGTTTCATAAACAACTATCTTAAAAGGTTTTATATATCATAATAATGTATGAAATGTAATGTATCATGTTTTTAAAATTCTACTTTACTTTCTAAAATTGTAAAATTTATTTGTTTGCAATGGTTTTGCGTTGGAAAACTCAACTTTCGAGTTGGAAATTATCCAACAGCTTTCACGTTGTTTTCAATGACATTCATGTTAGAAAGTTTCTAACTTCCAAGCCGTAAAAAACTGTTGTCTTTAAAATTTCCAATGTAAAGACCGTTGGAAAATACTCTCTATTGTTTTCGATGGCTCTTCATGTTAGAAATTTTCAATGGTCAAATAGTTAGTATTCTAACCATTGGAAAAATGGGGTTTTTTTTTTTAGTAACCTTTTTACCGGTATATATTTAAATAAATATTAGGCAAAGAAAGATATTATTTTACCATATTATAGTTAATATGTTTGTAAAGTAATGTCGTTCGTTTTACATATGCATACAAATGTATGTATATACACACATACATGCCCACATACATACACATACACTAAGGCGTCTCAATCATAAAAAAACTATAAGTTATCTTCGTTTTCATTTACAATTTTTGTATTCTTCAAATTACGGCATTGCAGTTATTATCGTAGCTTATATTTCATTGCTTTTGTTAATTTCTCATTATCTACATATATGAAAAAATTCATGATTATTTCGTATACTTTTCTTAAAAATTTTATTACATTTTCTTAACTTTACCTTCTTTGTTGATTATTTGTATATTTCAATAAAAAATTAACCTAACCATGTTTGTTTATTAACTAATGGGGAAAAAACACGATTTAAAAGTACTTCACTTCTGTGACTTCGTTCAACTAAAATACAGATTTCGGATCTCAAACCATATGTATGTACATAATAAAAAAAATGAGGCAAAATATAAATTTTATAGATTTTCTCCTTTTGTTGTTTAAACTTCAGTTGTGTATTGTAAATTGTAAGTTTTCTCTCAATGGTTACATGCACTAAATTTTGATTGAATGGTCACAAAAATAAATTCTTAAGTATGCCCTGTCATAATTAATTAAGTTCTAATAGCAATTTGAACATACAAGTATCATCTCAATTCTCATATATCTATATAATAGCAATATTCTCATATAAAGAAAACTCTTTACTGGTGTTCATTTGTTTCATAGAGGCATCCTTTCTTTACATGCTCTACTAACAAAAATTTTCTTTTACCAAATTGGCATTAATCGGTAAAATTTTTCTGATTGTATTCTCTTGTCAAAGATGGTTGCGTAAATTCAAACATGTCTTATGTAAATGCGCTGCTATTGTCCATAAAATATTGCAGCGGTCTCTAAAATTTTTTTATGTGAACATGTTTAACACAAGTCCAATCCAAGGATCAATGTTACCATCAATGTTCATCAGACTCCCCCTCCACTATGTGCTCAAACTTACTATTGATTGTTCAGCTGTGCCATGAGAAGGTAACGTTGGTGGAGAAGGAATAATAAGAAATCACAAACGGGACTTTTTTGTTCAATTTGAAAAAAAATGTTGAGATGGCAGATAGTTTGAGAGTTGAGTGATGGGTGTTTAAGGAAGGACTCAAACGTGCTAGTATATTACCTCAGTTTAGCTCCTTTAATCATTGAAATGGATTCAAAAGTTGCATATTAGTGCTTAAGGAAGACCTCAAACTTGCTTAGTCATCTTAATTTAGCTCCTTTAATCATTGAGATGGATTCAAAAGTTGCAATGTTCTTGAATACAACCTTTGTTTACATCTCTATGTTCTTAAACATAACTCTTATATTTACCACTGCAAATTGATTCTTAAACTTTATTCTGGTTCCATATTGTTTCATGTTGGTCCCAAACCTTAATAAAATATTACATATTGGTTTTTAAACTCATGCGTAGACTAAGGTACCGAAAAAATTCAATTTTCATAGATGAAAAACTGATAATTTAAGTAGTCTATTAATTTGAAATATTTATGGTACAGTTTAAATTTTTTGAAAGGCTGATATCAAACAATTTAAATAAAATTTAAAAAATTTAATGTTTTAAAATTATGTCAAAATCAGTAAATTTTGTAAGGTTAAGGACCAATATGTAACACAATTTGATGGATTGGGACTAATATGCATCAAAAGGGAGGTTGGCATTACAAGTTTGGAACCAACTCTACAAAAGTATATAGTTAAAACCAAATCTATATTCAATTTTTAGTGGTCAGATATGTATTATTTGCGTCTCTTTGTTAGCATTAATAGGTCATCATTGGGACTGCTAGTCCACTCATGGCCGAAGGAATCGCGTAATGATCTTGGCTTTAGCAACCTTATCATTCAAAACAAAGATAGTGGTACAAGATCCTGATAATGTACGTTGCTGGCTTCTAGTTCTAGGCACAAGCCAAAGCTAGCTTGCAAGCATTTTTCATGCTTTCTAACAATTGCATGCCCAACAATTGAGGAGTGCCGGCCTATTACAATATGTTGGAAATGGTTCTAGTGGTGATGATGATGATTGCCGATCCGGTGAATGTGAGAACTGTCACAGTTTCGTACTTCACTTATAAAAATGGTTGCTTTTTAATAATGTAAAGGCTATACCCAAAACTGAAGATATTTTCTTGGATCATAATCATCATTTGGACTTAGGTTATACTTATCTTGTCATAGGCCCAAATATGGCCCATTTCATACTGGGGTGAATTATATTTTCCCCATGAGATTCTGTTGAAATTACATTCTTACATTGCCACTTTAGCATTGTCCTGATAAAAAAAACACACAAAAAATGAAAAACAAATGCCTTTTTTGAAGTCAATTTATTGTTGAAAGACATGCATTGCTTGATTTCTGAGGCCTGATACGCCTAAGCCGAACTTAAATGAATAATTGGTTTGTTCTGTTTCTCTAGGCTTTTCCACTGTATTAACCCATTATGGGTGGGTCCACCCAACAACCCGATAGCATGAAGTGGGCTAGCAGATTATTATGTACTGTACTTGGTATTTTTTTTGTTTCCCTTTTAATGGTAGGGCAATCCTATTAGAAATAGAACCCATTGCATCGATCCATTGGATGATATTAGTTACAGAGGATGACAACTTTAGAAACTCTTTTTATAATGTTTTGGGCCATCAAGTCATTAATAAAAAAATAAAAAAGAAATGTTTTGGGCCATGAGGTATAGGAAGATCACTTCCTCTTACAGTGACATATATATAAATTTTGAGATTATTCGTTCCTTGATAGGGGTGAGCAAAATTTTGGTTATATCTGAAATAATGAAATAATAAAAAAAATGATTTTCTGTTATTACTTTTAGGTGTAATTTAAGCTTTTGGTTATAAGTGAAAATTGATATATAAGTTCAACTCAGTTTTTGGTTTTATTCAATTAAAATTGAATTAACTAAAATAACCAAATTTTTATTCTACTAGTATATTTGTGTTTGAGATTTGAAAAGGATTATGTATGTGATTAATGTTTGCTATGTGTATGTATGTGATATTTGGATTTTAGAATGGATTATGGATGCTTGTTATGTAATTAGAATGTGTGTTTACATTGAAATATATAATTAATGTTTGAGGTTTGAAATATGTATGTATACAATTCATTTATCCTAATTGAAACCCAAATAATAATTGTTTTTTGTCATTTCAGTTTTCTCCAAAAATTCGGTTTATTCAATAATTAGTAGATAAGATCAAAAATCACATATATTCGATTATTCAATTTTGGTTTTAAAAAAAAAACTGATTGGTCACCAATACTTGGTACATTAATTAAGGTGTGTGTGAAAAATGTGTAAAGTTGTTTGATAAAAATGCAATGTAAAGTGAAAAGTATATATTTGTGGGGGGCAAGAGGTAAATAAAGCTTTCTGCTTTTTGTACTTTGGCCACTATTATATTTTTTACAGTTAAATCCATCCTTAATGTTTTATTTTTGGGCAAGTAACCCATCAATGTTTTATGACTGTGACAAATTGGCCACTCGACAAACAAGCCAAGGATTTTGGTATGTTGAGGAATATTTCTATTTGTTTTGTAGATTGTGTGGCAATGTTGATTGAAACAACAATAGGCATTGGCACAACACAATCTGACCAAGCGGTGGAAGTGAATTTAAAGGAGAAGGGGCTTAATTGGAGTGGGAGGGGAAAATTGGGAACTAGGGTTTGGGCTGGAGTTTGTACTATCGGGGAAAGGATTTTGCAATTTGAGGAATGAAGAGGTTAATTTAACTGTCATAAAAAAATATGTATGCACCAAAGAATGAAGCGACAATGGAGATGCAATAACTAATTAAGAAGAACAATGCCCTACTTGAGGAGATAAAGTTTTAGAAATTACAATCTACAGCAGTTAGATGGGCTACGTGAAGATAGACAAAAGATCAACACATTGAATGCTAAAGTGAGGATGTTGGAGGATCAAAATGCTTCTCTAAAGGTGTAGTGATTAGAGGTTGAAGAAGATATGGCTGAGGAAATGAAAAAGGTATGTAAATGTTGGGGCTTAGTTGGAAGGTTTGAGAGTGTTGGTGGCTTTATTTCCTATGTGTTTTTAGTGTTGGTGTTGTTGCCATTCTATCCTGTGTGCTTTTAGTGTGTTAAGACTCCTATTTTTGGTACCATGTAATCTAATATGTTGTGGAATATTGATGTATCTTTTAGAAATGTAGTTTCATTCAAATGTATAAGCATCATTGGCAATTGATCCACCAGATTCAAATTGGTATAAGCTAAACATGTTAAAAAGTGCAATTGATAGCAAACACTTCATTAGGTGAATTGTTTGACCAAATTGGGAACAAAATGTCCCTAGACATCACAAAATACAGTTCTCCACATTAAAACATTTCCCATACACAACTGTCAACTTTCCAATACATATCATTTGTTCTAAAAATGCTTAAGTAACCTTAATATTCTACCCTGTTAAAGACAGGTTTTCTGAAGTCCTGATGGCCCTGGCACCTTCTTCTTCCCAAATTGGGCACCAACATATAAGAACTTGTTATGTTTAAAGGATTTGACAGAGTGGCCATTGATAGTGCACTTGCTTGTGTCCCCAGATTCAGTCTTACCACATCAGGATTACTGCTTATATGAATATGTTCTACAATATGGGCATAAACAACCAAACATTAGCAATGACATTGGCCTCTAATATTTCAACAAACAACAAAACAAAACAACTTACCAATAGGAGTTTGATGAGTCATCTGTTGCACCAATTTAGATTGTTTTGGTTTTATTGTAAGCCTCATTATAGGTAGTTGGTGGGTTTGGAAAAGGCAGATTATTTTTTTCATTTGATGGCATGTTTGACCCTAAAAATAAAATAAAATAAATTGCTTAAGTCAACACATATAAGCATGTGTAACATAATGACTGAAACATTTTAAAACTTATCTACCTTGTTTGACTCAACTTCTATGGGCATATTCTTCTATTATGACCCTCTTTATGGCAAATGGAACACTTGTTAATTTGACCCTTCTTACTTAAAGTTGCAGCCCCCTTTTCTGGGTTCAATTGTTTCTTGACGCCCCTGTTTTTTTTTTTTTACCTTCCAGGCTTTTACTTAACTGCTGGTGACAATATGGGTATGCCATGTGATTTTGGCCAAACCTACCAACAGGATGCATTGATCTTTCATATGCAAGCATAAACTTCTTTTTTTTTTTGTACCAATCATTAACATAGTCATTTGAATCATCTTTCTTGTCTAAAATGCAACATGTGCCATGCCTACAAGGGATCCCAGTAAGTTCTCAAGTTCCACATGTACATTTCTTCTATGCTAAATTCACAACATGTTGTTCAAACTTATATTTAACCTTATATTCCACATTTCCAACCTTCTATTGGCCATTTTTCTTGTACTCCTTTTCCAGTTTAGACATAATTATATGACTAAATTAGTCAGAAGCCCTTGTTGCCATCATCTTTTCTTAGTAGATGTCCTTATCATGTACTTCCTAATATCATTTAACATTGACCAAATTGACTTTTATCTAGCTTTCAAAATATCAGCCACACCATTAAATGCTTAACATAGATTATTGTGATTAACATCACAGTTAAGGACCTTCCTAAAAAGGCTTTGCACTAGTACTTAGGATTAATTTTCAACAAATTAGTTTTAGCACCTAGAAATTAATCAATCTGTTTTATTGCATCTTTCAATTTTAAACCCCTAATAATTGTACTTTTAGCAGCCTTCTAGAACAAGTTCTTAAGAATAGTACCTTTGCGTTTTGACTACTAGTTTGCACAGATATGTCTAGCGTATCTCTTGTGCTCTATTTGAGGAAAAAATTCTTCTATTACTGGTAGAAGACCTAAAAGCCACATAATATAAAGTGTTAGTACAATTGTAATTTAAATTGAAAGATATAATAAACTTACATTCTTTTGGTCACAAACAATTGTCCATCTACCACTATTTTGAATCTTTAAGTCCTCAATTAATAACTTCAGAAACCAAGTCAATAAATCTCTGTTCTCAACTTCCACAATAACCCAAGTAATGGTAAAGATCTGATCATTAGCATCTTTTCCCATTGCAACGAATAACTCTTCCTTCACTAAATCCTTAAAAAAAAACATCCATCAACTTTAAATATATGCCTATAGCCATCTAAAAAACCTTTTTCTACAAGCCTGGAAATGGAAATAAATCTTGTTGAATGTTGACTATATAATATCAGTTGAGGGTATTAAGTCTAACACAACAGTTATCCCTATATTGATTCTATGTACCTCAATTGCATAATCCTTTAAGAAATTATATTCATCTCTGTAGTTACCCTCCAACTCATGTTTAACCACACGTTTAGCCATTTTCATCATGTCACAACCCACTGCCAACCTTTTATCATTTCTTAAGCTGCCCTTGATTTGGCTTAGTTTCAGATTTGGTTCATCTCTTATTGTCTGGTAATATATGGATTCAATCAATTTGGCACTAACCAACTTCAATTTGAACCTCCTCCTTTAGGTGTGGCCCATCATAATAGACTTAATTTGGAAATGGTTCTGCTTTGTACTATATGTTGCTAAGATCCTAAACTGACAGTTTTCAGAACATAGTGTTAGTGTTGTACTAAAAAGCCAACTGTAAAATGATTGTATTTCGCATATTGAGTCATGATATTTTATTGAGGCATTATTTCAATAATTATGTTTATTGTTTGTTTCTGTGCAACATAATTAAACATAATTATAACAATAGAATAATAGTATTATTAATGTTCCTGGTCAAGTATTATTGTGGAATGAGTTGTAATAATGTATAAAGACCAACACAAGCATATGTGATAACTAATATGAGTTATGTAGTCTATATATGGGTACAAGTTGAAGAACTTGTATACTAGAAAGACTCGCCATGAGAACACTACATGGATCATTATATGAGTGTCACAAGCAATTCTCGTAGTGATTATGGTATATGAAGTCTTTTAACTTGAGGTCATCAAGGTTCCTTACATGTGAGTCACTTGCATTGATACTTTTCTTTGCTGCTCGTAACTGAGTAAACATGAAGGTGGTCATTATATATGTTACATATCATGCGGATGAATTTATATGATCAATATAAGATTTTACCCTCCTATATAATGAGAGTAATATCTCTGGGCCACTTTATTGAATGAGACTGAAAAAATGTATGACCATGCATGGATGGGTTGATATGGGATATCAATGTCATTAGTTTAAGTCAGTCTGCTCTGAAATTAAGAAACCATAAATTAGGCAATACAAGGATGACACATTTCATATCTCGTGCTCCATCTTGATATTCTGGACAAAGGGACAACTATACATATGAATAATGATCATAGAGGTTTAGTCGATTCACTGACTATATTATCACTTTGGTAGCAATGATGTATTACTGGATATCTATCATTGTTTATGATTATAAATGTAATTTATGATTATTGCCAATGTGATAAGAGCTTATAGATTCACACACTTAGAGCCAATTAGATTACTTGAGTGCATAATCAAAATTGTTTGATTTTGGTTCCATGATAATTTTGGACTAATTATTAGCCCAAAAATTGAGCCATTGTTAAGCCCAAAATCAGGCCTAATTGGATTAGGGTTATGGAACCTAGTTGGCTTAGGAGTTTTGCATCACTACATATATGTTCTATAGTGTTATTTTCATATAAAGCCTCCCTGGACAAAATTCAAAAGGGTTCTAAAATTTTCATCTACATTTCTCTTATCTTTCCTTGGAGGACACAAGCTAATACTGCGAGCACAAGAAGAATGCTTCTACCGAAACTTAGAAGAGGCATGGTAATCTGAGTGGTTCGTGTGGATACCATATAGAGCTTGAACACATTAACTATTCAAGTTTTTTTTATTTGGCTCAATAGTTAGGTGAAAGATTTCAACATACTGGGTACAAAAATTTCGAACACCCGATTTACCATGTTTTACTTGGGTCTTGGAGGGTTTCAGTTAATTCTGCTGCATTGTTCGGCTCACGAAACCCTACATATACTACTTGAACCCACTTATTTTCATTTTCTTATAAAAGACATTCCTATGAGATTGAGCAGCATACCTGGCTACTGAGTTTTAAACTCCAAATGATTATTGAATTGCACACCAACCTCAAACTCCACATTTTCATATGAAGGATTATACACAAGATATCTACTTTTCCTAAACCTGAATCTCTCTGCATCCACATCTTCATCTGAATCTCTATCAGACTCAATACTGCCTACATTTGAAGATTTAATATAACTAGTGTCATCCCCTTCACTATTTATCCCAGATCTTGATAAACCACCATATTCAATTTCTCTTTCCTTTTTATCTATCTCCTCATCATTATCATTAGAAAATTCCCCCACTTCAACTCCACCTTATGCCTAGCTTTCTTGGGATTTAAAATGTTTAAAACTGTCTCTAGCTTTCCTTAATTCCTCATCATAATTAGACAAATATCAAATATCCTCTAGACAAGTAGCCATATCATCGTGGTCTACATTTGACACACTTTTGACTAACTTTTCTTTTGGTTGCTTTTTGAACTTGCTTTTACTGCTCACACCCCCCTCAATTGTACCTCTCTAAAAAAACACCTCCATCAATTTCACCAACCTTACCTTTTTTATTTGGTTCACTTGCACTCCACCCACCAACCTCACTTGCCAAATTATTGACTACTTTAATTGTACTACCCCCACCATTCACATCATCCCCCAAATTATTTTTCTTCCTAGGCCCTCATTGTCACAATGTTCAATATAAAGGATAGCACATTCTATTTTCATAGTTTCCTCTACAAATTCAACTGCACTAGCCTCATCAGACATTGGCTTCAGATCCTCTTGTTTTCTCAGCCAACCTCAGTTCAACTACTGTTATATTCAAGCTACATTGCTTAACTTTAGTTTTTTAATCAACTTCATAACATGTTCATACCTTGTAAATTACTCTTGCATTATCATACTCTTCTTTCCCCTACTGACATACTTAAATGGCCCATCTTCAACCTGCCATTACGATGGATTGAAAAGCATATTTCAAAGTGTCTAAAAAGCATCCTCAGTCTGCATTTTCATACAACAAACAAACAAACACTTTATCAGATAATGGGCAAACTTTATGAACCATACATGTACAACTAGCCAATTTTACTTTAACATATCCATACAAAACTTCCCTATTTCACAATAAATTAAAATAGAAAAGAAACTTTCGATAAGATTAACAAAAAACTACCTAAAAATCAGTTGTCCGATTTACCAAAAAACCATTCATCCTTCACCGACACTCTGTGAACATTAAATAAAATCCTTTTATTTCTCTCTCTTTCTTGTCATTCTCACTCTAATTTCTCTTTCTTTCTCTCTCAGCCTTTTTCCCTTTGTAGCATGTGAAAAATCAAGACCCCAGGTATGCCTCAAAACAACTTCTCATCCTTTTGTGCATAATTGGTAATTACCAATGTGTTATACCATTAGTAATGGAATATTAAATTTACCAATAGTTAAACGCATTAGTAATTTACCAACGGTTAAAGTCGTTGGTAGCTACCAACTGCAAAAACTGTTGGTAATTTTCTAATGGCCTAAACCGTTACAAATTCAGAAATGGGGACTAATTTAAAACAACTATGGATATTAAAAGACTAAAGTGAAATTTGCCCTCATACTTGTTGTATAAAAACTTCATCTCCCCATTAATTTTTGTTTGATTCTTTTTTTTTTTCCTTTCTTTTTCTTTTCTCTCTTCTATTACACTCCCTCTCCCTCTTTAAGAGATTGCCACCGATTTCTGGAGAGTTGTTGTGTTGTTGCCAACCTAATGAACTTTAGTATCCTTGTCTCCTCTTCAACTTTCTTGAAAAACATTATTTTAAAAAAAAATCAACTATTTCCGTAAATCAAGTGTTTAAATTTTTGTGTTAATTTTTTTTTTCAAAAAATTACTTTGTTTGCATGGTTTTGATCGTTTTGTTATTTTCTTTAACTTCTTTTAAAGACATTTTTCCAAAAGCATAACCAATATTAGTATATCAAGCTTCAAAACTTTGAAGCTAAAAGTTTTTTTTTTCATTTTTAGGGTTTTTCACTGTGTTTTTTGCACTTTTCTTTTAGAGTATATTGTTGGCTTGCTGGAGATGAACTTAACGGATTTGGTAGCGGCAGTGGCAGTGGCAATGGCAGCAATAGCAATGGCTAATCCGTCGATGAGGGGCATGTGGCTCAGACGTTTGGTTGTTTTTTATGTGTTTTCTTTTTTTCTTCTCCTTTATTTCCTAGGGTTTTCTTTCCTAATGTTGATTATTAATAGTATGGCCTAACCATAGAAATAGCCCCTAAGCTTTGCCAACTTAAGTTGGTAAAAAACTCACTATTTAGTAAAACTTGACCCCTTAACTTTGAAAAACTATGTGAGTTAGTCCAATTACTACAGTAACTAACAGATGATGTTTAGGGTAAAGGTGATGTGGCAATAGAAAGTTGAGGTGAAGTAGGTGGGAAATGAGAAGCTAACAAAAAAAGAGACCAATCGAAGCCGAGGAAGACTTCATTGAAGAAGAAGACGAAAGGGCAGAAGTTGGGGCCCAAGTTGGCGAATAGCCAAAGTCATTGTATTGCACAATGGGCAAGATGCTGCAGTGGTAGACGGAGCTGATGGGGCTGAAGACGTTGTGCAACACTTGTAGGGTACGGTACATGTCGAGTCTGTTGGTGGTGAAGAACCGACCGATGGCAAAGATGAAACTTTTTTTTTTTGTACTTTTTCCTTGAAAGGCAACTTCAATTTAGTTTCCTAACTATTTATTTTTTGTCTATCCTTTATGATTACATATTGCCACCCCTCAAACATGCCCTAACATGCATGTTCAGGACATGAAAACGTGTTATTAATTGTTAATTTATTTTGATTCTGTTGCTATGTTATTAATTGTTATTTATTTCAGTTTTGTTGTTGTGTTATTAACTGCTAATTTTTTAATTTGGGTTATTTCCCAATTTTCCATAGTTAATATTGTGTTTTGTTTGTAATATTTTTCTAGTTTTGGATCTGTGATATATGGCAGTACGTTATAAACTGCTCTTTTTTTTCTTGATTTGTTTGCATTACTTTTTTTCTTATAATATTTGTTAAATTTTAATTTTTTATTTTCAAACATTATTTTAATTTTTTTTTTACTTTTTTTTTCTAAATGACAGTTTCTAAAATACCTTTAATTTTTTAAAAACTTATAGAAAATTTTCAACGGTCAAATGTGTTGATATATACTAACGGCTTAAACCGTTGGTAATTTACCAATGGCCAAAGACATTGGTAAATACCAACATCTACTGCTAAAAAGTATTGGAACTTAGACCATTGGTAATTTCTATTTGTCTCTTTACCAATGGGTAAATGTTCAAAAGTACCAACAGCTTAGCATTCAATTGTTGGTAAAAAAATTCCAACCTATTGATTACTAACAGCTCACAACAATGTTCTCATGTTGATAATTTTGAAATTACCAATGCAAGACCGTTGGTAACGGTCTTTGATAAATTTCTTTTTTTAATAGTGTACGTCCGACCTGGCGACTATAATGAGAGGCCAAAAAACGTCAAAAGATAACATTAAGGATGGATTAACTGTAAAAAAACAATAGTAACCAAAATACATTGACGTGAAAAGTTGAGGGGCGATTAGCATCCTTGGTCATAGTCATACACCTTAGGTGGCTCACTGGCTCCGCCCGCGCACCAAGGATGCGTGTTAACAGATATAAATATGGTAATATTGGAATTTGCCATAGTTATCTTTGTTTTTATTTCTTTTATTTCAGTTTTTAAGGGTCAACTAACAAATTAGCTTCCGCTAAATATGTCCGTTCGACGTATTATTTCCCTAAATATTATATAATTCTTTGATTTTTTTAGTTAATTTGGAAACTCATAAAATCCTCCAAAATGGAAAGCCAAGAAGTCAGTAGACTAACAAGATCCAGCCAAAATCGCAATAAACCCGTTGTTTATTCCCATAAATACCAGTAACAAAAAAACCTAGTTACTAGTATTAGACCATATATTCGTATGATCCATTCCTTGGAAAGCAAATTCAAATTGGAACTTTGGAAGTGAGAAAACATAAAAATGAAAACCCATTTTTTGGTTTTGATATTGCTGCTTTCCCTTTGGTGGGCCAAGGCCAACGCATTGGTCACGGACACTTTCCTCCGATGCCTTTCCCAACAACCCTCAAATCCCTCGAACCCCATCTCTAAAGCCACGCTAATTCCTACCAACCCTTCCTTCAACTCAACTCTTCAATCTTATGTCCGAAACCTCAGGTACTCTAGACCCTCCTCACCTAAACCTCTCGCCATCGTAGCCGCCGCCCACCACTCCCATGTCCAAGCCACCGTCATTTGCTCCAAATCTCTCAGCCTCCACATGCGAATCCGTAGCGGCGGCCACGATTACGACGGCCTCTCCTACACCTCCCTCTCCCACCACCACCCTTTTGTCCTCCTCGACCTCTTCAATCTTCGTGCTATTAATATTAGCCTATCCGACGAGAGCGCATGGGTAGAGGCCGGCGCCACTCTTGGTGAAGTCTATTACAGAATCGCCGAGAGAAGCCCCATCCATGGCTTCCCCGCTGGAGTCTGCCCCACGTTGGGCGTAGGCGGGCACATCACAGGTGGTGGGTATGGAAGCATGATGAGAAAGTATGGCCTCTCGATTGACAATGTAATCGACGCGAGAATCGTCGACGCCAATGGCAGAATTCTTGACAGGAAATCCATGGGGAAGGATCTGTTTTGGGCCATCAGAGGCGGCGGCGCCGCCAGCTTTTGTGTTGTCCTCGCCTGGCAAATCAAGCTGGTTCGAGTTCCCGAAACCGTGACGGTTTTCAATGTGGACAGGACGCTGGAACAGGGAGCGACCGACATTGTCTTCAAGTGGCAACAAGTGTTTGCCGATGACATAGACAGAGACCTCTTCGTCAGACTAGGACTCGGGACAACCAACAACGGCAACAAAACATCCATAAAAGCTTCATTCATAGGCATGTTTTTAGGAAAATCCGATCGGCTCCTTCAGCTGACGAAACAGAGTTTCCCGGAACTGGACCTGAAGCAGACGGATTGCATCGAAATGAAATGGATTGAATCGGTTCCGTTCTGGTACGGCCTACGGAATGGAAGCTCCATCGACGTCCTCCTGAACAGGGTTCCGAAGGGAACAACATACCTAAAGCGCAAATCGGATTACGTGAAGCAGATAATCCCCAAAACGGGACTCGAATCGATTTGGAAGGCGTTGATGGAGTCGGGCAAAGTGGGCATGACCTGGAACCCTTACGGCGGGAAAATGGCAGAGATTCCGGCGACTGAAACTGCATTTCCTCACAGAGCCGGGAATCTTTTCAAGATTCAGTACTCGGTGAACTGGAAAGATGGTGGGGATGAGGCTGAGAAGAGTTACTTGAACTGGACTAGGGAACTGTTTGAAGCCATGACGCCTTATGTGTCCCAGAATCCGAGAGAAGCGTTTTTGAACTACAGAGATGTTGATATTGGTGTTAATACAAACGGAACTTACGAGGAGGGTGAGGACTATGGGGTGAAGATTTTCAAAGAAAATTTCCAGAGGTTGGTGGAGGTGAAAACCAAGGTTGATCCTGATAATTTCTTTAGATATGAGCAGAGCATTCCGGTAGCTAGCTCTGTCTACTCTAGAGTCTAATCTATGTATGTGACAGACTACCTTATTAATCTTACTTGGTGAAAAAATAAAATAAGCAAATTTCACGTCAGGTGGAATGTCGCATTTCTAAATTCCATTCTATTTTCATGATATGTGAAGCAAAGTGGGTAGCAACTGATACAACATAGTAACGGCAATCGGTTCAACAAAACAAAGCAAAGAAGATGATAACGTACTGAAAAATGGGAGGATGAGAATTAAAAAAATCATCAAGGAGATATGAACACCAACTTCATCAGTTGAAACCTATCATGCATGCACTAGATTGTTCCCTTACCGGACCAAACTTAGGTCTTGAGTTAGCACTTCCGGGGGTAGGAACAGCGTCCGGGCCAGAAAACTCAGCAACCACTTCCATGAAGAACTTGTCAATAATGTCGACATAGAAAGGGCAAGTAAGACGAGAATAGTAATGTAGAACCTCTTCAATGTCCAGAACATGATCTATGTTGCTCCTATCAATCATCTCCAGCTCCTTGAGCTTCTCCGCCACCATCAAACTCTTGGACTCTCCCCCGGCCTTTGACGAGCCTGAATCGCCCTGCCTCTCCCCTGCCACCTGAATGCTCCTTTGCTCATACAGACTTGAATCACATACTGGGAATTTGCTGTCCTTCACCGGGCTAAACTCGGGTTTCGGAGAGACTTGCTCATGTTCTGTCGGAACTGGCCAATTCTTGAAGCTCTTCATCTTCCTGCCTTTGTTCTTGTCCCATTGATACTTGAAGTCGGAGTAGAACCTCTCAAGCTCCTGATAATCAGCACCCGTCTGAGCGACATCCATGTCGATTCCAAAAGAATTGTAGGGGACATAGTAGGGAGAGGACTTGGGCAGTTTATTGTAGGTCGGACTTTGATCAGCGTGAGAGAAAGAAAAGAGGGCCTTGAAATTGTGGACGGTTTTCTGGAAGAATTTTTTGGTGTTGGAGATGGACTTTCTGAGCAACATTGTTGAAGCAGTATTGAAGAATTAGAGAACCTTTCTATGGTCCTATCAGTTTGTGAATCTTTAGACGACCATTTTGGAGAAAACTAATTAACGGTACCAAGACAAGAGACTGAAGATGGGGTTAATTTCTACTACTTGTTTGTATTCTTAATGCCCCAAGAGTTTGGTTTATGCCTGATTTCCTTTGTCCTGGACGCTCCTTTGTTTTATGGTGATGATGATGGAGTGCCCACACTTAAGCAACTTATCAAATTACATTAATGGAATCTTCGGAAAGGTATTTTGGTCCATGTCATATGGAGTATTGTATATAACTCATATGGCAAAAAATATTTATGTACTGCACTTGTAATATTCAATAAAACAAAAAATCAACAAAAAAAGAACATTCAAAATTGGTGGAGGGAGTTGGTGTAGGTCTTGCCACTTTATGAGATTGAGAGGAAATAAAGCATGAAAAAGAGGGCAATGTAGGAATTGGAGGTTGTTGACTTGAATGCCCTCCGCGGGGGCGCGAAGCTATCTATTTTCAATTTATTTATTCACCCCCCGACCCTTTTTGCACTGCACAGCCTTTTTTTGCCTTTAATCATTAGAAGATATGCTTTAGGAATGCCTTTGTTTTAAGCTTATATTTTGTCTCGCTGATTGATTCTCTTGTTAATATAGGTCTATTTTTCAGCTTTTTTTTTTTTATATCCCAAATCGTTTCACTTTTTTGTATTTAAATACCTTCTTTCAAATGTATATACAAATAAATATACATTGTTTTGCAATTATATTATTTTTTTTTAAATAAATCTATCCATTGCATCAATCAAAATTTGAATGAAAAACAGCAGCCAACTAACCTGAGAGGGGATCAGTGAAGTCCTACGAGCAAACATGAAGCTCTAGTAATACAATAAACCCTATTACACCGTCTATTTCTATAAATAAAAGCAACTAAAGTAAAAGTAGTAACTAAGGATGAAATATCCTCTAAAATCACTTCAAAAGGAAAAATTAAAGTCTCTTCACCCAGAGCAAAGAGTGTAAATCAAAATCTAAGAATATGACTCAAGAACAAACAACAATCAGCCACACCTAGTTGCTTCGAGCTGAGCATAATAAATTATAAGGGCTTCCACCTGAAGAGCACTTGTATATAATTGTAATTCATGAGACATGAGCATTAAAGCCTTGCCCCCATGATCATGGGTGACAATACCAATTCCATTTGAAGTATGTGATCGGAAAGTAGATGCATCCACATTCACCTTTACAAAAGCCTTCAACATGAGCCTCCTATCTCATATGGTCACAGGTGTTCACTTGCACAATATGCGATTGAAGCATAAGAGAGGTTCACCAAGTAATCCATTATATGAATAACCAAAGATATTAGTCAGCCAGATAAAGCATCAAAGAAGCACCTATTACAATTCCACCAAATTTTATACCAACTTATGACTAAAAATTGTCCCTATTGCTCATTTTGAGCAAAGGTAGATACAAGAAGATTACAAATCGATATCACAAGAGGGAAACTAAATGTGATAGAGACTCACACTTGATAAGACAAAAGACAATGAAACAATAAGTGATGTAAAGACTTCTCACCACTACCACAAATGAAACATTTTCCAAAGGAACATCAATACCTCGAGAATACATATTATCACATGAAAGCAATGCCTTTGACAGTGCTTACTATAGAAAATTTAAGAGCTTTGAATGCAATGATAGTTTCCACATCCAAGATCAAAATTTTTTATCCCCAAAATTAGCTCGCAATGTGTTCTTACAATGACCAATGCATGATTATGCCATCTTCATAAAAAATTCACCATTGTGAGTCATTTCCTATATAAATTTATGTGGTCTTGCAACTCGGCCAAAGAAAGCTGGTTGATATGGAAAACATTCTAAGGATGAAAAATAACTCACAAATCTAATTCCCTTCAAACTTATCAGTCAACATCAATAAAATCACTAACACATAGGAGATCAAAAGATGGAATAAGCATTGTAGCCAATTTAAGTAAAAAGGCAAAATAAACCCAATTGTTGAACCAAAATGAAATGTTCATTCCATCACCCACTTGCCACACACTGTTGGCAGCCAACACTTCTTAACCCACCACAAAACTTCTCCAGGAATAAGAAGGTGAAGTCTCTGACTTAACATGCAAGAAGTTTGAGTAAGGGAAAATATGTTAGGCCTAATAATCGAGCAACCAACGAGTTTGGAGTTTGCATCAACCTATAGTACCCTTATTTACCTTGAAGAGTCATGTTAACAACATTTAGATAACAGAAACCATGACCACCATGATGTTTTGGCACACTCATCTGGTTCCAAGAACACCAATGAATATTGGGACCATTTATTTGAGAGCCTTTTAATTTTTTTTCACCCGCTCAAGAAAAAAAATAAAAGAGACAACTACTACATACTTAGAAAAATAAGGAATCTCAAATACCAATCATCATGCAAACCATGTAGACCCTAAAAAAAGTTTTGTAACTGGCCTCATATAACGTCATTAATATTTGAGCTAAAACATTGAGAAAATTTCTAATAATTAATGTATTAGCCTAAAACATTCTCACATAACTCCAAATAGTATATATTCATATAGCATAACCTTTATAATTTTTATAAAAAAAAATGTAGTATTATGATTATAGAAGCAAAAAAAAATATTATTTCACATTGATTTTTTTTATAATTATTTAAGTGCCTTATTTTTTTTCTTTTTTCTTTTAGAATTTATATCACAAGTAAACAAAGAAAGTGCCTACAATTTTTTTCATTCACCTTTCGGTGGACCACTTTTAATCATTTTGGTATTCCTTCATTCCACTAATTTCATTTTAGGAATGCAAGAATGCTGATTGTTTTGACTTAAATTTGGTGCAATAGTATTCGCTCATATTTTGAACCTTTTCAACTTATTTGAATCAAACCATTTCTTGAAAATACTGACAAATTTGAATTACTAAAAATTGTAATTGGTTCAGCAAATAATTAACAAAAAACTTAGGTACAAACTCTAGTGTCTACTTGCGGCATGACTTACATAAATGTAGTGAGTTTCCATACCAATTCACTAAATTGAGCAAAGTCCTACAACTTAAGAGCTCATAACATCTCCATCAAACTTTTGACCACCAACTTGACTATGGTTGTCTAGCTACCCTTGGTTGGACCGAAGCTCTACACATGCTTGGTTTCCTTGCCTTTTGCTCACATCACAATTTACTCCATTTCCCGATTACTGCTTTTAATTTAAACTCCAAATTGGCTTTAACTCCATAAAATAACTTCATCTTTTATCCTCATTTCACTTAGGTACCAACCTCGTTATTCTACTAATTAGGTAGATGAAATTTAGGGGTAAGAATAGGTCATGTTGATTTTGTTTTCTAGTAAAATCAAACCAACCTATAATAGTGATAGTTCCAAAAAAATCCTACCCAACCTAAGGATCGAGAATCAAATAGACCCAGAACCAAGGGTATAGTTTTTTTTATTCTAATTCTCATTTTTTTTTGTTCTTATCACATAGATGTAACAATTAACTTCATAATTCAATAAAATTACATTTATAACTAGTGTAAGGAATATTTAATATAATACACAATTTAATTCATGTTTAAATATATATGTTTTTTTTATTAAAAAAAGAACTTTACTCCAGTTACCAATGAATCAAATGACATCTTATAAACCAAAGGCATAAGACATTAAAGAACAACAAGGGCATACAAACTGACAAATAAAAAGTTACGCGTCTATGTGACACTAAACAAAGGAAACAAAATTAGATCAAATTGAATCTGTCAAGTAAATTAGGATAATCCTATATAAATAACTTATAAGTAACTAGAAAAAAATACTAGGAAAAAATAAAATAAATAAAATAAACAACATATGATCATCTCAATCTATTATTTATAAATGTCTCATCATCTAAGTCTCAACTGCTTTTTGCATCCAATTCAATTACAATTCCCCCATTTGATTGCAATTCTTCTCGTAGCCACCAATTTTAAAAAATAGACTACCTAGATTTGTCCGTCGTAAAGCTCAAACTAGATGTTGCTCTTATTGACAATTGTAAAGGAATTTTGTGGAAGAGGAAGAAAATTGTGAAAGTGATTGAGAATAATCGAGTCGAGTAATATTAAAAAAATCGATCGTCCAGGCCTAGATTTATATCTAAGCCTGGCTGGATAGATATTGAATAAAGAATAAGAAACGACGAGGAGGAAAAAGAGAGTTTACGGTTTGGATGAACAATTTAGTCATATCATAATTTTTAATGTACATGTTTATACATAAATATATGAGCAATATGAGTAATTTAGTAATATACATAAATATATGAGTAAGTTAGTAATATCATAATTTTTATTATATATTTATACACGTACCTCAAGTTCGATTCCACCTTGGTTGGTTTCATGTGAGACCAAAACTAACAAAAAAAATTATGGTTTTCCTATATGTGGAATCAATTCACAAACCATGATCTATATTTACCATTTCTAACCTAACCAAATAGGAGTGGTTCAAGCTGAGTTTTGTGTTTACTTAACTTATACTCATCTTTACTGAATTTTTTTTTTGTTTTACTTAGTTATTTGCATGCTTTTTTAAATTATTTGTTGTTAAATACCTTACATGCTTTCATCATATATTGAATATCTATACATAAATATAAAAATAAATACTACATATCCCTTTACCATATTATCTACGATAACATCATATAGAAACACATTATTCCCTCATTTCATGTACTGTATAAATTAATTTACATATACCATGAATCTACCATAAATCGTATTAGATAACTATGATTCAGTTGTTAAATTTTTTTTTGAATAAAAAACAAATGGAGAAATTACAATAGGAAAAAAGTCCACACTAACCTAATATAGGCACTAGGTTTTACGTTCTATGTAGTTCTTGGGAGTCTAGACTAACCTCATTATACAATGTGTCTACACAATTTCCTACTTTGTTCTGGTTAAATGTGATACTACTAACTAGTTCTTTCATCATGCAAAATTGAGACAAAGCGATCCTCTCTCCCCTTAACTCATTATGCTTTCTGTGAAAGCTTTTTCTAGTTATATGGGCCGATTACAAACTTTGGAGAAGCTGGTTTGAATGCTAGTAGGAATGGCCCTTCTATTAACCAACTTTTCTATGATGATGATTGTCTAGTGTTCTTCTATCCCTCAAAAGAAGTAATGATAGCTATCAAGAACATATTAAAATTATTTGAGCTCCCAGCTAGATAAGAGATTAATTTATCTAAATCATAGTAACAGTTTAGCAGTAATATCCCAAACTCCATTATTTAGGAATTTTGCAATATTATCTCATTCCTGGTCAACCCTAGGATTCTAAATTATCTTCTTTATGCCAAGATCTATCTAAGACTAGTTCATTCTAGTTTTTGGCTGATAAATTTCTACGCAATTTTTTTTTCCAAAGAGATGATTTTATTAAAAAAAAAATTCACAGAAGATCATACAAGTCCCGAACTAAAAAAGCTTGAAAAAAGAGATGAAGGACAATGTGTCTACACAATATATCCCATCTCTTTCTTGTACCAAGACGATAAAGCATCAACAACCTTATTAATAGACATGGGGACTATCAATGATAATGTCATTAATTTCCTAGGGACCTTTATTTGTCCTGCAAGCATACACCAAAACTCTAGAACTTGTTTCTATGACAATTTGCACAAGCTTAATTTGGCAGGCTTTTTTAAGAGCTTCTCGAATTGCCATGGCCTCAGCTATAAGCCTATGAGGGCAGATTGAGTGAACGTGAAAGAACCACTGGCTATGACCAACTGCCCCTCACTATTTTGCATTACAATACTTGTGCCTACATTTCCAGCATGATCTTTATATGCTCCATCAATGTTGATCCTAATAACTCCAGCATCAGGCTTTGACCAATGTAGATTAACAGGATTAGTAAGAACCTCAACCTCAAGCATCTTCTATATATTCCAAAATTCTAAAAATGTTTTGCCACTCTTGAGAATTACTTGTGTAGGATTAAGTTTTTTATGTTTAAAAATAGTAAAGTTCCTTACCAACCAAATATTCAAGCAAGTAAATGTAACTTTAGATAAAAAAAAGCTTGGCCATCCATACTATGCCCCCTTCCCAATTTTGCAAAACAAGTCAAACAGACATCAATCAAACAAAGTAATAAATCTCTTATCCTAATATAGTCTAGCACACTAAACCAAACAGGTTTAATCCAATCACAAAGTAATAAAGCATGCTCCACAGTTTCCTAATCATCACGAAAATGGCACTTACCATCATATGTCAGATGTCTTTTCATCCTTTAACATTTGTTGCCAGATAGTTTTGACAAACCTACCATATGAAATTCACAATTTTAGGTGGCCTTTTTCAGTTTCCACATGTGTTTCCATGGCCTGGGGTCCAGGCAGTAAGATATAAAAGGATTAGCAAAAAATTAGATAATTAGAAGTGAAAGATCTTGAATAATGCAGGCCATTTAAATCCAATACATTCCACACTAACTGTTTTTCCTGTCTAAATTATGTCCCTTTTTAAAGTGTTAGTATCTCTATTAGATAAACTTTCAAGCAAGTTTGTTAAATTTTGATGGTCAAGCATGCAAGATAGGAAGGGACTCCATCTTAAGAACAAATACCTATTTAAGCTGCCAAATGGCTTAGGGGTTTGAGTGTTAAGGATATACAATTTTTTAATCAAGCTTTACTAGTGAAAACATTCTAGAAAATTTTGGATAGAAATTTTGACACGCTGGTGTATAGAGCACCCACTGCCAAGTATGGTAGTTTTCAATCAATTTGGACAGTGAAAAGTAAAGGTAATGCCACCCTTATCAGGCAATGTCTTTTACATGGGCGTAATATTCTTTGTTACACACATCAATGGATTATTGTAGATGGTAATTTGATTTAGGCATGACATGACTATTGGACTCTAGGTATCTCCTTAAACGTTCTCAGAGCAATGAGTCAAAGTTTCGAAAACCATAAAACTCTCAAACCTCTGTTTAGGGCATAAGTAAGGATGGAATAGGGAACTCATTTGTCTTCTTTTTCTTGAGCAGATTTTGAAGCTTATTTTCACCCTTCCTTCCCTTTCTGTAACTCTAGGTCCTGATGTTATCCATTGATAAGGAAATTAAAGTGGTCACTACTCATCAAATTAGGGTTATGTGTTTGAGCTGCTTAACCAAATGTCTATTTATCCAAATTTGGATAGAGCAATAATGGCCTCTCTTGAGATCTCCATTTTTTCCAAGTCCTCAAAAGGTGTTGGGGTTCAAACATCTCATAAAACTTTACGGTGTTCTTTTAGAAATGCCTAATGAATGCCTTGCTAACTACAACTAACCTCGCTTTACAAAAAGGCCGGGACTAGTCAGCCTTTAGTGTTTAAGATGCAACTTGTATAAAAAATCGTCTTTTCACCTTTTCTATGGTTGCCAAAGTTTCAGAAATATCAAGGGAAACTTTTGTGTCAATCCTACATCCATAGGCACCCACTCCTTTGAATCTTGGCTTTTGAATATCCTTACTTCCTAGAAGAAATGATATGTGGATTAGCTATTTTATTTAGTCTCCACTTTATTGATGCTTTTGTTGGGTAGGAATGAGCTTGTGTTCTAGGACATTCCATTTAGTGCACAATCTTTCATTTCTAGAAGGAATGCTCTTTTCCAAATGTTAAAGACTTCATAAGATTACAAACAACATTTGTCTTCATTTATGGATACCCGATCAAACCGTTTATGCTACACTTGGCGTATTAGTAAATGGAAAAGACAAGTTGATTTTTGCAGTTATTTGTGATAAATGGAGCTTGGCGAAGATCTTTAGAGTCATGGCTTGGAGTGGCTGCATGGCTATAAATGGGTATTAATGCTCCTTAGAGACTTCAGGATGGTCATTGTTGGCAAAACTATGAGTTTGCGTTCCAAGCAAAATTCATAGCTGTCCTAGGAGCTGTGCATGCAGCTTTACAACTCTCACTACAGGATGTTGCTATTTTATTTGATTGTCCCCGAATAATGACGGTCTTGCAAGGGAAAATGATGCTTAGTTTCCCCTAGTAAGTCTAGTCCAAGATGCTTAGTTTCCCCTAGTAAGTCTAGTCCAAGACATTAGATCTTCAATTAAGATCTTGAATCGCTGTTCTCTAATGATTATACCTCAATAGTATGTATCTCTAGCTCATTTTCATGTAGTTTGTTTACTCTCTCTACTTTCCTTGTAACTTTATTTTTATTGTGATTAGCAAAAATAAAATGTAGATGCTGGATAAGCTGGGTTGACCGAGTTACCGGGAAATTAGTTGGCAACTTTATAACGTTCGGCCTAATCATCCCGCTCTTCACGCTGCAAGTTGGAATAGCTAATTCATTTCCACAGCAAGCCAGCACTATTATTTTTTTTTTTCTTTCTAAATCCAAGCAAAGCACTATTGAAAAGTATGGTTTTGGCATGCTTTTTTTTTTTTCCATGTACAGATGCTTTTCAATAATAGTTAAACTAAAATCAATATTACTCCATTTAATTGAATATTAGACCAATAGAGTAATATAATACGTAATATTAATATAAAATAAAAAATAATAAAACAAAAATAATATATTTCTGAAATTTCAAAGTGAACTAAATATAAGTGTTCAATTACTTAAAAACGTGGAGTATTTTTTTTAAGATTTTTAAGTTGGAGAGCATTTCAAACAGAAAAACAACAAATAAATCAGATCGAATGGTGTATGAACATTTTTTTTACGTCCCAATTTTCAGCGGATCCGCTGTAGGTAGGGAAATTTGCCTTTTCCTAATCTAATTTATACGCTTCGGAAAACTACAACAATTAGCTGGTTATTATAATATGTGTTCTCTTTTGGGTACTTCAGAAAGTTGAAGGAAAACAAAGAAACAAGGATAGAAAATAAAAATGGCGGACAAATTAAAACCTATTCCAATTGCTCCGGCCCTCTAATTTCAGAATATTCTCAGTCAGCCAGTGGCAGCCCACCATTTGGTCACAGGCCCAGCTCCGCCCCCATTCCTCCTTCACCAACAACTATCCTATACCATTTATGGAATGGACTGAAGCCTACTCAAATTTCCCATATCGGCCATAGGGCTCAACTTGCCATTAGCTGGATCGAGATCAGTCTACCTAGCCACTGGTTCGGGATACATATAGCACCACCACACGAAGGTTAAGACTGAGGTTACAAATTAAATGTACATATACATTGAAGATCCTTTTCCGTTTGTTTATAGAAGCAATTCACAAATTAACTTTCATATGAAAGGCAATAAGTGGTAACGCATGGATTGTTTTGCTTGAATTTCCTAACTCTATAAAATTGTGTGCCTGATTGTAACAGAAAATAACAAAATCTTGTAAGTGCTATATATCACATTCTAAATATAATCTATATATCCTATTGTTGTGTGCTGAATTTGTACGGTAAAAGAACCTAATCATTGTTAATTTGGACATGGAAGGTGATAATTAAGAAAGCACTCAATCATGCCATCAAAATGACTCAACTTACGAACAAAGTTTTGTCATGTCGTTTATATTTTCTTTAATATCTAACTGGTTACGGCTTCGAGATGGCTCGGGAAAAAAAATAATAAAAAGAAGATCATCTTTTTTATGCTCGATACATATACTAGACTTTAGTGCATGTCTGTAAACATTCATTTCAACACTTTTGTACTTCACGATGATGATCATACTATAACTAATTCCTGAAATATCAACTTTTAACATGATTCGAAATATCAGAAAGAGAGACGGGAAGAGAGAGACAGATTTGATTATGAGAAATTAATGCATGAACCTAAAGATTTGATTATGGGAAATTAATATATACTACATCCGTCCCATATTCTTCGCATCATTTAACTTTTTTATATAGTTTAACTTGAATTTATTCATATTAGTATTTGTTAGAAAAAATTTAAAAAAATATATTTATAAACTATATGTCTTAATTTATCATTCTTATATAAAAGTTCTTCATTTATATACTAAAATATTAAAATTAAAAAAATTTAAATTAATTATTAAAAAGTGAATATTACAAAGAGTATGGGATGAAGAGTATCACTAGATTCGCACATGATTAAGCACTAAAATCCAACAGCACATGACGCGTCCGTCAATTGTTAGAAACATTAAACTATGACTGCCCTTTAAGTATGTAAGGGCGTGAAGATTTGCTTGCAATGCTTGTACGTTGTGACTAGAATAATTATGTCCTAACAATTCAGAAAAGTGTGCGCATAAGATGCACAGGCTTAACTGGACCCAGGTTTTTAGTAAAGGAGGGATCAAAATAATTTTTATCTTAAATTATAATTTTTATAAGGAAATTCAACCAATTTTAAAAAATAGTCAAAATATATTTTTTTTAAAAAAATTTAAAAAAAAATTAAAAATATTTTACAATTGTAGGAGGCTGAGGCCCCTGTTATGACCCTCAAGTCCCCTTCCCCTCCTCACCCCCCCCCCCCCCCCCCCCACACACACACACACATATATATATGACGTATTATAAAATCTTTGTATTTAATAGCTTCCAAATCATTTGTGGAGTAATTATTATCTAGCTATGATAGTAATATTTTATAACTCTCCCACTTGTTGAGTAAGTATAATGTGCTCCATATCCTTTACTTTGATATATATTTGTATTTTAATATTACCCTTTACAATAAAAAATAAGTGTGAACACATCAATTTTTGTGTTTATCTAAAATTAGAGATATATACAAATTAGATATCAGATATATACAAATTCAATATATAAAAAATTGAAGAATTTATACAAATAATGTGTGATATGTGTGCAAATGAGATCATAAATATGTTTTCAGCAATATATATGAGTTCAACCTTAAAAAAAATATATGTATAAATGTGTCAAATCCAACTTTCCACCAAAATTAAATATATATACAAATTAGATGACAAATATGCATGAAACTCTATATATAAAGTAAGTGATAGATAAATATAAAATATGTAAAATATATGTACAAATGAGATTACTAAATTATTATTGATATATTATTATTTTTTTTGTAAA
Source organism: Aquilaria sinensis (assembly GCA_005392925.1). NCBI lineage: Eukaryota > Viridiplantae > Streptophyta > Magnoliopsida > Malvales > Thymelaeaceae > Aquilaria > Aquilaria sinensis. The sequence goes on from SMDT01000303.1 coordinate 29,956, forward strand.
TAACTTTATAACTCGTTATACATTGCTTTTTACATGTGTACCCATGAATTGAATTTTTAGCTTAAAGAAAGTTGGGGTAAATTTATGTAATAGGATAAACTTTATGGGCTAAAAGCAACTGAGCCCAAAAATTACAAAACAAATTGAGGTTTTGGAACCGCCACCTTGTTTCTTTGATTCAACAGCGAGATGACAGGATGAGGACAATGACAGCTTGGGCTCCAACGGCGACAGTGGAGGCAGCTTCCAAGCATGCTGATAGAGCATGGCGATATCGGATGGTGGCAGATCAAAAACTGAAACGTGATGTGCTGGAGGGCTTCCCAATCAGCTGCTCTTCCTCAATTTGGAGTCAGCTAGCAAATGATGGCATAGGCCGGTGAAACGCCGATGGAAATGCAATCGTTGAGGACTGCGCTGTCATTGGATAACGAGCCATATGGACAAAGTTGAGGAGGAAGATAAAGACAAGTTTGTAATTAGAGTGTCTGAATAAGAGTAAAAATGCATTTAAACGCATAGGGCATAATGCCGTAGGGCATACCCAAGGCGTTGAATAACGTTATCATTAGATATATTATACATTGAATTTTTAAGGTATACTGTATGATATACCATACCATATATTGTTACCATTTTCATAAAAACATAGATATTAAAATATTATTTTAAGATGACATAATTTGTTTAATAATTTATTTTATATTTTAAGTGCATTTTAATTTTTCTCATCATAATTTTTCAAATATAAATAAATTATATATGATAAAAGATATTTAATTGAGGCAGTATGCACTAGAAATCCAATTGAGAGATATTGTTCAACATCAAAAGAACCTTCAAACTGTTACCAGCCATTAAATTTTTATATTAATTAAGAAAAGTAAAAAAAACATAAAAATAAATGTTTATTTTATGATATATGTATTATTTATATTTTAATATTTTATATTTTTATGATATTTTTTATGTAAAATGAAAAAAGAATAGCTGCAAAAAATAAAATACTACGATACATATCACGTGGTATTTGTTGTATACTATGATTTTTTTGACAAAATGCATACAAAAAGTAAGCAGTATGCGGTATACCGTAAAATATCACAGTATACCACGTAATAAAATGTCAAAACGTGAAAACATTTGTATTGCATACTGCATACCACGGTAAATAGTATACCACTATATTTAACACTATGGATGCACCTTAGACGAATCTTGATTCATTTACTGTTTATAGATATAATTTATTATTTCTTATCTTTGGTATTGGTGAATGTATTGTCGAGCATCTACATGTAAATCATAAACGAACACCTCTTGTTTCTAAATGAATTTAAAGAAAAACAAAAAAAAATGTAAATAAATTCAGATCAAACATTAAGAAAATAAAATAAAATAATAAAAATAGGTCATACCAACTGGGAATGGAGGAATTAATTCTTTTAATAAATACTCATGGTTTAGAAATTTAGCGTTCAACTAAAACAATATGAAGAATATTGAACGAATAAATCCAATGGGATCCACCAGACAGTTTGCAAGAGATGTCATGTTCAAAGATAATTGAATCAATGTAAAGCTAGTAATAGTTGCATCTAAAACGGTCTCCCTGTACTTGCTAACGAACCGGAAAAGATAAAGAATGGGTAAAAGAGTTTGTAGGGAAAGGAAAATGGAAGAAGCGTTCAAAGTCAGAGTTTTGCGAGAAAAAGCCTAAGATGCAGCCCACAGGAAAAAATGATGCCAAATTTTTTTGGGGTCAGAAGTTAGATCATGAGAGCCCAAATCAAATGCTAAACTCACCATCCCCGTAATCTAGGTCAAGTCAAGAGGTGGAGTGGAACCAGGAACCTGGGTAAGCAATGCGGGAACAAACTCTTGATTAACCTATACTCACTTTACAAAGATTCTGTCATTTCATTGCAGAGACTCAGAGAGGCCTTTAATTGTAGTTTGTCTTAGAACTCGAATGAGGGTCGCATTTAGGGGACCCAATCTCCAGTGAAAGCCCATTGGGCCTCTGCCTAAAGCCGTACTCGGTAAGAGTTAAGAGAGGTTCTACAGTAAAAATTGTGAGAGTTGAAGTGAAAGTAATTGCCAAAATTGACAACTCAAAGTCAAGTTCCGTCATTAGCATTTGCATTTGCATGACCAGGTCTTTCATCCTCAAACAAAGCATGAATCTCTTCCAGAGTCTTTCCCTTCGTCTCCGGCAAAAACAAATAGCAAAACCCAAACGCTAGAACCATGATCCCACTCAATACCAAGAACACTCCTCCGAAACTGATCTTCTTGCTCACACTTAAAAAACTCATCGAAACCGCTCCGCTGACCAGCCGGTTCACGGAAACCGCCAGACCCGTCCCATGGGCCCGTAACCTCAGCGGAAATATCTCCGACGAATACACCCAAGTCATCGGCCCAAGCCCAATCGAGAAGAACGACACGTCAGCGCAAACAGCCACGATGCACGTGATGATCGCCCACAGAGGTTTCTTCCTCGAATGTTCCAGAACTATCGACCCGGCTCCCAGCAAGATCAAAGCCACCGCCATCCCGCTCGTCCCCACCAGCAGAAGCGGCCGGCGGCCGAATCTGTCGGAGTAAAGGGCAGATATCAGCACGAACAGAGCCTTGCTTCCCCCCATTATCACGTTGATTCCGAAAAGCTTTCGCTTGTTCCGGATTCCGGCCGACTTGAAAACTGCCGGCAGGTAGTACATTACGGCATCGTTTCCGGACGCTTGCATGAAGAAGTTGATCCCGATTGCGGCGATTAACATGCGCCGAACGGGTCGGCTCGGATCGAGAATCAGGTCTTCCCAGACGCCTCCGCCGTCCTTGTCAGCGGAGGAATTCGGATCCATCGTCGCGGCTTTTGTGATCTCCTGTAGCCGAAACTCGGCCTCCTGAGGATTGTCTGAAATTCGGAGCAAAACCCGTTTGGCTTGCTCTTTTCTGTTCTTGATGACCAGCCAACGAGGAGATTCCGGCATGATTAGAGTCCCTAATCCGATTAAGATAGCCGGGACCGCGGCGGCACCGAGCATTATTCGCCAGCCTAGTTTCAGGGGCATACCCGTTAGTGCATAATTAACAATGTAGCCGATGAGGATGCCGGTGACGATGAAGACTTCCGGAAGGGAGGTTAGGAAGCCACGCGTCATGGTCGGAGAGATCTCAGCGATGTAAAGGGGCGATATCATGAGCGCGTAACCGACACCGACTCCAGCGACAGCTCTGCCGGCGAAGAGTAGGGCGAAAGTCGGGGCGAGACCGGTTAAGAGCGCGCCGATCAGAAATGTGGTGGCAGCTAATACGATGGTGAATCGCCGGCCGATCAAATCGGAAGTCTTGCCGGAGGCAAGGGACCCAATCAACGAGAATATATTCAGACTTCCGACGAGAATCTCGACTTGGACGGATGTGATTTTGAGATGTTCCTTGATAAGTACAACAGCGCCGCTCATAACACCAATATCTGCACAAAGTGTTGGACAAAATTACTTTGCCTGATAAGCGCTGAAGACACACAACCACAGCTCGGTATTGAATCCAGAGACTCACCGTAGCCCAAGAGGATGGAATTGGTGGAGGCCAAGAGAGCACAGAGAAAAGCGTACTTGTTCAACTGAGGCTTTGAAATAGCAGCTTCGGGCTGTTCGGAGACAACTTCTGGGTCCTCCATCATAGCCCCGAACCGAAAACACTACTCAAAGAGTAGATAGCAGATCAACAAGTGAAGGAAAAGAAATGAAAGAGGGTAGGTATCCACCAAGTTGGTGGGATCCGTAAACAGGAGTTGAATTATAGAGGGCAGGAGCTGGAGAAATGGAAGGAATGAAGAACACGTATCAAATGTTGGATAAGATTATAGTAGCAGAGCTGTGCGCGTCTGGCGGTCATTGGATTGTTTTTCAGTTAGGAAAGGCGACTATTCGTCCTCTTCTACTCCCACAATTTTTCTTCCGACTCTCTCATTCATACACGAAGATTTGGATCTTGCAACACCAGAACTTGTTAACTCTGCGACTAAATTCAACTCAACCCGTGAGCATGCGGGAACCACTTGCGCCGTTCACTCACAAGATGTTTAGATGAACCTCCCCTCCTACGTTTTGTAAAATTAAGCACTCTTGAATGCTTCTATAAGAATATTATACTCTAGAAGAACTGTAATATTGGATTCATAATAAAATTTATTCTTGACAATTAAATTAAGTTGATTTAAGTTAAAAAGAATGGAGTATTAGTATTGATTTTTAACGTTTAAGTTTAGTGAAAATTACCTACACCCTTGAGGATTAATGAAACTACACTTCTGTCCTCACTATTTCAAAAACTTACCATGACCACCCCTAAAACCTTAAAATCCCTATCCTTACACCCTCCGCCGTTAACATCGTTAAAACACCTAATCTAACTTACATTTACACCCTCCACAGAAAAGATAAAATAGTTGTTTTGCCCTCCTACTAGCTCCTTTCATAAAAATTTTGCCCTCAACTTTTGCATCTAAGTTTGAACAAAAAATAAAACTAAAATTTTATGTATTTTTTTAACAAATCTAATCGAGCAACAGCAAAATCTGAGACCCAAATTCATCGCCTCGCCTCTGTCTGCACCGGCAGATCACTATTCGCACCGCCGCACTTCGTTCCCCTTCTCCCCCTCACTCCCATCTCTGCTCTCCATCCCTGCTCTCCACATTCGACACGAACCAGCTCGTGATCCAGCCACCACCGTACTCAATCGGACTCAATGGGACTCAATAGAGAAGTGGGCGAACGGACCAATGAACAACAATTGTCAGACCCATATTCGACGTTCATCTACAATCCTTCTTGAAAGCAAAATCCAGAACTCGAATCGCCCCTGTAATTCTTGCATACTCAGAATCGCCTTCGCCGCCTCGATGTCGCTGCGAAATGGCCGCCGCCGCCTCGACCTTGCTGCGGAATCACCGACGCCGCCTCGGTCTCGCGGCGGAATCGCCACCGCCGCCTCGATCTTGCTTTATCGTTTTCCCTCACAGCCACCAACTCTGAGGAAACTGCCTCGACGGAGAACGGATGATAGGAGAGAGCCCAGCACGCGAAACCAATTCCCCCACCCAAAACCCACATCGCCGAACCAGCACGCGAAAATGTGGGTTCGATAATTGTTGGGTTCAATAATTGAAGAAGCTCGTGGAGGGGAAGCAGTGGGCGAGATGGCCGGTTTGCAGACCTAGATTTGAGTTTTGAACCCAGATGCCATTGGGAAAAAACCAGAGAGGACCGGATTGGAGGATAAGCAAAACCCAGGCGGATTTATGTGTAAATTTGGGTAGCTTGTTAGATGTAAAAGTTTAGGGGGCAAACTGACCTAAAGAAGAAGACTAGAGGAATAAATGAGTTTTTCCTTTTTTGGTAACGGTCTTGACAAAAAGTTGGCTCTAGAGAGGGTAAATGTAGGTCTCACTGAACCTCAGGGGGTTAGGATAGGTTCATAAAAAAATGAGGATACAAGTGTAGGTCTCAATAAATCTAGGAGATTTAGGTAATTTTTCCTTAAGTTTTTCCCATAGTGCCTAATTTGAAAAAAAAAAAATGTAAAAACTGGTGCACCAAATGTGTGTGTGTTGGTAGGAATATCGTCTATACCAATTGTCTTTATTTGGGTTTGGTGGTCCCAACACGTTAAAATCAATTGTCCTTTAACGTTTCCATGCATCCTCGTCTTTGAAAAAGTAACGTGGTATTTTGCATAAATTACTTTTGGTTCCTCCAACTTTATTAATTCACATAAAAAGAGTCTTTAAAGTTTTTTGTGGTGTAGCTCGGTCCATAACTGTAAAGGTGGGATACCTAACCCTTTTATCTTAAATTCATTCATTGACTGGCCATGAGCAAACAAAAAAATTGTGTACCTAGCCATCTAGGTTATTATTTTCTCACTTTTGTCTCCTACACTTTATCATTCTATCACCTATATCCCCATCCCCAACTCATTTTCCTCTCTTCCACCTCTATGTCACCTATCTCTCAGTCGTCAGCCGCTCCTGGGTGTATCGACAGAGAACCTTGACCAGCAAGCGATGGGCTTTGACAATGATGGTCTGCAGAGATGAAAATTGCACCGCGTGTAGCATTTTTGGCTCCTTTCTATACATATGTGATTTCTAGCATCAGTGGCAATCATTTAGCTGGAAAAAGGTAAGAACAAAAAAAAAACTCTTATGATCAATGGTGTCATATCTCCCAATAAATTGTGTCATAAAATTGCCATAACTGTATTTTTTGATTGGTCAATGCCTTACATTACATCGTTTTCTTGTCAACTTTGCTTTCCTGTGATTTTTTTTCGTTGGATCAAGGTATATCAAATATGTCATCCTGTTATAGTGTAACAAGCTTATGTCTAAGATCTGGTAAGTTTAACTACACATTTAAAATGTTATAACACTGAATTATAGCAAGAAAACAAAATTGGGTGGTAGATTTGGTTAGACCATAATTTACCAAGACAAGCATGTGTCCATGTGTAAATTTTGATATCAAGACGTTCAAAAAACATTCAGGGACAAACACTTAGTTAGGCCAATAACAACGAGACATACGGTAAAGAAAAACTGTTAAGAAGTCACACCGGATCACTTATCTGAGGGCGCATTTAATAGGCATCGCTTTATTTTCTCATCTAACTGAACTCACCATGGACAGCGAAAACAATAGAGTAATGGCAACTCTCCACAAAATGACGACATCTCTACACTTTCCTCAAGAACCTGCTACTATGGACATCATAACCCTTGAACAGGACATCACATGAAAAGCACATATATAATGCAGGTAGGAAAGGGGTTGTACCCCTAACATAAAAGGAGTTAGAGCTTTCAAGAAGGGGGCTATAAGGAATATGACACTGTTTTGAAACTACCTAAAAAATGCAAGACCCCGGCCCACATTTTTTTAAAAGAGGGGAGTTATTGGCAAGATATAGACCCAACGCAAAACCCACAATAGGTGAATCTATGATAAACGAATCAAAGGCACATGAGGCTAAGAAGGGAACCCACTAAGGATGAAAACAAAATCCTAAAATTACAAGATAGATTCAGTGATTTTCATTTAAAAGCAAATTCTCATGGACCTCCCATCAACTATATAAACCAACTCCATTTACCAATCTCGGGTTATGGGATTTCTGCTAAGTTTCCCTCTACCCACTAGGAGTTAACTTGATCGTCAAAGAGTTTCTCCCGGGAAAACATCCTGAGGCTCTAAAGTTATCTTTGAGCGCAGGGTCTTTGTATATTCCTCACTCATCAAGCTTATGGGTCAAGCCAATCATTTTCTACTGAACATTGCAATCACTAAATACTAGTGTTTTAATGTCCAAAATGAATAATAAAGGTACAAGCACAAGTTTTAGAAGACTTGAGGGAGCAAATAAGAGATTTTGGGAACATGGAGGGGGCAATTTCACTAATTTGGGGGGGGGGGGGGTAGCAACTTCCCTAGACGAAATATCATCAATAATCCTGGCATTTATGCATGATTTTCGTTAAGAATGAAAATATATATCGTCTTGTAATAGATATACATTTATCTCATCGTTAAAAAAAGTTAATTACACTTTCACCCTACAAACGGAATTAAGGGAGATCACACTTCTTTCATGGTCTAAAAATGACACCTATCCCTCCAAAATCTGGATATGGCTTTAATGATTCGTTAAAGTGAAAAGGTAAATAGCTAATAAAATTCACTGTGAATAAGACAAGCTTGATAATTCAGCTTGATGACATTTTATTTATCTATTTACTTATTTCCTTTGCATGTAGCACAACTTGTTCCTTAAGGGACATTGTCCACAATATATTTATTGTGATGTACACAAAGCAAGAACACAAAAGAAAGATGATGCCGATACTACGAGAGAAGTTTGTAGCTTTCTGGAGTTTGGTCCTAAAAAAGATCGCGAATTTCTTCTAAACTCTTGCCTTTTGTTTCAGGCAACATGAAAATAAAAGAAAGCCGCCCCCACGCCCGTAATTCCTCCAAATATACAGAACATCCCGCCAAATGTGAGTTGTTTTGATATGCTTAAGAAAGTCATGGACACAATCCCACCCACCATTCGATTCACCGACACAGCCAAACTTGAACCTTGAGCCCTAAACCTCGTCGGCAATATCTCCGATGAGTAAACCCATGTTATGGGCCCAAGCCCAATAGAGAAGAATGCGACATCGGCGCAAACAGCCACCACACACACAGTACAACGGCCCAATTAGGTTTACTATCAGTCATTTCAAGAAATTTCAAGCCAAGGCCCAACCCAGTTAGAGAAACTGTCATCCCAATGGTGCCAAATAGCAACATGGGCCTCCTGCCAAAGTGGTCCAGGAAAAGAGCAGATATCAGAACAAAACATGTTTTTGCCAGTCCGATGATGATCGTGACACCCGCCAGCTGCTATTTGTCGTCAATCCTAGCTTCCCTGAACACTTCTGGGGTGTAATGAATCACAGCATCATTCCCAGAAGCCTGCATGAAAAAATTATTCCCGATGGCTACAATCAACATTCTTTGGATCTGCCTCGAGGGCCTTAGAAACAACTCCCTCCAAACATGCCCTTGGCTCCCACAATGTGTGGAACCTTTCACCATTTCAGTTAGCGTAACTTCTACCTCCTCTCCAGAAGAAAATGTTTTGATCATGGCCTTCTTTGCTTCTGCTAACCTACCTTTCATTACAAGCCAGTGAGGGGACTCGGGCATCACTGAGACACCAATAGTAACAGCGAATGCCGGCAATGCAGCTAATCCAAGCATTAATCTCCAGTTTAAATTCACCGGCAGGCTAGAAAATGCACAATTAGAGACATAACCAAGCAAGATCCCAAAAGAAATAAAGACTTCAGGCAATGAAGATAGGAAGCCTCTGGTCGTAGCAGGGGAGAGCTCTGCAGAATACACAGGACTGACCATGAGAGAGTAGCCAACACCAATCCCGGCAATTATTCTTCCAGCCATTAGAAAAGTGAAACAAGGGGCTAGTTCCATTACAAGCGCTCCTACCAGAAATGTGATCGCAGCTACAACAATTGTATATCTTCTGCCAACTAAATCTGAGGTTTTGCCTGAAGCAAGTGGCCCTATTAAGGGACAAACATTTAAGCTACCAATCAAGACCTCCATTTGAGTTGATGTGATGTGGAGGCTGTCCCTTATATAAAGGATTGTCCCACTCATTACCCAAATCTCTGTAAGATTAAAAAAAAAAAAAACTTGCAACCTTTATGACATACGGTAAAAAATCAGAAATTTTTCAAGTAAAGTCTTGAACTTCGGGGAAATTTTTTTGACTGGTCCAGGAAGAACAAAAGAAAGAGCCCTTACCATAACCAAGAAGAGCTGAATTTGTGGAGGCAAGAGCTGCAGCAACTATAACATATTTGCTGAGAGAAGAGGGATTGGACTGAGATTCCTCTCTTTTCCCTTCAGAAGAATCAAGAAGCGTGTGATGGAGATGTTTTTTTTCTGGTTCTGTACCAGAGCTGTATTGCATGATTGATTGAAAGACAAAGTTACTATATTTTCCTTCCCTTCAACAAAAGCTTGGAACTTGTAGGGCATTTGATCAAACCCAGGTCACTCCAAGAGTTTAAAAACACTCTCTGGAGCAAAATGAGTGGGAGAGAAATTGATCTGATTTTCTTAGAAATCACCTGGTAAAAGGGCCTTTTATTTAAACTAGCTTGTGCTAGGCACACGGTTCATCTGATCTAAAGGAGAGTCGACAGGTGACTCCTCAACCAGTTTGTCTCTCTCACTGTGTCTTTTTTTCTTTTCTTTTTTTTTTTTTCAGTTTCAAAAGCAGACATGGACTCGACTGCAAAACAACAGCAACAAAAATAAAATAAAAGAGAGGAAAAGTAATTTTTGTTGTTCCATGTTCGGTGCGAGGGATGAGCTGGATTGGTGGCCAGGAGGCAGGAAGGCGTGTGGGTGATGCTTATCTGCATGTTTATTGACGTTTTCTAATTTTGGATTTTATAATTAACAACGGGGGCCAAATTTTTTTGGAGTATTAGGCAAGTAACATAAGGAGCCCAATAACATGCATTAATTATCGGATCCCACATGAATGAGGATTAAAAAGAGAATCCCAACAATACCGTGTATATTTTACTTGGAGTTGATTCCAATATTAGCTTGTTGGTACGAGATCACAATAGGACATTACAATTTACAAACCTGTCCAATCAATGGCATAAAGATAAATTCTTTGTTATAATATTTTATAATTTGAACAAATATTCTGACTTTTGAGAAGATCTAGAATTCCTACAAATATGAAGAAAAACGATTCATTTGATTGTACAAGTGTTATAATTTTTTTTTTAAACTCAAAAGCATGCTATAAGTATATATTTAAAGGAAGAGTAGTAGGAATATAATTATCAGGTCCTGATAAGTTGAAGATTAAATTGTCTGCCTCATAAAAATTGGAGAGCGTTGAACTATATTTGTTGCAATTATTGTTTGTTGAATAATGGAGTTAGGAGAGGGATACATAGAACTTAGCCCGGCTATAGGACCTGTGCCTTTTTATCAAGCGAATTGCTTGATTGGGATTGTACAAATGTATGACTATATGAACAAAAGTGTATATGAATAGAAATTTCAAAAAAGTACTTTGAATTCAGTTATTTCTACAAACTATATGTATATATATATATATATATATATATATATATATATATATATATATATACAACTATGCATTACTCAAACCTTTTAAGAGCTTTTTGAAAGAATTAGTACCACATAAAAATTTTGATACAAGCCATTTAATACATTTAACAAAGTTATTATTACCTCCGTCCTAAAATTGCTAAAATATTTACAATATTTTTCATATTTAATAAATTACTCTACTATACAACTCTTTAAACTATTAATTCAATATTTGATTTATTTAATTTTCTCAATCTATACATAAAAACTTAAAAAATGGGGAAAAAAAAAAGTAAAAAGGGTTTAAATAGATATGGGATGTTGGAGTATATTTTTAGTGTGGTACGGGCACATAATTCAGAAAGAATCACATGTATATTTTTTCGGGTAAGAGAGATACCAATTGATCAAAGGTGGAGTAAAGCATCACATTGGTTGTCCTCAATAGAATTCTAGGAATGTGTATTATATGTTGTATTGTACGGCAAAAGCAAACAACGGTGAAAATATCTGCATCTGCTGCTGCGCTGGATATTTATAGAAGTTATCGATGATGCTGCAAGTAATCACATGCATTATATTTATAAGCAGCCAAATCCGAAATTGCGATAGGTCGAGGACCAGCGACAGGGCAGGGCAGTTGGATTACTCTACTGAACTCAACTCAACTCAACCACTTGAGATTGAGACTGTGGAGTACCAAAATCTCTAACCCTCATGCTTCAAAGCAAAGATTAACACGTCCCACAGCCCCACGTGTCCCCAAACCCGCCCGGGATTAGGTTTCTTCAACGTGTGGTCATCACACTCCATCCTCCTCCTAAATTCTCTCCCACACTCCATTTGAAATTGAAACCCTTTTCATTATTAAATTCTCTTCCCCAACGAACACAGCTGGATCCGTACGTAATTTATTACAAGTAACGGATTTCTACTTTTCCATCACACCTGGGGGCGCCCCGCCCAAACTTTACATGAAACTCCCTCTCTGGTTTCGTTTCAGACCGACATGGCGGCATTGACCAAGCTTCACATCGGCGCCTTCCATGGAGATAATCGCTTCTCTTTCAAGGCCCATCACGGAACGGGGTTCAGACAGCCTTTTGCGAATCCCGGTCGAGCCTCCGGCTGTCGTCTTCGCCTGCTTCTGCAGCACTGTAGGTCCTTGAAGACCGAAGATGGAGACACCGTTGCAGATAGGGAGCTGAAGGAAACTGAGGTGGATTTCAACAAGGAACCTGGGCTTTGGACATCACTGAGATCTACTGTTTCTGGGTTTGCCAAACTTGGTTCTCAGTCACATGAGGAGTACAACAAGTCACTGGCTAAATTAGAGGATTTTTTCTCCTCTGTGAGTTTGTTTAATTTAGTCCCAAACTTAACCAAAGTTTGATCTCTTTTGCAGTCTGGCATTTTTATTTCTGTTGTTGAGTCTCTGTGATGAACCATATTTGCTGTTTTTTGCCCCTGTTCTGTCTTTGGTTGTACAGATTGCCGTTCAAATCGGAAGATATATAGTCACTATGATGAGCACTGGGGTGATACTAGCTGTTGGCTTTCAGTTGTCAGGTTAGCACGCATTTCTATGGCTGCGGAGCGGAGACAGGTTGATTCTTTTGTAAATTGGTCTACTATCCATGTTAACTCTAAATTTTCTGCAAATTCTTGCAGGCGGAGACAGTCAGATGAATAGCTTGATATGGTATAGTTGGCTCGGAGGAATTATCATTGGAACTATGATTGGGGCCAATATGGTTCTAGATGACCATTGTCGAGCTGGTCCTAGAAATGTTGTCATAACTGGAAGGTAGATTCACATGTTGCTTCTTGTGGCTCAAGTTTCACAGTTGTTAATCAAACAATTAAAGTACAATGGGTAGCTTTGCAGTTCTGAGAGTAATGATCTTTCCACTATCAATTGACATGGGAATATTGGCTTGTCTATGTATTCTACAATAAGACTGAAAGTGCTTGCATTCCTAGAATAACTGGGAGACAGAGTCACTTTTGTATGCAAATTTCTGTGTTTAGATCGAATTTATGCTGTACCTTCTTTGTTCAAGTAATGTCTCAAATTTCTTAAATTTCATAAATAAACATGCCATTAACAAGTCTGTTGTACAGAGAACTTCTGTTTATTGATATGGTAGCGTGTCTTTTGACTGAGCTGTAGCACAAGGGGGTTGGGAAAAGCGCTTGCTCGAGAATTTCTTCTTTCTGGAGACAGGGTTGTGGTTGCTTCTCGCAGGTGGACTACAATACGTTAATGCACTTAAGTTGGCTGTTTATTTCTTATGTCATCTTCATTTGTAAATTCTCACAATCCCTATCCATGTTTGAATCTTATGAAGGCAGCCCTGAGTCTGTTCAACTCACAGTTACAGAACTGGAGGAGAACCTCAGGGATGGTATGGTCACAGCAATTGCCTCTACCAGAAAGAATTTAAAACATGCAAAAGTGGTTGGCATGGCATGTGATGTTTGTGAACCTCAAGATGTGGAGAAATTAGCAAGCTTTGCTGCCAGTGAACTTGGTTCCATTGATATCTGGGTAATTGATTCAGTCTAATATTTCAAGAGACAAAAATTTTAATCCTTGTAGATCTGTAAAATGGTGCCTGACAGATTTTCATATGGTTTCCTTTCGTTGTTGTTGTCTGCACAATGACTATCTCATTGTTAAGAGCAAACAAGTCCGAATTGTACTGAAGATAAGAATAACAGCAAATAGAACCCTGCCTTTCTAAGTGTGACGCCTTGTATGTAGCCAACCAATGGACTAGAAAGAGAGAGAAAATGCAAAGGCAAAGAGAATGAATAAGTGGAAATAAGGAAGCTAGGGATGGACAGACATAAAACTTCCAAAAATCTACCAGCCTTAATCCCAATTAATTGGGTTCAGCTACTTTGAGTCTTGTGTCCCCATTCCGCTCAGTTGGGAGGCAGGTTTCTCCTGAAGCTCTAAAAGAGCCAAATCCGTGTTAACTAATCCTAACCAAGTAGGCTAAGTCTACCCTGTCCTCTTTTCTCACCTCCTATACATGGTCCATCACTCCGTTTACTTACAAATAATAAATGAGAAAAAAGAGGAGATTTTTGTTGCATGTATTTAAGAGTTGTGAGTATTGAGCTAGCTTATTTCTAAAGCTCCTCGGAGCAGTAAGTTGACTTCTTGTGTGTTTGACCCTGCAAACTGTTATATGATAAATATCCTGCTATATTTTGTAACAAGCTTTTTACTTTTTTACACTTCTGCAGATAAATAATGCTGGCACTAACAAAGGCTTCAGACCCTTGCTACAGTTTTCTGATGAAGATATTATACAGGTATGCTGCCTGGATAGATACTTGGCTAGCCTTGTCTGATGTTTGATGATATTATATTACCTTCCGTTTTCCGTCACCTACCTGTAGTCTTTGGAAGACTTATATTACTTGCCTGAAAAGTCAAAGCCACGCTTCTAAGTCATGTCATGACCATTTATTGTTGGCTGAAAACAGTTGTAAGCATCAGATTTACAATTTAATAGTTAGTTACTGTTTCTCAGTAAAAATTGTGCCATTGAACAAATTTTTGGACAGCATGCTTGGCCAGTGCTTCTGGATGTCTAGACCTCACTCTACCACTTTCTAATGTTCTAATAGATTGTATCAACAAATCTGGTTGGCTCCATTCTCTGCACTCGGGAAGCCATGCGCATAATGAGAAACCAGCCCAGAGGGGGCCACATATTTAACATGGATGGTGCAGGTTCTGGTGGATCTAGCACTCCCTTGACTGCTGTGTAAGATGCCAGCTGTTTACATTTTTGTTCCAGCAAACCTTTTGCAGAATTGAGAGCAATTATGTGTTGACCTGTCATCTCCATTTTTTCTATCTTAAAGCCTGCGATTATATGTACTCACAATAAAACTGACTCTTTTATCATTGTTTTCATTGTTGAACTTGCAGCTATGGATCAACAAAATGTGGTCTTAGACAGCTTCAGGCATCACTTTTGAAGGAGTGCAAACGATCTAAAGTTGGCATTCATACAGCCTCTCCAGGAATGGTACTTACTGATCTGCTGTTGAGGTATGCTGCATGCATCAAGCCTCCCCCCACCCACCTCTCTCATGCTTTTGGATATTTCTTGCGTTTTCCACTTCCTCTTTGCGATTAGATTCCCAGAATAATCGCTTCCTTGACCATATTTAGTTCATATAAGCTTCCCTAAGAATTTGGGAAGTTCAAATTTTGAACATTTATGCACCGACTTTAGCTTCAGGATTTTGAATAGTACTAGTATTATTTTTTAGTGGTGCTATATCTGAAACCCAAACACTACACATTTTTTGAAGCACAAAAATGCTTTGGATTCAACTCAGCTAACTTCTTTGGAAGGCTGTCATCCACAAATCCTGTCCACCCTAAAACTCATCTCAAAGCAGTTGTAGAAACTAGCCTTCACTATATTCATGAATCAATCTCCACTATTGTGTTGCCACCACATTTGTCGGTATTGAACAAAATTAAAACGGAGTAGAAAAACATCTTGGTAGTTGACATTTTGTTCATTGTTTGGCACAGTGGTTCAACTCTAAAGAACAAACAAATGTTCAACATTATCTGCGAACTTCCTGAAACTGTTGCTAGGACTCTAGTCCCACGGATGCGGGTTGTCAAAGGAAGTGGGAAGGCCATCAACTACTTGACCCCTCCAAGGATATTACTTGCTTTGGTGACTGCATGGCTGCGACGAGGTCGCTGGTTTGATGAACAGGTAATAGAAGCATTCATGACATCGTTTCATCATTTCATGTCTTCAGTTCCTAAATATGGTCATGTCAAAGGCAACAGAAGAGTAAATCGGAGTGAACTCTGGAGGGGTTGTTTTCTCATTCCCTGTTTTCTTCATAATCTTGATCTGACGCAAGTTTATGCCAGGGAAGAGCATTATATGCAGCAGAAGCAGACCGAATTCGAAATTGGGCAGAAAACCGAACACAGTTGTCTTTCACAGATGCAATGGAGATGTACACCGAAAACACATGGTTGTCTGTCTTCTCACTTTCTGTCGTTTGTGCCTTCATTATTCTTTCTAGCACTGGAAGCACATTTCCTGGCACATGACCCTTGAGAAGAGGGCTGCAAAATCTTTTTCTTCAACTCTGTATCCAGGTAATGCTCTTGGTCGGAGCCAAAAAGTGATCCTTTTTTGCTGATGCTGCACAAAATACAAATTAAACCAATTATAACCCATTTCTTCTTCCATTCTTTCCTGCTTAACTGGTTTATATGTATCGATGCTATTGCTCATTGCAATTATGCACACACTTCCTCTTGCACAAAACCTTCACAGAGCTCCATATACAGAAAGCATATTCTAGTTAGTCAGAAGAAGCATTCTCATGTTGCGCAAAAAATGTAATTTATTGGTTAAGAGTTACGACGTAGCTCTTCAGATTGTATTCAGGATTGCTTTTGAGACATATTCCATATATCGTCTTGTTAATTATCTTTTGTGGAGCATAAATGGAGATTCATTTGCAGCATCATTCAACATGTAGTAGAGGTGTCCACTACTTTCAAAATTTAGAGATTTCACTGGCTCATGCGGTGCAGGCTCAGTTCTTGGGCCTAGGGATCTTCCAGGTCAGGAATTATTGGGCTGGTTGGGCCTTTTAAGAGGCCCCTCGGACTCTAGGCTGGTGATTTTTGGTGTTCTTTTGATACCCGAGCTCATCGGCTACGTACGTTTGCTTGAAAAAAAAAAATTTAATTCACCATTTTCACTTTCTTTCTATTCTGAAGAAATCATTTTATACGTTCTGTCGTGTGTGGGACGGTGACTGGCGGGCTGGTTGTCTTCTACGATCATACATGCCTTCTGGTCAAACCCAAATGTTATGCCACTAATCATGACAACAGTTTTCCATGTGATTTGTGAAAAAAAATAAATAAATAAAGAAACAAAAGAAGAAGAGATGTAAGCTTCAGAGTATGTTATACTGATTTTTCCCTCTGTATTTGTTTGCTTTTTATAATTCCTCTAGCTCAGAAGGTCACGCTTTTTTCAGAAAAACTTGTGATAAAATCTGATCAAACACTTTATGAGCATCAACTTTGTGGATCAGAGAACTTCTTACCGAAGTATGACTCAGAATTTGTGAATAAAAACCGGCTATTACTTGTTTAGATCACATGTATCAGTGAATTGAAGAGGCCGTAAAGCGAAAACGATAACCCGAAAGGACAAAAAAAAGGGGATTATAATGTTTTCTGAGCAGTTTTTTTGGTTTGTGAAACAGAAACACAAGCAAAGCAGAAATGGCTTGATACCCGGGGAGGAACCCCTCAAATTTATCGAATTGACACAGCTGACAATCAGGAGCAAAAAAAACACAAGGAAAGGAAAGAGAATCTATGTTAAAATATTAAGTGGCAAAAGTACCAAAAAGCTAACCAACATTATGGGGCTAGACCAATTTGGTCACTATAGTTTCATGTGGTCCCATTGTCATCATCAAAATCAGTAGTTGGGTTTGAAGTGCCCACCATAGTTTTGAAGTGGGATCAAAACAATTACCCATGTAGCTGATGGTGAGAACTTACCGTCAAATGGATGAATATTTTGTCGGATATTGATTGGTGGCCAATGGTAGATGAAACAACATGCCAAATCATTAAAATGTAAGAATAATGTGGCAATTAGCAATTTGGGGATGCAATTGTTTAGGGATTTTAGCAATTTAGGGTTCATGTGTTTAAATTGGTGATTTGGGAACACCTACGAAGCAGGCATTTAGGAGAAATTGCAGTAGCAATTAGAGATGAGTTCGTCGTTAGCATTGGGTGCATCTTGTGTATTCTTGTCTGGTGCTATAAATGTAGAGGGAGCATACCTTTTCTGTTTTTGCGGTTTGAGAGTTGCAAGGAAAAATTCATGGGCTCAGGAATCTTAGGTGACGTTTCATAACTTGTCCAAATCATAGTGCACGTTGCATACTTGAGCTATGTCTATGCGATGTCTCAGTTGTTCTATTTTTGTTTATTTAATGTGTTTGTTTTTTGCATTGAATTTGTGTAGAAGGTGGATGCATGCAGGTTCTGGCAATGGGTTGATAATGAGTTCCTAGTTTAGGCTAGTACAAAGTTAAATGACTTGCTTAATCAAAAAATATTGCTTGCATTCCTACATCACGCCTTTGTAGAGGAGGCTGTCATTTTGCAAGACATGTTGGAGGAACAAAAACTAGTGTCAGCCAAAGTGGAGGAAGAAAATGTTAATTTGAAAGAAAAGGATATGAGCTTGGAGGCAGAGAAGATGAAATTTGAGGAAGAGAAGAATCATCTAGAGGTAAAGATGGTGAACTTGAAAGAAAAGCTAAATACGCATGGAAGGAATGCTTGTGGGACTAAAGGAGTAGTTGCATATGTTGCTATGTTTGTCGTTGTATTTGGATGGGTTGCAGCGTGGTTTAAAGGGATTGCTTTAGTAGTAGCATTGACTAATTACTGTCATGTAGTTCTAAGATATACCTTTTTTTTTGTGAATGTTCTGTGTTTAGTGGCATTGACATTATGTGCATTTTGGCTAGAACCCCTGGTGTATGTGTTTTGGCAAGTGAACAAGAGCACACAGAGCAATGTAGTTGTGTGTTTGTGAGTAGAACCTATCCTAACACTATCCATTCCATTTCAATACCAATATGATGCAGCATAGAACACATATATGTAACACATAAGGAACATATACTCTTGAAATAGCACAAGACACATAAGTATAGTCTATCTAACTCTAAAAACTTATTGAAGGAGCAGTTCAAAATTAGAATAGTTTTTTTTTAGATATCAAAACTAAGAAAAAATTAGTTAATTTTATATTGCTCCACATAAGTTCTTAGATTTGGGGAAACTGCATATTCGGCTTGCATTTTTCTGAATTTTTTTGTAGTTTAGACACTTGATGGCCTAATGGGCATAATTATAACAATTTGATGAGTTGGTGGATACAAATAGAAGTTTAACTAGCTAAGGGACATATTTGTAAAACCTCAATCGTCATTCTTGGAGCACTAAAGCAAAATATTATGGGAGAATTACAATTTATCTCCTAAGATCTACTCTAAATTACACTCTGTCCCATATTATTTCATAAGTCTCTTGAAAACCCCCCAAGGTTTTAAGAAACATACACTTACCTCCTATAGTCTTTTTTAATATTAAAACCAGTGGATTAATTACATTTGATACCCAAACTCTAATTCTTGTTTAAGTTTTCTCATTAACATATAAATTATTTCATTACTTATCTTTTTCAAATAATATAATATAATAAATCTTTATACATATAGTGTTCTTTCCAACTTATTATCTCCCAATTATTTTTTCTTATGATTATATTTTTATTTATTTTTCATTAACTATACATTTTCATATCTTCATATTTTCAGTTTTTAAAATATTTCTAACTAAGGATATCATTTTTATTTTAAAATTGATTGTATTTATTTGCTTATATATTTCTATTTGAATGCCTTACAAGCATCCTCATTTTTTCTTCTCAAGTCTTATTATGGTAACCTATTAAATCTAAAATCGAAGAAATGATAAGGCTTATATTTACAATAATATGAAAACTTCAAAATTGCTTTCATTTCAATTAATATATAATTAGTCATTTTGTTAAAAATTTAATTTTATATATTTGTTCATTATCTAATTATTTTGCAATAAGGTCTTATTCAACAAAATGCTTATTAATTTTTTTATTTTTATATATTTATTGACTAATCAATTATTTTTTTAAGAAGCTCTCATTTAGTAATATGATTCTTGATTTTTTTCTAAAAACATACTAACCCTTAGAATAATGGTGACGGCTAGAAAAATGGAATACAACAAATGACAATGTCGTTCATTGAATAGCATAATTTCTTGAGCGAATAATGACAAAGAATATTTTTTACAAGAATATAAATTTGAAGAGTTGATGAATTGTAACTCAAAAGATATTAATTTCTTAACGATCTCAATTTCACTTAATATCAAAGATAAAGTCAAAGAATTATGACTGAGAACCATTTAAGCACATGAAAAATTGTTAAATAATCAATAAGCATTTTTTTGAATAAGACGTTCTTATCAAATAATTAATTAATGATTAAATATATAAAAATAAATTTTTAGCAATAGAAAAAAATAATTGGGAGATAGTAAGTTGAAATGAACAATATATGTAAATATGTATTATATAGACAAGTGATAAAATAATTTATTCTCTCTGTCCTAAAAGAATGAAATATATATTTTTTTTAAATGTCCCAAAAAGAATGAAACGTTTTCCATTTTAGAAAGTTTTCAACTTCTAATTTACATTGCTACTCTAATTTAAACTCCCACCACACAAAACCTAATAAAGAATATTTTTTTAATCTTCATTTAAACTCTTACTACATAAAACCTGAATTTGTTTTCTTTTTTATTCATTATTTAAACTTTTACCATGCAAATATCTTAATCTCCGTGTCCAGAAAAACGTTTCATTTATTATAAGACAGAGGAAGTATATGTTAAGGAGAAAACTTAAACAAGAATTAGAGTTTGGATTTCAAAGTGTATTTAATCTATTGGTTTTAACATTAAAACATGATTTTTAGAAGTGTAAATTTTTAAAAATCTCAAGAGATTTTTAAAAAGTTCCTGAAACAAAGTGGGCTAAAATGTAATTTAAGGTAAATGTTAAGATAAATTTTAACTCTCCCAAACATTACTGAACTCATGGCGGGCAGTAGTTTTATCCATTATTTATATACAGAAGATAATAACAACTATTATCAAGACTATGACAGGCAATCATTACAACCGAGTTAATTATTGTATTATTAATATTGTATCCCATGATCATAATATAAAAAATGCTCCATTCAGATACTTGAAAAAAAAGGATGGTCACTTTCTTTTATTCACCGGAAATAAAAAAATGAGAGAGAGAGGGAGAGGGGGGGGGGGTTTGCCTTCGATTGGGTTCCAGCTGGAATTGGCTTTTACTTGCAATAACAGCAATAGATAAAAATGAATTGTTGGATATGTATTGTAGATTATTAAGAGAGAGAGGATCGAGTTTTACTTACTCTGATTACTTGTAGGGGGTTACCTAATCCATTGACTTGAGTTAGCCTAAATTAAATGGCAGGCATAAAGTATAACACTAACAGCGGCATTTTGCTCATTTGGTCTCTTAACTTTAGCAACTCTAACAAGTTAGTCCCTTTTCTTTGACTCAGTGTAAATTAGCCCCTTAATTTTATAAAATCAGCAAGTTAGTCCAAATTGGATGAAAGGCTAGACGGGGTCAGATATGTTGCTGATGTGGCATAGGGCTTGTGTGGGCTGTGATGAGCTGGTTTTGGCAAAAAACATAAGGGACCATTTGAGGACAAAAACGAAGGCAGCTACTGAAAAAGGACCAATAAATCTTGGGTTTCCATGATTATCGAATTCAATTGTTCGCTTTAAATCTTGGGTTTCGCCACAAGATCATGGAAAACCATTATCGCATCACACCTTGATCACCACCACAGTTGGGAGTGAAAGCATCTGGGTAGTATCTCCTGCCTTCTTTTCTTTTGAAAAGAGTCAAAGCTTTATTAACCAAAAAGACCATCCAAGCCGGTCCATAGATACATCCAAGCAGCAACCAACCTGTAAAAGCCAGAAAGACAGCAGCACAAGCCAACCAAAGCCCGAAAGGCTAAGGGAGCCTGCTAAACGTCACGCAAAGAAAACAAGACTCCCGCCCAATCAAAACAAAAACGAACCCTTACAACACAAAGGCAAAAGAAACCAGCAAGAACACTCTAGAGAAAAAAATCAAACACCTTCGAGGAATCTGACCACCACTGCGATTCAGGACTATAACCAGCCACAGTCAATAAGATGTTCAAGAGCTTTAACAAGCACTCAAAGAACCCTTTACAAGCCATCACCAATGGTCTAGGTCACTTCTCCGAGGCTTATTTGTTAACCAATAAATTCATGGATTTTAAAGGAATCAGATAATCATGTCGGAGATGGCGACCATGGATTTCGAAGAGATCGACGAATTTTATATGACTTGGAATGTGTGGCCTTCGCACGAAAGTGGAAGCGACCATGGATCCCGAAGAGATTGCCTCAATCTCGCCGATTCGTTGCCGCCCGGACATCCCTGTACTTCCCCACCCACTACTTCGCTGCAAGACCTGCTCCGCCACCATCAATGCCTTCATGCATGTCGATCGATTTCATGGCGAAGATCTGGATCTGCACTTTCTACTTCCAACACAAGTCCCCTAACTCAAGCCAAGTCCCACTTTAATCCACCTAAGCATCTCACACACGACGTTTAAGTCACAAACTTCACACGTGAACGCTTTTCATCCTTCTTGGACTAGTCCGTTTACTTTAGCTAAGTTAAGGAACTGACACATTTAATCTGGAAAGTTAGAATACCAAGTCGCACTAATTCAAACAAAAAGGACTCACTCCAGCGAGTTTTCCAAGTTGGAGGACCAAACGTACATTTCGGGCGATAACTAATGAAAACGCTTTTTCCATGACTCCTCTCTAGCCTCTACCCCCACTCGGCATCATGCTTTCTTTATTTGCGTCCACATTACATGAATAACTCAGACTTCTAAGTTAAAACAGGCCATTTAAAAAAAAAAACTTTTTTCCTAAAACAATTGTCATGATTATTTATACAAAATCCATCACTACCTCGAAGGAATATCCGTCAATTGTTAAGTGGAAGATATTCCATGCACAAAAAAGATTAAGAACGAACTTTGGATACTGACCAAATCGAATCCAATACATATAGTCATGCGTAGAATTCTGTATACAGATGACGTATTTATAAACGTTTTTATAAAGCTAATTTTCCAAAAATTAATAGTGCATAGATAACAATTGAAACAAAGTGTGTGTGTAACTCACCTAAATCTTCTTCTTCTTCCTCCTCCTTTTTTTTTTTATGAAATTGAATCTAAATTATCTAATAGTAATTGATTGGTGATCGATAAAATTATAAAACTTAGCTTTATAAAATGTGTTACACTTACACTACTTTAGATATAATTGAAGTACTTTACTACATTTTCAGTAGACAAGTAAAATTACTTGTGTCTTATTTACTACTATCTCCCACATTTGTGATGCCCGAAGCCTGGAATTCTGTGGCTACCGTTCGGTTTGTTTGTCCTTTCGATTTCGACTTTTTGTTCTGATGCTTCTTGTCCTTTCTTATTTAATGAGTAAATTTCATAAATGGTCCCTAATGTTTAGTCATTGTTTCCTTTTAGTCTCTAATCTATTAAATATTATGTTTTGGTCCTAAATCTATTAAAATTGTTTCATTTTGGTCTTTCACTAGATGAAATTTATTAACTTAGAATAATTGTCTGATATAAATTTTTAAAACTCTAATTTAAATATTTAGTACCTATCTTTCAGTAAATTTAAACAGCTTAATATTTTTTGATAATAAATATATAATTTAAATTAATAGTTTTTTATTTTTGAATGGAATAAGTTTAATTTACAAAGAGAAAAAAAATAATTTAAAATTTTTATTAACTATAAAAAAAATTATTATATATATTAAATTTATTATAAGACAGTTACCAGATAATTTAAATTATGATTTAAAAAAGTTGTTATCAGAAAAATGCTTCGAGTTAACAAATTTCATCAAATTAGGATAAAAATGAAACATTTTCAAAAGATTTAGGACTAAAACAAAACATTTTCGTAGGTTTAGGACTAAAAAAGAATATTTAATAGATTAGGGACTAAAAAGAAATAATGCCTAAAGGTTAGGGACCATTTGTGAAATTTACTTATTATTTAATATATTCCTACTCATAAAAAAAAAAAGAGTATTTATTACGGAAGAAATTCATAATTGGGGGTATGGCGGGCCCAGCCAAGAATTTGGAACAAATTCATAGGGGACAGGGATAGGGTTGAATCCTGAGTTGGGAAAGAAAGAATTTGGTTCCAGATAGGAATTGCGCAATTTAAGCTCAGTTGCTTTTTGTACGCTACGCTTGTCCTTTTCTTTGACAGCTCCGCTCTTCTTCATTCTCCAACATTTCATAATTTTAAATTTTTTATTTTTATTTTTATATCTTTTTTACCTAAAATTAATTTATTAAAATTTAATATTATGTAAATAGAATAATATATTTAAAATTAAATTTTTATGATTTTATTAAAATTTTGTAATTTTTAATTTTTAATGCCTAAAACTAAAAAAAATCATAAAACTTTAATAAGATTATAAAAATTATTTTTTCAATGGATTATTACAGTTACATATTATCAAATTTTAAATAAAAATAGTTCCAGATAAAAATAAAAAAAATTGACTTACATTAAAACAAATTGGTTAAACTTTCTTCTTCATTTCTCTTTTTGTTTTGAAAAAATATCCAATATGTGAGTTGCGTTAATGGACATGCATAAATTGTTATATTCCTCACTATTATATTTGTTTCTTTCTAGTTTGCTGTGATTTGCATCACTTTTTATTTGGGGTGTTCATAGTGTGAGTTAATACAATTTAGAGCCAAACCCATAATCGCACCGCATAATAAATGGTTTTATAATTTAGAAATTATAACCACATAGCTTTGTATACAATTTTTTTTTTAAAAAAAACACACTGCATAAATGCGATTCTGTTACAATTCTAATGCAGTTTTTTTAAGTCACAAATCTATTATACTAAATCGAAATGATTAATATAAGCACATAATATAGACAACAAAAATAAAAATACAATCTAGTTCATAAAATCAACACATATAAGAAATACAAATCTAAAATAAGCCAAATTTATTATCCTAAACCTTACACACGTAATAAAACTTATTATATGTTTTTCATTGCTAAAACACATAAATAAAAAACTCTTTATCTGCAATATTACATCACCATATGCCGGCAAATCAAAAGCTCATTCCTTAAACTTCAATGCTTACACAATAACGTCAAAAATATTATCCACAACCAAACATAACAACATCAATATATTATATTTGAATGAATTAAGAAAATAAAAGTAAAAAACAAACAAAACAAAAAATATGCATCCTTACATAGAATAGTAAGACAAGAATAATCTTTCAGTTACCATTAGCATTAGGAGGAAAATAAGGACTTAGGTGGTTTCATATAAAACTCTATGAATTTACAAAATAAATGATATCAATAAAATATTTATAACTATCAATATGAATTGGGTCTTCTTTAAGTATTGGACTTTAATTTTGAGTTTAAGAAATTAGTTTTAAATGATAAGATTAGATATCAAAAGGGAGAGAGAATTAACCAATTAAGTATATAGTTTTAATCTATATTAGATTAGGCTTCTTCTATCGGGCCAGTGTGGTTTTTACTATTTATAACCTTCAAAAACTATAATCGCACCATATGATATTCGGTTTTATAATTTATAAACCCGGACCATAATCAAAACAACATAAAACCACATACCGTCAGTTTGATGTGAATAAATTTATGCAATTTTACAAAGTTGATTGGATTCCGTGCATACCTCTACTTTTTTATACACACACATATCTTGCTTGCGCATGTATCATTTAAACTATATAGAGCTTATGATTGTTTATTGTTGTAATTGCACTATTTATTAAAGTTTAACATTGATAAACATGTGTAATATACTTACATAATGTAACAATATTTAGCTTGCAAAATAAATAAAAAATGATAAATATTATACGATAAAGGTACAATATTTTTAGGAATTCCTTTTCCTTTTTTGTAATCTTTTCGATTAAAGGTCAAAATCTTCTATAATAAATAATTGTCAATGTTTAAGTTTAAAATCATTTTCACAATTTCCAACGTTAACGGCTACCGTATTGGCAAAAGTGAGACTATTGTTCCATAAATATATAGTATCATTTAGGTTTTTGATGATAAATGTTAGTTTTGATTTTTGAATTTTAATGGAACTGATTTCAGTTTACGAGTGTTATGCATTGGCACCTGCAAGTATTTTGATTTGGCGTCGTCTATCTCCCTCCTTAGTTTGTCTTCATGACTTTCAAAAAAAAAAAAGCATTTTAAGCAAAAATGAGTGAGATTTGGACCTACTAATGTAATTCTAGGTGCCAACTCATTTCGCATTGATTTTATGGAATTTTTCTTATAGAAAGTGATTATTTATCAAAATTATCAAATTATTAAAATTCTAACATTTAAGAAGTCTGAAAAGTAATTTTAAAATATTTTTTTTGAATTTAAATTATTTTTATTGATTTTTTTATGTTTCTTAAGTTAAAAATTAAAAAAATTATAATTTTTTTTAAAATATTAAACTACTTTTTAAACTTTTCAAAGTGTAAGATTTTACTAAACTGATAATTCTGACAAATAATCACTTTATATGAGACTAACATAGATACTAACATATAATAATACATTAAAATTATTGTAAAATAAGCTCATCCTACACTAGTTCAAATTTCATTAAAAAAACCAGTTAATATGAGAGAGATTGAGGGTTCAAAGCTTGGGTAGATGATGAAAACAGTCATATTTTAGGGTAAGCTAATTGTTGTGAAGGATGGTTACTCCATTTACCTCTGTTCTTTATTCATTTTAAGGATGTAGTTTTTTAACTTCTACTCATTTTTTTTATATAAAATGAATATCGTTTAGAACTTAATACTTTGTTTTTTTAATAATCACTTGAATTATAATTTTAATAAAGTAATTAATCTTTAAAAATTTTTTCTTCCCAAGCTGAAAATAAAAATTAATATATTTTTTAAAAAAAATCTGGATTTAAATTTAACAGTCCAATTGGTATATAATTTGAATAGTTTATTACTATATATATTAAGTAACCCTTTTTTAAAAAAAAATTGCAACCAAGTAAGATCCCTGATTAATTCAATATTTATTTTCATAATCTGGTGCCAGTCGAGAAAAACAAAATTATAAGAACTGCGCATAAATATTAATCATTGCTGGGAATTGTCACTGCATATTTAGAACCTACTAGGCTACTACGGCTGTACTCGTGCTATTCTTTTTCAGGTAACGTTAATACAAAATTCTTATTTAATCACCAATTATTTTCAATTTTATTTATTTTTACCAAGAATTAAAGCTATTTAGAAGCTAATACTTCATTTATCAAATTATCATTTGAGTCATATTATTTTTGCGAAAATGATAATTTTGATGGAACTTTTCTTTAGATAGTTTAAAAATAAAAAAGAGAAATTAATTAAAAATGCTTAACCATTGTAAAAAATGTTTTAAGAATGATTTCATACTTTTTAAACCCTATAATTTCACGGATATACAAGTTAAAAGAAGTAACTAATCTATATAAAAATAATTACTAGTAATCAATTTCTAATAATCTCAAATAGTACTCGAGTTTCAGGAACTTTACACACAAAATTTATCATTTATTATGACGTTTTCAGATTCTCTAGAGAATTTATCCCGCTTACAATATCGAGTGGAATAAACTCGAGTTTTTTCATGCGCGATAGACGGCCCAAACAAGGGGATTATTTCAAGTTGACGAGGAAATCGTGAGAAATACATGCATTAGTGCGGCCAATTATTTACATAACCCAATCCGTCCCATAATAATTAGTTTATCTTACTATAAATCCACTTTATATTTTTTTCTTAAATATTTTAAATTTGTCATAATTCACTTAAACTAATTAGCATGGGCAAATCCAAATTAAATTGGCCCTTCAATTACGAAAAATATGATATTTGGCCCAATTGGCTCTTCGTTGAAATTGAAAATTCAATAGCGTCTTGTCTTGTCTTTTTTTTTTTCTTGGGTTATTAATCCATGTTAATGACCATTGTATATCAAGTTCCTATTTCACAGATTGGTTGCGATTTGAACAAGTGACTTAAGGATTAGAACTAACCCCTGCACCAAATAGAGTTGCCAAAAATGATCAGTGTCAATCATCATAGGGCCATCCTTCCTTCCACCAATTTTAATCTCACATGGAAAAAATAGTAGTTTACCCTTGTAGACCACGACATACCCTTATAGACTAATTACACTGTTTTATTCCCTAAACTATATTCTAGATAGTAAAACTATTTATAAAGTAACAAACATATTAAATTTGTTAATTTGTTACTTTAGAGATAATTTTGTAACATAAATTATAGCTTAGGGACAATAGTAAAATTCAGAAAAACAATTTATTACGGTAACAACTGTAGTGTTAAAAACGAGTGGACTAATTAAGGAAGGATTAAGCAAAGTAGAAAACGCGGGCCTATTTCCGGAGGAAAAAAAAAAAACGAAGGAAAGAAAGAAAGAAAGAAAACGCGGGCCAGTCGTGTACGGGCCTACCAAACACTTTTTTTTTTTTTTTTTAACAGGGCAGACTAGTGGCCATGTGCGAAGCGAACAACCATCACTCCGTCTTTTACACACCAACTCAAATCCTTCAAGTCCCCGAAACCCTTCCCATCTCCTTCCCTCCCTCTCTCTAAAAACTTCTTCCAACGTTCAAACAAACAGAATATTTTATTGTTTCTCTTCTGTTTTTGTTCCTGTCAGCAATGTCTTCGCCAGCGCCTGGGAACGCCCCGGCGCCTTCTTCACCGCCCTCCAATTCCACTTCCTCCCCTCCTCCTCCCGCCGCCGCCTCTCCACCCTCCTCCACCACCCCATCCTCTCCTCCACCGTCGTCTACCCCCTCCCCACCTCCTCCAGCGGCTTCTTCCCCGACGCCGTCGTCCGCTTCGCCGCCGCCACCGTCCTCGCCGGCTCCTTCGTCCTCCACACCGTCCCCACCGCCTCCTTCATCCACCCCGTCAACTCCGTCCAGCGGGAATTACTCTCCGCCGCCGCCTCCGAAAAGTTCTGGGACGCCGTCCCCTCCGCCTCCTTCTAGAAGTCCCGGGACTCCGTCAACGCCGTCTTCTTCGTCGGGCTCTGGGTCAAGTGGTGGCATCTCGACAGGTCTAGTGGTAGGAATCGCCATTGGAGGAGTGGCAGTGTTGGTGGTGCTGAGTTTGCTGTTCATATGTTGCAAGAAGAAGAGGAGAAGAAGATATGACGAAGAACACTATTACATGCCCCCTCCGCCCCCGCCTCCTGGGCCTAAAGGTCAGATCTTTGTCTGGTTATGGTACCTCCCCTTAATCTCATTCCTTTGAACTTGCAAAAGTGGGAAGTTATAAGTATCTTTGTCTACATACATTTCTGATAGTAGATCTGCAAGGTCTGTGGTTTTCCCTTTCTTTAGAGCCTTCATGTTGATTCAATATTGGACTTGAAAGTTCCCATTGCTGTAACGTGACTGGTTCAGTCTCTTAGATCCAAGCGTGGATTCATTCTCTTAGACCCAAGCGTGGATTCATTGTCCAGATTGACCAATTTAATCCTGCAATATTTCTCTACCTTCATTTGTCTGTCATCGGAGTAAACTTTTTTCAGTTGATGCCCTTTTGGGGTCCTTGTAATGCTTTCCAATGTGGGCAATTTAGCAGGGAGATAGCCTTGTTTTAACAATTTACTTTTGACACAGTTTATCTGTAATAATTTCCTAATTTCTTTTCTGACAACTGCTCATTTGCTCTTTGTCACCGTCTTAATGTTTTTCAGTTGACCCTTATGGTGGGCAACAGTATTACCGGCAGCAAAACCCTCCCCCTCAGGCAGAAAATGTTGTAGCAGCACCTAAGCCATCTCCTCCCCCGGTTGCACCACGACCAATGTACTCCTCGGATAGCTCTGCGGCATTTTCAGCACCACAACCACCTCCACCACCTCCTTTCGTGAATAGCAGTGGAGGTTCTGGCTCCAATTATTCAGGTGGTGAGACCCCGATTCCACCACCTTCTCCTGGCATTGCATTGGGGTTTTCAAAGAGTACATTCACTTATGAGGAGTTAGCAAGGGCAACAGATGGCTTCTCAGATGCCAATCTGCTTGGACAAGGTGGTTTCGGATATGTCCACAGAGGAGTCCTTCCAAACGGAAAAGAGGTAGCTATAAAACAGCTGAAGACTGGAAGTGGCCAAGGGGAGCGAGAGTTCCAGGCTGAAGTTGAGATTATCAGTAGAGTGCATCACAAACACCTGGTTTCATTGGTTGGATACTGCATTACCGGCTCAAAGAGATTGCTTGTTTATGAGTTTGTTCCCAACAATACATTGGAGTTCCATTTGCATGGTATGTTGCATTTGGATTGCTATCCATTTGCTATATTTTTGGTATTTGCATACTGCTTAAATGTTTTGTTTTCATTTTTTGAGGCGCTTTTAAGTTTCTTGTAACTAGATCTTACAGATGGTGGTTTATTTTTTTATTTCAGGAAGGGGACGGCCAACCATGCTCTGGCCTACTAGATTGAAGATTGCTTTAGGAGCTGCTAAAGGACTGGCATATCTTCATGAAGATTGTATGGTTTCTATGTGTCACTAAATTTGTCATTTTCATGGTTATTCTTCTAATAACCTTTATCCGCTAAATTTGACAGGTCATCCTAAGATCATTCATCGTGATATTAAGGCAGCAAATATTCTTTTGGATTTTAAATTTGAGGCAAAGGTATTTAATTATATTTTAAATGTTACAATATTTCCGTCCATTAGTTCAAGTGGTTGCTAATTTTTGTACTGTGCCCTGTGAGTTTCAATCTTCTTTGCTTTTCTGGCAATAAAATGCTCCACCGAGTGATGGATCTGGAATATTGTGTGTAGGTTGCGGATTTTGGACTTGCAAAGTTTTCTTCTGACGTCAATACTCATGTGTCTACACGGGTAATGGGTACTTTCGGGTAAGAACATTTCTCTGCACAGTTTGACAGCAGCGTATAAAACTTATGGTAGTGCACATGGTTAGAGTGGGATAGAATTGCAACTGATCAACGGATCTTCTAGAACAAAAGTGAACTGCAATGTCTTACAATTTAGTGAACTCTAAACGTGTCTTTAGTGTTATATTTTATTTCAATATTTTCCTTTGAACGATAGTATTCAACATCTTTTATTTTTCTCTGATTAACTTGATGTCATTCACCCAGAAATAAAAATTTTACCTGCCCTTAGTTATGTTGACAGGTTAACCAATTCTGCTTGTCTTAAAGCTGCTATTGTCCCACTGTCCTTCACAGGTCTCATTGATCTTTGCTCCATCATTTGGAGGCTCAAGAACTAATGAGATTAACAAGTAATTAGATTAAAGTATCTATGCATAATTCATGGTCCCCATTTCTTCTTTTGACTTGGATTTAATCAACTTACAGGCTCTCATATTATAGATTCTAAAAGTATTAGATGTTAGGTTTCTCGCCTGATTCTTGCAAATCCATTTGTTCATCAAGTCACATTATTTATTCTCGAACTCTGATACATTTTTCAAGTTAAAAATTTCAATTAAGGGTTAGTCTGTTTTTAAGTATGGATGTATACTGTCCATGCACTAAACGCATCCATTTTCAGGTATTTGGCTCCTGAATATGCTGCTAGTGGCAAACTCACAGATAAATCAGATGTTTTCTCTTACGGGATCATGCTTTTGGAGCTGATCACTGGACGCCGGCCAGTTGACTCTTCTTTCATGGAGGACAGCCTAGTGGACTGGGTAAGTTTTCAATATTATTATTTGTGCCATGCATTCCTCGTCTCTTTCATTCTCTCTTTTGGGCCGGCTATTGAGGAATGAGACTCTTTCTCACTCAATTCTTTTGTTCGGATTTGGGGGTGCAATAGCTGCATAGATTTAGCTTATCTGTATTGATTAACTGATGCAGGCAAGGCCTTTGCTTTCACGAGCTTTGGATGATGGAAACTTTGATAGCCTGGCTGATCCTAGGTTGCTAAATGAATTCAGTGAAAATGAGATGGCTCGCATGGTTGCATGTGCCGCTGCTTGCGTTCGTCATTCAGCACGGCGTAGACCTCGAATGAGCCAGGTAATCATGTTTGATGAGTTGGATGAAGCTACTGATTAAATTAGAGTATTCCTTGACACAAATTCTTGATTGCCTTGTATTAAATTGCAATTTTTAGTTCATCTGTGCACGTAATCTGACTTGTTGTAAAAACCAGATTGTTCGTGCTTTAGAAGGAGATGTCTCCCTGTCTGACTTGAATGAAGGAATCAGACCTGGACACAGCACTGTCTACGGTTCTTCACTTGGAAGCTCGGACTATGACACGGGCCAATACAAGGAGGACATGAAAAAATTCAGGAGGATGGCACTGGGCACCCAAGAATATGGTGGTAGCAGCGAGTACAGTGGACCAACGAGTGAATACGGGCTATATCCTTCTGGATCGAGCAGTGAAGGACAGACGACACGAGAAATGGAGATGGGGAAGATGAAGAACGGCAACCAAGGTTTAAGCGGACCTTCTTAACTGGACTGCCCAAGAACCAGCATCAATTTTCCTTGTAAAAAGTGCGGCCTCACCAACCATTGTTCATACTAAGACTTTCTATACTAGTTGTTGTTGACTTGTTGATCGCCTAATTGATTTGAAGAACAGCCATTGCTTTTGCTTTTGTGATGAGATTATTACATCACATATACAGGCTGTTTCAGCGAGTTGTATTTTGGAAGTGATCTACACGACTAAATGATGGATTACTTTGGTCGATTCTATTCTTTTATTGTTGATTAAAGAATTCCATGTGTGATTTGTCTTTCTTTTTTTGCGTGTTTTGTCTTCCCTTTCTTTTCTGTTAATCCGTCAGTCTAGAAAGGAGCATTCTCACCGTCCCACACTCGACACTTTTAAACCCCAATAGGGACAATTACATGATTGGACCCTTTTTCGCTGTTGCCGCCGAGCCCATCTCCGCACCTCCCATTCGTCTCTGTCGCCGCCCAGCCCCTCCTCTCTCAAATCTCAGACACTATAAACGGAAATTGAAAACGGGTGCGAAGAAGAAACGAATCTGCTCAAATCGGAAATCGGAATCGGAGGAGACGACGCGACACGAGCGAACCAGTCGACCAGCCAAATTAGCTTGAATTCAACGAAATCGAGCAGAGGCAGACGAAATCAAGTGTAGGGGGTAAGTTATGGTGTGGTGAAGAGAGAGAGAGGAACCGATGGTGCGGTGGCTGGGGGAAAGAGAGGGCGAATCGCACTAGCTGTGGAAAGAGGCGGAAATCTGAACGAATCTGGGTCATGGAGTGGGGGCAATAGCTGCTTCTGGGCTCTCTTACACGCGCGCCCGCGCGCGCACATAAACACAACCAGCCAGGCGATCTATTGAATGGAAATTACACTATAATTTTAAACATCAATATCGGTACCAGTAATTCGGTTTTGGGCCCAGCAACTTTTTTTTTTAGCTTTTTTTAGGATGCGATTTGCCCTTTTTTGAGTTTTATCTCATTTCATAAGGCGCTTGCATTTATGAGGGTCTAGGTTGCAATTGTCCCGGTTTTCATCTGTGTCACAATTTTTTCAGTTAAAACGCGATTTCATTCCCTAACTTTCTAATTTTTTCTTTTTTGGACCTAAGTTACGTCCATGTTATATTTTAGTCCTTGAATTTTATAAATCTTCTATTTGTTCTCTTGGCCCTCAAGTTTTTCTTTTTGTTGTTTTTTATGTATTATCTTCTAAAGTAAGATATTAATGACCATAATTTATTTATTTTTTAGTTAAACAATTTTTTATTTTCATTAAGTCAATTGTTAAATCCTTAATGCATAAAGTTTTTCCATTTTTTGTTGTCTTTGATCCTAACTTTTTTTATTGATTTTCTTTATTATTGTTTTCTAAAATTAAGCTTTAATCATTCTTTCTATCATTATTCTTTCATAATTGATTATTAAAATTTATAGCATCAATTATTTATTTCAAGCTCTATAATTTAATAAAGCAATTTGGTCTATAATTGTTAAATTTGAGAGTACATTTTTCTAAATAAATTTTTCATCGATATTAAAAATTAGATTTTTTGTTAATAGGAGATGAAAATTTTTATTGAATTATTTTTAATTAATAGATCAAATATGCATTGTTTCTAAGCATATAACATATTATATGTTGCACTATTATTATTAAAATTTATTACAAAAAATATCCATTACAATGTATGAGTCACCAAAACTCTCTATTTGTTTTCTTGGTCTCTAATTTTTTTGTCATTTTTTATTGTCTTGTAAAGCAAAATATTGGTAACCATAATTTGTTTCTCTTATGTTTCTAGTAGTAATATTTTTCACTTCAGCCTCTACCTGGCAAGGTATGAACATTATTTTGTTCCAAAATTACAATGGCTGAAATTTGAAAGCATATTTTTTGGTTATATCAAGCCTCAACATCTTTTCATGAATTTATGCAATAATTATATGAACCGTCGTAACGCACGGCCTACATGCACCTTGTCTAAACTAAAAATTGAAAACTAATGTCCAAAAAAGGGCTTGATAACTTCAGACTGTCCGTTAAATTTCATTAAATATGATAAACAACATTAGTGAGAGATGATATTAAATACAGAACACCATGTGGCTGAATCGATTTTTCTTTTTTTTTTTCTTTTGGGAGGGTAAAATCAAACTTTCGGTGGTAAAATTGGCAGCATAGAGGAAGATGCATGACAAACCCTGCATTTCCGCCGACATCAAATGATAGAAATCGCTTACCAGCAAAAAGCCACCCATGAGCAGATTGGGGTAAAGAATTCTGACACAACAGCTATAGCCTATAGGTGGGGGAGTTGAATTTGTTGCCAAGTGAGCAGACCAGAAAATTACTTTGAATTACAGACAACTGTAGAGATTGAAACTCTCGGACCTTCAATGGTTCAATCAGATGAATACTGCTTAAGCCAAGAGAACCGAACCATTATCATTCTGAATTCTGAAGAAATATTCTTCCAAGTACACAATGTATTTTCCCTCAAAAGAGAGGGCGATACGAGAGGGATTGACAGTTGAGAGCTTCTGTTAGCCTCAAATCTCGGGTGTGTTTTCAGATTGCTATTTGCTCCTCAATCCTTTGGAATATGGGATGAAGTATCAAAATCTACCCTGACCACCTCGTTCCTTCACTGAGTTAAAAGATGAAGTAAACCATTGCTTCCAGGGAGCATCCTTCTGCTGCTCGACCCACGACAAGAATGCACTGTCTAACAAGCAAAAGATATTCACATAAAGAAGTTGGTATCTCACAGGAACATAACGGAAATTAGCGACCTGAACTATCGGCCATATTCCACCCTCCAATACCAATGCTGGCAGGAAATCCCTCCTCAGATCTTCCTTCACTTGAGTGGCATCCTTGCCAGTGGAAAATCCCATGTATGTGAAAAACACAAGCAAATCGAAGGGCCCAAAGATAAGGCCATCCATTGCGACCTTGGCAGCCACAAACTGTGCTGATCTTGGTTGTAGTTGAAGTCTGAGCCTTATAAACTTGTCCAGACCCTCATACCTGAAATGGGGAAAAACAATGAAGGCATTTATGATCAGGTTGTGCACTGAATCACAAAGCAAGCAAGCAAGCAGTGAGGCTATGGAATTCTTCAGTTAGTCACATGAAACATCTCATATCTTAAAAGTGGTATAACAATATCATCCTTCCAAAGATGGTCTCATGATTAAAGTATTATCCCCTAAAATTATTCTAATGGTAAGATCCATTCAGAAATATTCATCTCCATCAATAAGGAAGTAATTCAATGGAGATGTTTCTGTGTTTCAGCTTTCCAAGCTAGATGCATAAAGCACCGCTACATCAATGAATGACCTATAATCCATGAATGCATCAATTTCATTCCCTGGCTTTGTGAATCATTTACATATGAACAGAAAACATGGTGCACAACTACAGTAGCACTTGTATATCAATTTAACTGACTTGTAGGAAAGGAGAAAGTTGAGAAATGGATACCAGAAGTGGCCCACTGGTCCAACAAAGCCAAATCCAAACATACTGGTGATGCCTACGCGTTTCCAGTTAATTTTGAATTGTTTGTCAGCTTCCTGCTGGAACAAGGTATTGTTAAATTTCTCTAGTGCCTTGTTTTTCTCAGTACATATGATGAGAGGGGGAGAGTGAGTTGAACCTTGGACAGAGGGTAACAACAAAAGAGCTTCGGCCAGTAGGCCAACCTTAAGTTGTTTTCTGTACCAAAATAATTTTACAGAGCACAAGCAATCTAACTACTTGACATTTGAACTTGAGAAATGCAAGCATATCATTTACCTATCTATTGCTACAAAAGAAAGCAAATAAATATATATGCCATGAAATAAATACAACCTGCACTCAATCCCTTGAACTTAAATGTTACTGGTTGATATTACAATGGTGGATTTACACATGAAAACTATTTTGTATATAAAGAAATAAAAACATGGGTCAAAGTTTCTCTTATGCTTGATAAGTTGATAGTTCATCCTAGAAAACAAGAAAATATTGCGAACAATATGCCTATAAGGTAAGGAAGGCATACACAACGCCTGAGTGCATTATAATTAGGCTTGGAAAACGGGAAGGCCAAACAGAGGAGTTATGTGACGGCACAACACATTAATCAACAGCATACATTCCAATAATCGATATTATCAAAAGACATAAGGACCAAACAGTAGCAGACAATTACAAGCATATGATCAATGGTTTATCAAAACCGCTCAGCTGCCTGATTTTGAGATTTTTTTTCTTAAAGCAAAATTTCAGGAGAATGTACAGCATAAGCAGGTAGGGAATTGGTAGTGAACAGCTGAACTCCAATTGGCACATCCGCATATGCGCTTCAAGCTGGACTTCCTTTTGAGCTTGTAAAATTTTAATAATCATGACCAATGAAACTATTCTCATGTACAAGAACTGGGGATCAAATGAGATATCAGCCACGGTCACCAATATTTTTCTCAAAAGAGCAGCATTAAGGTAAACGAATTTTACTTGGTGGGGTTTGGGATTTTTCTCAAAAGCAAGCACGCCATTAAAAGAAGAAACAAGAAAAGAAAACTGAAACAAAATCAGAGGGGTAATACGCAGGCAAAACACAAGCTTTAACGGAATACAAGAACAAATCACATGGAAAACATCGAATTCTCTTATGCCTAATTGAACGAAAAGAAGAGAAGAACTAAGGAGCAAGCGAGAAAGTGCTCACGGAGGAACATTGAAGGCGTTTCATAGCGGTGGAGTGGGTGATGTATTGGGCGGCGATATCGCCGATGCCCCAGAGAACGCCTGAGCTGATCACTTGGGTCTTCAGAGGGTGGTGCGCGAGACAGCTCTGGTACCATTTCCACAGTTTCAACATTGTACCAGAGATGGAGACGATAAAACGAGAAGAAGGAGTAGCTTATCACGAGCTAGATTAGAGAACCAATAGTCCCATTGATGAAAAGACGACCTTCACATGCGCAGGAACTCAGAAATTCGGCCCAAGCTAAGCTCATCGCTTTGATTCCACAAATCCTGCCTTCGTTCCGGTCCCGCTATTCAGCAAACTGCCGGTGCTACTGCTCTTTCATTTTTCCCATCAAACCCCCAAATCCAGTCTCGTTTTGCGTTTTACTGTCTTATCATGAAAAAGGACCGTAAGGTGTAGTGGTGTACCGTGAATATTGGCTATGTCGATAGTACCCTCCATATAGAACCTCTTGGGTGACTCCTAGTTACTAAGCGGTATGTGTTGCCGTTAATTGGTTGGTTAATTAGTATGATATCTATAATTATTGTGCGGTTAGTTTTCAAATCCTACTTATATATAAATGATATGGTAGGATCTAGGGTAAACTTATTACTTTTGTAATCCTAATTCTAAGTGCAAAAAAAAAAAAAAAGGTGGTGGGATGGGGTTTAGGGTAGATTTATTATTCTTGTAAACTTAAGATCAATTCGTTTCGTCTAAAGTCAACTGACTTTTTTTAATTTTTTTATCTTTTTTACATGAAACCAATTTCATTTGAAAGTTAATGTTATATAGATGCAATAATCAATTTGAAAGTAAATTTTTAGGATGTTGTTAAATTTTTATGAATTTTTCTTTTTTAAGACTTGAAACTAGAAAAATTCATAAAAATTTAGTAAGATTATAAAAATTATATTTTTAATTGATTATTGTAGCTCCATAATATTGGCTTTTAATTAAAATTAGTTTCAAGTAAAAAAGATGTAAAAATAAGAAAAAGTCATTTTGTAGCCAATTGGCTAAAGTTGAAACGAATTGGGTGTTATCTTCCAGTGTAATACCAAGTACACAAAGAAAAAAAAGGTCAGTGTTAATAACATTTTTACCCTAATTTGAAACCTTAGTGCTCAACCCCTACTTTTTTTAATACATGTTTGACATAAACTTTTAAAATTTATAAACGTAGAAGTTGTTAGTAAGATACATTTTCATCGAGTGAGCATTAGAGATTTCAAGTTGTCGGTTTAGGAAGAGTAAAGTGATTTCAAAACCTTCACCACACCACAACCCACCCTAATCATACTTTCCTTGAACTTGCAGCTGGTTGCTTGGTGCAATTGTCTTACGCTGCCTCTTCCTTATTTTGGGTTGGGTTGGGTTGGGTCAAATGTCATACTTGCAAACCCATCTAATATATTCACATAATAGGTAAAATAATTAAAAACAAAAGTAATCATTTCTAAAATAAAAAGTAATGATGACATCTATATACAAGTAGACAAGTTTTTCAAGTAAAAGTAACAATGTCAACATATAGGAAAAAGTAATAACTAACAAACTAAACAATACGCTCTTATGAATGTGTGTTTTAACTTTTAAGAGAAAATAGTAGAATAAGTTTATACACAAACCAAAGTAGTGTATTCATATATATAAAGCATGCAGGGTGGGTATAAGGCTGGTTCAGGAAGAGTTGACACCTAAACTCATGCCTTCAGTACTCAACAGGTAAATATTAGAAAAAGAACTCATACCTTCCCTAAACCCAAAATAATAATAATAATAATAATAAAATAAAATAAAATAAATAAAGAGATCTCCTCATTGGGTGGGCAGGGGTGAAAACAAGTCAAGCCGAGCTCAAATAATACAGACTCAAGGCTTGGACAGTGCTTAAGCCAGAGTTTGACGTTCAGCAAATGAGACCGAAAGCTTAGTTCAAAAAGGCTCGAGCTTAGCTCAATGGTTTAATAATTTCCAAGTTTGGCTCAGGTCATATAACTCGATTTGAGCTCAATTGAGGTTCATTAGGCTTGATAATAATTTAACTAGGATTTTAGGAATTAAGGTATATACTATTTATTTTATTAAATCAATTATATAGTGGGCTCATTATGCTCGATAAGAGTTTGAGTCAAATAATATTGGTCTCAAACTAGATGCATTAAAATGTGGCTTGATTTTGGGCTTAAGCCCTATATATATATATATATAAGAGCTCATAGTCAAGTTGCTTGACACACACACACACAAAAGAGCTCAAACTCAAGCTGTTTGATAAAGGCTCCAACAGCTTCCACCCCTTGGGGTGGGTTTAAGAAAAGTAGATACTTATAATTGTACCATCCCCAAATATAATAGAGAGGGTTGAAATTAGCATCCCCAATGAGAATGGGTTAGATAAAACCTAAACCATCCTTATTGAGCTAGGTTGGATTATGTAGAAATTAACAATTGTTTATAGGTTGGCTCTATTAGGGATATTAATTATTTGGATAAAACAAAAATATCCCAATAGATTATTTATTAGATCAAATAGTTTGGTTATTTAATTGGATTGGCTCAAAATTGAATTTTGTATATGATTACTAGATCAATTATTGATTTCTAAATTTGAAACTGAACAAATAAAATAAACCTAAGAGTAATATGTATC
Organism: Aquilaria sinensis; assembly: GCA_005392925.1. NCBI lineage: Eukaryota > Viridiplantae > Streptophyta > Magnoliopsida > Malvales > Thymelaeaceae > Aquilaria > Aquilaria sinensis. Next base: position 69,531 of record SMDT01000303.1, read on the forward strand.
TTGCAATATTCCTATCAACGCTACATATATAAAATCATTTTCCTCCAATTTTGCATTAGATGTTATAAATCAAGATTTAACTTTAGGTATGAAATGTAACATTATGATTTGTTTGTCTTATTTTATTTTTTGTAGTTATAATGTTGTTATTTCCAATAAAGCATATCCTAATTACAAAATTTGAATAAACTGAACTATAGTTTGCATGGTCCAATAAAAACAAAATAAATTGAATTATAGTTTAGATGCATGGTTTGGTGATCAATTTTAACATGTCATTTACATTGTTCAAATCAATTTTATAGAAACTGAAAATTGATTGGATTATTTTGTTTGACCAATTCTAAAGTCGATCTAACTAAATTTATGTCTTAATATTGAAAAACCTATGAGTTTTTAGGTTGATTCTAATTTCATATGAAACCAACTCAAAATAGATCAAACTGAAAATGTATGCTTAAATATATTATGAGGTTTATGCTATCACATATTTACCTATTGTATCCCTTTATTGAAAAATTATAATATGGAGGTGATTTTGTCGTTGAAATACAAGACTCAAAGCTAACTTTCTCTTTTTTAAATTAATGTGTTGCTCTTCTAAATTGTACTAGCTATATTTGTGTCGAAAATTTGATGTAGTTCTCATTAGTTAGGTGAGTTGGCAAAGAGGAACATTTGCCTTGACCTTAGTTATGGTTCAACTGGTGGCGGCACCCACCAAAAACAGGCAAATGAAAAATGGTCTAATTTAGCCCAAGCCCTACAGATTTCATACAACAAACACTTCAATCCCGGCTTTTCAATAGAAATTTCTAATGCTTTGTAACTTGTACTTGCAACAAATTATGAGTAACAAAAAAATGATATAGTTATGAATTGTGTTAAATATCTCTCGATAAAGTGAACTCAGATGAACTCAATTATTTTTGGCTATGTGGTTATTATTTTGGATGAGATTTTATTGAATTTTTTGGTTGCATAATATTGAAACAAAAAAAAACTTAGAATAAAAAATAAAAAACCAAACGATAAGTTTACTTTTTTAAAATTTTTGGTTCTCAAGTTGAGTAGAATTTGTCTATAATCATGAAAATTTTGGTTTGGGTTAATTCAATTAAAAAGCCTACCTAAACCAAAACCATACGTAGGGATGTCGATGGGTTAGATTGGGTAGGATGAGGGCAATACCACATCCTACCCGTTACATAGGATGCCTTACCCTCATCTTACCCGTTATCCGTCGGGTGAACAATTTTATCACCCATATCCTACCCATTTTTAGGTGGGTAGGATCGGGTAAAAACCCGTTCATCTACCACACTTCCACACTCATACACACAAAAAAAAAATTAAGTAAGAAACTATAAATTACATCAATTAAAGACGTAAAAAACATTATTAATATGTGAAAAAAATACGAGGTACACTATAAAAGAGCACCACACATAAATTTACACTTCAAACATATCAACACACTACAAAAAACACACTCTAGAATCAGTATATCATAAACATAGCAAATATTTTCTAATTAGAAGAGATGGTTACTTGTAACATTCAAATATTTAAAAGCATATATATATATGGGGCGGATATGGGGTGGATGGACCCCAAACTCGCACCTTTCTCATATCCGGCGGGTGAAAAAAAAAACCCATATCCACCCCATATCCGTTTAATTATAAAAAAAAAAATGACTCGTCGTGTAGGATATATCAGGATTCCCGCTGGGCTGGATATCCACCCTAACCATATGCACCCGTACATTTTCTAGGGTAAAGAGATAATAAATCATGTGAAAAGTTTTGGAAAAAAAAATATTACTAGCGTTACTATAATTTTCGTTTTAAGTTTGGGTTGGCCTAGTTACTGCTGAACTCAGGTTTGAAACCCAAACCCAATTTCACATGAACTAGTTTTAACCAAACTGACTCGAGCCTAGGTCTCGGCCGAATTGTCCCAAACTTAAATCGGTCCGAACTAGATAGGCATAGGCTGGTCCATTGTACAGCTTCGCCGGCTTAGCAGATATAACGCCCAATTCGGGCGCTGCTGTATTTTTTTACCCCTTAGGTCAAATAAAGCACCCATGCTTTTGAAATGGCCCGTCCACCCACCCAGGTTAAAGTTTAGTTAAAATTTTGCAAAAGCGCCCATTACTTTTTTAGTATTTAACATAATGAACTCTGCTAGTTTAAAACCATACAAATAAGCAACCCCCCTTTGTTTTTCTTCGTCCTTCAACCAAAATTTCTTCACTTAGTAACTAGTAATCAGCAAGAAACAATATATTATTCACTCATCTAAAGTTGGTTGCGTACAATTACCCCATGAGATTTACCCTAACTTATAGTTTACCCCCTTAATTTTTAAAAACTTATAATTTGCCCCCATGGTTCTTTTATACTATTTGATAACAATTTCTAAAACTATAATTTTTAAAAACTTATAATTTGCCCCCATGGTTCTTTTATACTATTTGATAACAATTTCTAAAACTGTAATTTAAACTATACGATAGTTATCTTCTAATAATTTTGGTCCCTGTAATATTTTTTTTACAGTTAATAGATATTTTAAATTATCATTTTTTTTCTTTCTGTAAATGCATTGTTCTTCCTGTAAATACATATCAGTATTTTTTAAAGATCAGTTAGTTATGAGAGAAATATAAAAAAACTAGAAATTACTGAAATATGATTGTCAAACAATTTAATTTAGGGTTTTAGAAGTTGTTGTCAGACACTATAAAGGAAGTAAGTAGTAAAGTGTAAGTTTTTGAAAATAGAGGGGCAAAGTGTAGGTTAGATCAAACCATAGGGGGCTCTTGTAATTTACTCTATTCTTTGACTTGGTGAAAAATTAAATAAAATTGAAAAAAGGTTAAAAGCCATTCAAATGAAATAAATTACGTTTGGTTGAAATAAGGAAAAAGCAAATCAAATAGCATGAACAATAAGAACATTAAATCCATAGGGAGACTACTTGCTCATCACCAAAAGCTTTCATCGCTCCCGACCATAGGTTATTTATAGATTTTTTGCGAATCAAAAGCAATAACGCTTAGAGGATTGACAGGAAAAGTGGGGTTTTCTCTTCATGTTATGTTGTGTAATGGCTTGGCGGACGTCAGGCGGAAGTGGGTGGTGATGGAGTGCAACGACAATGAGATTGAGGTTGGTGGTTGTGACATGCCAGCGTAGAGATGGTGGCGATGTGGAAATATGGTATTTAGCTGCCTGCAATAGGAATAATTTTGTTTTGGGTGGATGAGACAGAACCGGAGGTTGGGTTTGGGCGAGAATAATGGTGGAGGCAGACGGCAAGTTCTGGAAAAAAAAAAAAATTGGGGGAGACAATGACCCATTTGATGAGGTCACCCCGATGATAGTGCCTCTGCTCCAAGCAGTTTATTGTGAACCATCTGCGGAATATACCATACGAAACATTCCATAGATTTAGACTAATTTGTATTAACTTAAGTCAACAGACTTACTTTTATTTTTATATTTTTTTACCCGAAATTAATTTTATTTGAAAGCCAATATATGTAGATGTAATAATCCATTTGAAAGTAAATTTTTATGATATTGTTAAATTTTTATGAAATTTTCTTTTTTAATGCTTTAAACTAAAAAAAATTTATAAAAATTTAGTAAGATTACAAAAATTGTATTTGCAATGGATTATTATAATTACATAATAATAACTTTTAATTAAAATTAATCTCAGATAAAAAAGAGATAAAAATAAAAATAAGCCATTTTAAAGTCAATTACCTTAAGTTAAAATGAACTGAGTGTTAATGCAGAGCAGAGCAGGCAATTTGGGCTAATTTAAAAAATAAGTTGTTTATTCGGCCAAGATAAAACAATAGTTTCCTATTCAATCGGATCTAAAAACATTAGTGGTCTATTCATTATTTCTGCCTTGTTGGCTTCTACTTCATGGTGAGACGAGAGACTTCGGATTTGGGAGCTTTAACCTTCGTCTCAGCTGGAAATGGTGATGTCTTTGCTCTTCGCTCCCCTTCAGAATCCAAATCTCACCTCCAAATCTCTTCAGAACCACGCTTCTCCTCCTCTATCTTCATCCGCACTCAGCAATGAATTCCCAATTCTCTGTTCCGGCGGAACACCCAAATCGACACATACCCACTTCTCATTTCTGTTCAAAACCGATTCTTTCTCTGGGTTCAAGCGAACGGCGTCGAGATACTCGAAACCCAGAAACCAATTTGAAAGATTTAACTGTTTCGGTGTTAGAGACTCGAGGGAGGAGACCAAGGTGGTAGTGGAATCCGGTGGCGGCGAAGGAGGGGGCGGTGGCGGCGGCGGAGGGGAAGATGGGGAGGATGGTGAGGTGGAAAAGAGTAGTGAACTACTGCCCGAGTGGTTGAATTTCAACGCAGACGACGCGAAGACGGTGCTTGCGGCGGTGGCAATCTCGCTGGCGTTTCGGTCGTTTGTTGCGGAGCCGAGGTACATTCCTTCGCTGTCCATGTATCCCACCTTTGATGTTGGGGATCGTATTGTTGCAGAGAAGGTAGCTGTTTCTTCTGTGGCAGTAGTTTGTTTGTTCCTTATCCTTATACACTGCAATGAATTCTTGAACTTGAATCCTTAATTTGCCAACAGTCTGTTGGCATATCTTTTGTGTAGCAGTTATAAATTGTGGGTGCCTTATTATTGCAAGTATTGGAACTCCCAGTGAGTGTGAATAGGTGAATTGGTGAAGCTTTTGTAAGGGAAATTCATGAGAACATTGAACTGAGATGTCGGCCGTGTTTGCGCCTCTTTGGCAATCAGAAAGCTATTTATGAGAAAGCTAGGTGATAAAATAAACAAATGAGGATGGAGTGATGTTTCTATGAATTGCTCTCTATACTGTAGTTGGAAAGGGGATTGCATTGATATGCCATATAGCTTCAGCTTTAGAGGACTCTGGATAATAGAATGCAACTTGGCCTTGGAATCTTTTTTCCCTACTCTTTGGCTCTGTGATTACATGAACAATTTAGGGATGTTTATTTTTCAGGTCACATACTATTTCAGAAAGCCATGTGCCAATGATATTGTCATCTTCAAAAGTCCACCAGTCCTCCAAGAAGTAGGTTATACTGATGATGATGTCTTCATTAAACGTGTAGTTGCAAGGGAGGGTGATGTTGTGGAGGTAAGATGCTTCATGATTATTCTGTTGCGTACCTTTGTTCAAGTATGGTACAAGGTGTCAGGATCATAATCATGTTTTCCAATGTTTTCAAGTTACTGTACCTCTGGTGTCGTCCCGGTCTAGCTTGTTTCTAGTTTTAAGCTGCTGGAATTCAGCAAGTTAAAGCTTCCCATTGAAAGTCACTGCTAAGCAAATGCACAAGCAGATGTTGTCATTTATTGATTTGTAATTTGCTAAGTTTTTGCTTTGATTATCATGTTCAGTAACAAAGTCAAGGTTGTCTAATCTGCAGGTTCAAAAGGGTAAGCTTATTGTCAATGGTGTTGCTCGAGACGAAAACTTCATTCTTGAATCGCCATCGTATGAGATGACACCGATTGTGAGTATATATGCATGTGATCTTTATGTTTTCCAAGGCCTGCACTTGAATTATTGCTGATTATGGACTTGTATTTCATGTTGCAGCGGGTGCCAGCGAATTCAGTCTTTGTGATGGGTGATAACCGTAACAACAGCTATGATTCGCATGTCTGGTAAGATGACATTCCATTTTGGACATTCAGATGGTATTGCAGTCACTCAATCTTCTTTATGCAGTGTTAATATCTGGGGCTGTATTGGTATTAACTGGCAGGGGTCCTCTTCCGGCCAAAAACATTATTGGAAGATCTGTTTTCCGGTACTGGCCCCCGAGTAGGATTGGTGGCACTGTACTTGAAGCCGGCTGCGCTGATAAACAGCAAAACGCCCCAGTGCCAGCTGCAGAACAGATTCAAGGGTCTGAAGCCCGATAAGGACTGGCCAAGTTTACGTTACCACTGGGGAATTGTTATTTTAGGGTATTAGATGCCCGTTTTGAGTTTCTCTAGAGATTGTGTCTTTTAGATTTGAGTTTCCCATTCTTCGTAGGTTGGGTTTTTAACACAAACTGGATATTCTTTGCATTTCACTAACATTGGTGGTTCATCTGTTGGAGTTCTGTTCCGAGCATCGTGGATGGATTATGGCTTAATGACCTAACAACCTTAAAAATCAATAGTAATTACCATTTAACTGAGCACCTCAGTCATAAAACTGAAATTAACTTTTCAAAGGGGATTATTTCATCAAAATTCCAACACTAAAATTTTATCACATATTGAGTTATTCCAATCTTGAAAATATTAATTCATCGTATCTCTATAATGCAATTATCCATCCTGTCAACTTCCTCTTTCTCAGAATTATTGAAAAGTCAAAGGAAAATAATGCCAGCATTAGGTTGAAACCAACTCCAAAATAAATTCGATCACAAGGATTTTATAATTAGTGATCTCCACTATAGGGTCATCAGATAGGAGCGAAAGACTATGATTTTTTCTTAATCATATGGATTATCAGTTGAACTATGCTTAAAATCATCATATGACCCCAGAACAGAAAATAATTTCTGACTACTTCGAAGATGATAGCAAAAATCACAAGCCTCAGAAGGAAGGCAGTAGAGGAACATTCGTAATCATGAAGTCTCAGACATGACACAAAATATCCTTGCTTTCTTCATTGGCAAACTCAAAACAATTGGACAAAACAAAAACACAATTGTTGGCGAAAAGGAATCGGCCTCATAGAGAAGATTAGATGTGTCCACACAAAAAGATTTCAGACATATGCTTGTCTTGAAAACAAAGTATAATCATCGGCCGAATTATCCGACTTGGAAGGAAAAACAAGAGGAAGAGAATCGTTTGTTTGGAAGAAAAACTTAATAAATAGGGACTCAGTTTATGGGTGGTGATATATCAGGATGGTCGGCAAAGACTAAATAAAGATAGCCCATTACGACGAACGAGACCAATCACTGTGTAGTCGTCATCGTCCCTAAATTGGATTAAAGAATAATAACAAGAACTCAAGAAAAAACCCCAATCAAAAAAAGAGGAAGCCAAGCCATATGCTTCCCGAGAGAACGTAGAGGCGGGCGTCAGCGAGGAAGTGGAAGGAGGATGCTGCAATGCAATTGGGGACTGGAATAGGCGATATTTAAATAGGAGAAGGAAGGGGCTAGGGTTTCAGTTCAGTCAGGTGCTATGTTAGTGGTTTGGAAGAACAGGATCGTTTTTCTTGTTGGGTTTTTGGGGCAGATTCCCATTGGGCCTTCGACTAGAGCAAAAGGCCCACTATAGGAGCCCAAAGAGCTGTCTCATGTCCTCAGTGTGAGCTTTCGGTTTTGGAGGCAAACCAAGTTTCGGCGGACCAGGACTAGTGGAGGCTCTCTCTGGGATGCCGGCAATTGACCACAAACTACGACACCCCGGCCAGACCGTCGGCGTCCCGCACAAGGCTTCTAATTCTACTTCTGCATCACAAATAGCCAGGGCCCTTTTTCGGCCACTCCGTTCCAGGTTTGTTGACCAAATGATTGATAATTGGCAAAGCAAAAACAAAGCGGTCGGTCGGTTCCAACTTAATTTGGAAGCACTCCGTTCAACTTTTCAAAGACAACTAATTCTTGTTAATCTTCCGTCGCGTCCAGTAATACTCCTTACAGGTATAACCTTCAATTCCATTATTCTAAAACAGAACACATCAATTTCATTAAAAAGAAGAAGAAGAAGAAGAAGAAGAAGAAGTACGTATACACAATCAATAGAACTCGTTTCAGTTAAGGCCCGACACTAAATCAATTGAATACCTACAAAACGGTATTTATGTAAGTATCACCGAAAAAACTCTGACAAAAAATATCATATTTATGATACAATGAGAAATAAAAATTAACCAAGTAACACGCTCAATCAATAAGAAAAATGAGAATCTACTCGTAGAGAAAGTCAAAGGGTCTAACATATTTTAATATTATTGATAGACTATCTCATAATAATGAAAGAAGAACTATTTATAAGCTTACAAAAAAAACTCTAAATCAAAATAATTAAGGAAATTGAAAATAACTAGAAAAAAAAATTGACAGAAATTTTAAAGGCTTGGATACCTCTCAAAACGATGGAATTTTGACATGAAAAATGCAGTCACAAAAAGCAAAGCTCTTATAATACATGTAGAGTACGAAATTCTTTTCAAAATGACATATTATAATAGTCATTCTGACAATCGTAGAAAAAGTTATAGTATCTAGAAGTTGGGGTTTGCGTGAGGCCTATTTTTGAGATTTATTCTTCGGTTTCACACGATCAACCTATTTCATGAACTCATCCACTAGATGCTCCATGTTAGTCCCTCATACTTGGGAAAAACTCAACCTTGAGTTACCCGAAAGTTCTGAGTACAAAGGTTCATCATAATAGTAGTAAGGGAAAATATCCACCACATTAAATGTCTTGGAAATTCGCGCACTAGCAGACAGATCAATTACATAGGCATTGTTGTTAATTTTCTTCAGAATCTTATATTGGCCATATTTGCATGGCTGCAACTTGCCATAAATACCAACCAGGAACCTTTATTTTAACAAAAACACCATCACTTCATCACCCACCTAAAAAATCTGCTCATGACAATGTTTATTAATAGCCAGTTTATACCACCTATTTGCTTACTCCAACTTCTGTTTAACTTTAGCTTGAACATCCTGCCATTGCTCTACCATATTTTATGTAGCCTTATTCACTCTAATTCCAACCTTCACCAGATCAAGAGTATGCTAAGGAGGTTTGGTGTAAATCACTAAAAAGTGGGACTTTCTTATGACACTATGAATAACATTGTCATAGGCAAACTCCGCCTGAGCTAACACAAGATCCCACTACTTGCCTTGTCTCTACAAATGCTGTGTATCAAATTTTTCAGCATTCAATGCACCACCTCCGTTTGTTCGTTTGTCTAAGGATGTGCAGTGATGCTATAATTCAAGGAAGAATCAAACATCTTCCATAAAGTCCTAAAGAAGTGCCCTAGATACTTACTGTCTTAATGTCTTAATCAGATGTTATTGTTTTGGACACTCCATGCAAGCAAATAACTTCATTGAAAAACAATTTTACAATTTCACTACATCTGATGTTTTCTTGCAGGCAATAAAATGTGTAATCTTGAAAAACTTGTCTATCACAACAAACACAGAATCTATCCTTCTTTCTGTTCGAGGTAATCCAAGAATAAAATCCATAGATAAATCTTCCTAAATATTATCAGGAATAGGTAAATGTATATATAAACCCAAATTCTGAGACAATCCCTTTGCAATTTGGCACACATAACACCTTTATATGAATTTAGAAACATCCCTTCACATATGTAACCAATAATAACTTTTCTTTATTGCAGCAAAAGTCTTATCTCTGCCTATATGATCAGTTAGACCTCTACCATGCAAATCCCAAATTATCTTTTCTTTTAACGAAGTCTTAGAAATAAAGAGTTGATTACCTTATAAGAGAAAACCATCATGAATGTGGAAGTAATCTGCAAGTTGTTGTTTGCTGCACTTTTCCAATATGCAAGAAAATTTCTCATTGGTAGCATACACCTCCTTCAACTTGTCAAAGCCAACAATCTGCTGCTTCAAAGTTACTAGTAAATTTGCAACTTAAGGCATTTGCAACCTTGTTTTGAACTCCTGCCTTGTACTTAAGCTTGAAAAGGAATTTCTGTAAAAACTAGGACCATCTTGCATGCATGTCCTTACTAATCCTCTTTTGACTATTTAAATACTTCAAAGCATCATAGTCAAAATAAATAATGAATTCACGACTAATTAAATAATGTTCTCACACCTTCAGAGCACGCAAAATAGAATAGAATTCCTTATCATAAGTGGTCCATTTTTTCTTCGTATTAGAAAGCTTCTCGTTGTAGAAAGTAATTGGTCTGTGCCGTTGAGAAGGGATAATACCAATTCCCACATTATTAGCATCAAACTTCAACTTAAAAGGAGCCTCAAAATCTGTCAAGGCACGAACTGGCTCGAAGCACAACTTCTCTTTCAACAAGGCAAAACTAGTCTCTGTCTCCTCGCCCTATTGAAATTTTCTTTTTTGTAGATACTCTATAATAAGGACAGCAATGCTACTAAAATCTTAAATAAACTATCTATAAAAAGTAGTTAGCCCATGAAAACTCTGAACTTCAAAAACTGTTTTCGGCGTAAGCCATTTTTTTATGGCCAAAACCTTGGCTTCATCCACCTAAATCACTTTGCGCTGACTACATAGCCTAAAAATAATATCTTGCTAGTCATAAATTTACATTTCTTTAAGTTCATATAAAGCTTATTCTCCTGCAAGACTATGAGTACTTGGCGTAGGTGTGAAACAAGTTCTTTTTCTAAAGACTATAAATCAGGATATCATTACAATATATAACAACAAAATTCCCAATAAATAGTTTTAGTATCTAGTTCATCACCTTCATGAATGTGCTTGGCATATTGGTAAGGCCGAATGACATAACCAAATACTCATACAACCCATCCTTGGTTTTGAACATTGTTTTCCACTTATCTCCAGGTCGAATTCTGATTTGATGATATCCGCTTTTGAGACCAATTTTGGAAAACACCATCAATCCATGTAACTGGTTTAGCATGTCATCCAATCGAGGTATAGGAAATCTGTAGCCAATAGTAATCTTATTGATGACATAGCTGTCAATACACATCCTCTAACTCCAATCCAACTTAGGTGTCAACAAAGATGATACTGCATATGGATTCATGCTTTCTCAGATATATCCCTTTCATAGTAACTCATTCACTTTTTCCCACAGAATCTCACATTTTTTCGGGCTTATTTGATAATAGGGCAAGTTAGGCATACTTGCTCCAGGAACCAAGTCAATATGATACTGAATGTCTCTCATGGGTGGAAAATCATTCGGCAACTCTTCTGGCATCACATCCCAAAACTTTTATAACAGTTCCTAGATTGTTTTTGAAATCTTTTTTGCTCGAGACCTAGAAATAGGAATGACCTATCTCACTATCAATGCACAGAATCCATTGGCCTTCTTTATTACTGCTAACACCTTTCATCCAAATTGTGTAAGCGTAAGAAAAATCTGCCCCTATACTTTAGAAGTTTTGAGCCGAGAACTTTTCTGTTGCTGTAGACGGAGCGCAAACTTCTTTCTTTCTTTTTCCAACCTATACACATTGTCTCGCCCATCATGCTATGCTACAACATCAAACTGTCATGGTTTACCGAATAACAAGTGACAAGCATCCATATCCATAACATCAAAATAAATCTCATCTCAATACTGTCCAATAGAAAAAGGTACCTTACACCATCTAGTCACCTAAATTTTGTCCGCCAATTTAATCCACCCAATGGCATAAGGTTCCGGATGCTTTTCTGTCTTCAGTCCTAAACACCGCACTACATCTTTACTAATAATATTTTCATAACTCCTACTATCAATAATCACATTAAACAACCAATCAATTATTGTACACCAAGTACGAAACAATTGATGACATTAGGTTCGGTCTTCTTGTTTAGGGGCCAGTAACAATTTCTGCACCATATAACTCCCCCGCTTATCACTGTCTTACTCCTGGTTCTCATATTCTTCCTCTTCCCCATCAAGTCTGCAAACAATCTCCTCATCATCCTCCTTATCAACAATATTAACATTCCGAAATAGACACTTGTTACACAAATGCCTAGGCTCCTGACAGTGATAATAGACATTAGGTGTTGGTATAAGGTAATGATTTGTCATCTTTAGAGCCTATTTGTGCTCCTTGACCTTATGCTTCCTTGTTGCCTTTTCCTCTTGACAACAATTTCTGCTCGGAGCAGGTTTTGGTAGTGCTTTCACTTTCTTTCGGGTAATTTTTGCAAGGGAACTCTTGCCTCCCCTTCTTTTGCGTCGAAAGCTCTACCCTTAATGCTAAATTTTGAGCTTCAGCAAAAGTTCGCACTGGCAGAATCCCAATCTTGTCTTGAAGTGCAAGCTTTAACCCATCCAAAAATCATGAAATCATCTGCCTTTCTATCTCTTCTAGATTATTATGTCGAGACAACCATACAAATTCTGTCGTATAATCTTGGACTGACCGTGACCCCTGTCAACATTGCTGGTATTGTTAGAACAAAATCCCACTCATGGTCTGGGGGTAGAAAATCCGTCTGAATCATCTACTTTATCCAGCCCATAACCATATCGAGTCTTTTCAGTCACGTCATATCCTTTCTTTTATCCTATCGCACCAAGCAGAGGCTACTCCTTTCAATTTGCAAGCTATGAACTTCGCTTTCCTTTCTTTTGGGAAATCATGATATTCAAAGAGCTGCTCAACCTCAACTATCCAATCAAGAACACCTTCAATGCTGAAGTCTCCGTTGAAGGATGGAATATACACCCTGAATCAAAAATTTCCATCATGACCTCCTGCATCTTGATTCTTCTGAAATCCGTCATAAAGATCATAATCTTCTTTCAACTTAGAATCACTGTGGCTGACAATGTGTCTACGACCTCGAGTAAGAATAGTTCTCCAAGCAACATGGCTTGGGGCGGGTTCTTCCCTGGCATGTTGTCTTTTTTTGCCCCTATCCCTGTTGGCAAAAGGGTTAAGCACACTGAGTCACTCCAGAATCTCCTTGAAATGCACCTTCAAACAATCCTCTAATCATTGGACGAACCGATGCTCCATCTCCCATAACACTTTCAATTGGTCATACAACCTAGGTTTTTCAACAATACACTGTCCATTCTTGCTACCGTCACCAGCCATGGAGTAAGCGATTCAATCTACTCTGATACTACCTAACGCAGTGATGAATGAAAATTGATCAAGTAACATGCCCAATCAATAAGAAAAACGATAATTCACTCATAGAGAAAGCCAAAAACTCTGAAATACTTCAATATTATTAATAGATTATTTCATAATAACGAAAGAAAGTCTATTTATAAGCTTATAAAGAAACCCTAAACCAAAATAATTAAAGAAACAAAAAATAACTAAAAAACAAAATCAATATAAACTCAAAAACTTTAGAGGCTTGAATACTCCTTAAAATGATAGATTTTTTACTCTAAAAATACGGTCATGGGAAGCAAAGCTCCTATTGCACATGTAGAGCACAAAATTTCCTTCAAAAGAACATATTATAATCATTATTCTAATAACTGTAATAAAAGTTACAACATCTAAAAATTAGGATTTGCATAAAACCTATTATCAGAATTTTTTTTTTCAATTTCGTACGATCAACACACTCCATGAGCCTATCCACACCCCTTCACGTCAATTTATAATTATGAATTTTAAAAATCAGCAAGGGAGAAGACAAGTCGGAAAAGAAAAGGTGAACAAAAAAGCTGACCACGTGTCCTGCAAATGCTTCTCCGACGCAATAATAAAGCGTTGTCTGACGCCCCTCCCTGTTAAGTTGCAGCAGACAGAAGCTTCTCCCAGCTTTTGTATCCTGCAATTCTGCTCCTACAAACAACAGCAACAGTCCTCTGATTCTGAACGAGGAGCGAGTGAGAGATAGGAGAAGAGAGATGTTGGAAGGAAAGGCTTTGATAAACGAAACAGACATGCCCCAGAAGATGCAGACCCAAGCGGTGGCCTGTGCTTCTCAGGCCCTTGATCTCTACGATGTGTCTGATTGCGTCTCTCTTGCAGCCCACATAAAAAAGGTACTCCATTTCTCCATCTTCTTCAATACCCATTTCTTATATTCGCAAATACAATCCAAATTCTGTTGCAAGATTTTATTTTTCTTTTTCCTCTTTTCTTTCTTCGGGGTTCTATCTTTGAATAATTTTGTTATCAGGAATTTGACAAGAGATATGGGACTGGGTGGCAATGCGTGGTTGGTCCGAAATTTGGCTGCTTCTTCACTCATTCAAAAGGAACTTTCATCTATTTTGCACTGGAAACCCTTAACTTTCTTATTTTCAAAGGAGCTTCCTCCTAAAATGGCAAAGTGGCAGCTGAAATTTCTTTTCCTTATCGCCAATATTTGTGCAAATCAGGATATGTAGAGGGACCGCTTATCGCTTCATTTCGTTCCAATACCGGTGTAGTAATCGTACGAAACTTGATGATATCAGAATAAAGCAATTATGGTGCATTAAAGTCCCAATCAAGTCATTTCTTCTCATGGAGGATTCACTTGTTAAGAAATGCATCTGGTTGCAGCGTTGCTATTTTGTGCTACAAATCTAGATTGTAGATATGACTTTCAACAATAAATCAAATAACTCTGAACTTATACAACCACTTTTGACTTAATTGGAACCAAGATGCAATATTGAAGACAACAGGAGACCACAAACTAATGTTGCGCAGAACTCTCATGTGAATCATAGGATCGCAGCAAAAGATGAAAGGAGGTTTTACAATTTTTATCCTTGCTTAATTTCGGGATGAAAATGTCTTGAGTCCACAAAGTTTAATGGATTTAGGCCTTTTACAAAAAGATGTAACAGAAACTTATTTGAGGTATTTTATTCAGGACCTCTGCTACTTCTGTAGAAGTCACTTCTGTAAACAAGTGAATAAGGTTAGCATTATTCTCATATGAAGCCCGAAAGTTGCTTCTAGTTTCTTCTTAACCGTCAAGAAGGATACTTTCGTGATCAAAGAGAATACAAGTATAATTGGTAAAATCTTTTAGTACATCAAAGACGAATTTTGTTCTATACACTTCTTTTTCCATGTTAATATTTTCGGGTGTACATAACCCCCAGGTCTGCAACAAAGCATCTGGGAAACTTAGTGCAAGTGAATATGACTGATAGAATGTTAGAGATGGATCTAATGTGTGTTGCATCCTACTAAGTCATCCTTCTCTCTCTCCCTCCCTCTCTTTCTCTCTCTCTCTCTCTCTCTCTCTCATGGTAAAAACAAGTCATGGCACAACTATGTACACAAGAATATAACACCTACCATGATACCTTCGTATTTCTGAGTCATGTCGCAAAGCCTCACACCAGAATCTCTTCAATCAAACCACATAGAAGAAGACGCTCCATTTCATTCACTACATGCATGGCATCATCCGCACTGAAAATGTTTCTCCATCCCAAATCCCATATGGAGCCTGAAACTTCTTTGCGCTTCAAATCCCGTTCCAGCATTGCCAATAAACTATCACAGTGGTTCTCAGTATTAACATCTTCATGGCTTCTCAGTGTCTCAACCCCATCACACACTTCCTCTACTAACCTATCTAATGATATCTGGATCCTCATTTCAGGAATGCAAATTGGTGATCTAGGATAAAGCATCTGAGAATCGGGACAACTTCTACGTTCGAGAAACTCGTTTGCACAATCTAGGGAAAGTCTCTTGCAGGCATATGCGTGATCTACAGTGCCTGCATTTTGTGAAACTTTAGGAGCATTCGTATCAAGATCAAAAAGCTCCTCTACATGATTGAGGAATTCTTGATCACTCAAAAGCAAAGCTCTTAGGTGGTCTCCATTTTTCAAGCTTCTACAATTTTTTGGCGGTAAAATGCTCTCAACGTTAACTTGTTCAATGACTTCAACGTCAACTGAATCTTCAGCAGTCAGTTCTGTTACATTGCAAATTGAACTCTGGCCACTACAGCATTGTTCTACCAGAACCAAAATGAAAATCAAGATGTTAGAAGGCCATTCATGTTCCAGTTATCCTGATGAATTTGTAAAAGGATAAGGAAAAAATTATTACCTTCAACCTCAGTATCAAGGAATTCTGTTCTCTCAACATCAGGCGACTGCTGATCCTCACTTACCATACGATCCTTTAGTGGACAAGATTCATTTATAGATGGTTGTTCAGTCCTCTTGTCATTCCCTTTGGATTGAACACACTCAATCTATGCAAAAAAGAAAATATCAATTTGCATTAATGTTTGTTTCGTACTTGACATTAATGAGAGTTTGAGATTAGAAAAATTCGGCAAGCAGATTAAGAAAGCCATTCAACCAATTCCATAACCTGAGAGGAGCACATGTTTTAAGGATTAAGATTGAATTAAAGACAGGAAAAAATAAAGTAGACTGACCTTGGCCATTTGCTCCATATGCTTGCTAACAGTCTTCCTTTTTATTGAACTCCTTACGCGACCACCATTAGGATGAACCATGGTTGATATTTCAGAGGTTGAGGTGGAACTTGGTTTAGCTCTTTGGTGTTGCAAACTTTGGTTCTTTAAAATGGTCGGTCCTTCTTCATGCTTGATGGACTCAAAAACAGGCAGCTTAGTTATCTCTTGGGAGTTTGAAACATTTCTAACTTTGGAAATCCCTTTCTCTGTTGGTTTACTGGTGGTTATTGCAATCTTTGCCAGCTTGTCTGATTTAGTATCAATTTCACTTTTCTTCAGTGGCTTCTGAACTGTTGCGCCAGATGTTTTCATCTTCACTAGAAGCTTCTTTTCGGTCCTCTCTTCTTTTATTTCTGCTTTGAGATTTTTCTCTTTGCCATCTTTAGCTCCTTCTTCATGGATGTGCCTCTTTGCTGGACTCTTCTTGGTTTCCAGTTTTTTACTTAGTCTTCTAGAACTCAAAACGTCATCTTTGCAGTCATTTGTCTTGAATAATGGCTCCTCCCTGGCCTTCAGTTTCCAGGGAATTCTTTCTGCTTTCAAGGCTCCTTCTTCAGACACTAATACATAGGGCTTCTGCGTTTGCAATGATGGATAATTTAGAGGTTTGATGAGCACAATCGGCGGTATATCATTGATGAAGTTGTGCCTGTGAAAGGAATTGTTCGAGCAATGGGAACGGGACTTGGCCTCTTCCATGCTGTTGCTCCTTAGAAGCCCTTTGAAATGCACGCTTTTGAGAATATCCTCCAGCTTCCTCGGCACTTCTTCCCCCTTCTTTGCTATAAACCGGGGCTTCCTAAGCTTTGGCATGTCAATATCAAAGACAGGCATCTGCCGGTTTGAGCTCTTCTCCATCTGGATCGGCTTCTTCAGAGTGCCCTGCAATGGTTTTGAAGGCATGTCATCCAGACCCATGAGCTTAGCTATCAAGCTTGGGCCTTTTGGTGCCATTTTTGGGGGTGCCATTGGCATCGAAGAGTTGCTGGAACTAAAGTAGCTGCCATTTGCAGTTGAAGATTGGCTTGAGCTTGTGGATGGTATATCTGAAGCTGAATCCAAGTGTGTTCCACTGAAAAGAGTCTCTTCTTCAGAGTCCGTATTTGGCAATAAATTATGCTTAGCTAGACTGTCTCTGATCACCCTCTTAAGGTCCTTAATTGTATCTTTTGAAGAGCCATCCAGAGAGAGGTTTGGGTTTTGCAGTTGCATACTGTAATTTCGATCTCCAAATCTGGTTGCACTCGTTCTCTCATCCTCTCCATCGATTCTCACTCCACCGCATCTTTCATTCTGCTTGTTCTTCAATTTGGACATACTATGAGATGCTTCCTGCAGCTTCCCGAGCATGAGCAGCGACTCTTGCAAGTCCAGAGCTCCTCTCAACAAATTTTTGGCCACATCTTTTGAATGGCTCTTGCATTCGAGCCCCTTCGACAAATAATCAATTGTCTGGTTCAAGTTCTGAGCTCCTCTTGAGACTTGTAGAAGCTGAAAGGAAGACGGACGGTGAAATCCTCCTCTGAGTCCTTGAGGTAGAATTTCTCTTTTGTCTGCAGAATTTGTAGCATTTGCATCTGATTTCTTTTGCGCCTTCTGGCTCTTGCTCTTGCTTTCCATTTTCTCAGAGGTACCTATGGATCTTCTGAATGCTGTACATTCTACAACCCCCTTTGGATCATCACATGTGACAAATGATTTATAGTGCATATTCTGTGAGCAGAGATTACATGACAACATAAGATGCCAACAAATGCTACCAAAGGAAAAAAGAAGAAAGAAAGAAACCCCCGGTAAGAAGACAACAGATAATGTAAATTGTCAGAAGCTACTTACAAATCAAAAGGAGTGCTTTTATCAGATTCAACTGTTGTCTGTGACTTGTAGATTAAAATACTCGTCCGGCTCCGTCTCTTAATCCAGGATCAAGAGCGGAATCTGCGGCCGCCAGAATAAACAAATGCACTATGTCATCACATCAATAAACCTTCAAAATCCCTTGAAATTTTCAAGCTGGTCACTTCCAAACGAAAGACGTGAATCTAGAGAGAAACAAATGGATAGAACAAACGTGGCTGTCCAGCCGGAATCAAGCACGAAACCTTTCAAGTACACAAAATTTAAGCACCTGAATTAAAAAGGCGGTCCTTTTTCAGCATTGACGTCTGATGGATCCACAAAATTCGACTCCTTCTAAAACACCCAGGAAGTAGCAATCAGAAACCAGGTGGGAAAACGAAAGACAGAACCGGGGAAGAGCAAGAAACTCGGAACTGAAAAGGGCAATTGATATTTCCAGGGGAGGCTCACCAGCAAACCGGAGATGAGCTTAGCCAAGTGTTAGAATCACTAGATCCAGGAGGAGGAGGATGAGAGGGTAAAAAAGCATTTGACTTTGGGAGAGAATAAAGAAAATTCTCTTGTTTGGGGATTAATGGAGAAATGGGATGTCGTGAGGAGAGGAGTGATTGAAGTGGTGAGGCGTGAGTGAGATATTGATTTGGTTGAGGATTTTGGTACGCGTGTTGCAGAGAGAGAAAGGGAAAGTGAGAGAGTGAGAGTGAGGGAGAGAGAGAGAGAGAGAGAGTTGAGTTAAAAAGCATGAAGATTGATTGACGAGCGGAAGGTAAGTAATGACTCGTGAGGAGATGGTGAGGTAAGAAGAGAGGAAGGAAGTAGCAACCGTGCAATTAACGAAGAAACTACCATCAGTTATGGTTAGCCGTTCCTCCTCTGGAAATTTTCAAACTCACTCGATCTACTCTCTATTTATTCTTTACGCTTTTTAATGCTGCTCTTTCTTTTCTTCTTTTTCTTTTCCTTTTTTTGCCTGTTTCATGTTGTACATTGAGAAACAAAAAAGAAAAACAGAAAAATGTGTGAGTTGCTCATCGGCTTGGTTGGACAATATTATGGTACTTGTAATTAGTATTTTAATAATTTACCTGCGTAAATCTAGTGTACAAACTACTCCTTATATTTATATATTTTTGCATTCGATTACTACCCTTCTTAATATAAAATATGTGTGGACATATAAAATCTTGTGTCACCCAAAATCAGAGCTATATAAAAATGAGATATTAAATATATACAAACTCAAAGTACAAAAAAAATAAAAACCTGTATAAATAATATGTGACATATGTACAAACGAGATAATATATATGTTATTGACATATTTAATAATATGTACAAGTTCAACTTCCCATGAAAATAAATGTGTGAACACATTAAATCCTTCTTTCCCATAAAAAAATAGAGATAGATATGTACAAAACATATGACTTATATGTATAAATGAGATAATAGAAGTATTAATGATATATTATTTTTATTGGTAAATAATTTATGACTTCTTTCACATTACAATTGTAATTTTATGTCTTTATATCTATCATTTTACACTTGCATATATATACATATGCTTTAAAGATGTTAGGGATTCATTTAGTTAAAAAAAAAAAAGTAAACAAAAATGGGCCTTTACACCAAACTCTTTGTTTTTTATTTTTTGGGCAAAACCCTTCGTCTTCAACCTTTTTCATTGCCTTTCGTAATTTCCGTGCTCACTATCGCGTCCACTACCGTTCTTCCTACCATCATTAATTTGTCTCCGTTCTAGCATGAATACCTCAAATATCTTCCTCGTTGCCAATGGACACCAACAAAACCACTACCCGATAAAAATCGTCTTTTCATTTTTTATTTGGTTGTTGCGAACTGAACTGGATCAGATGCAGCGTTTCCAGTCGATGATCAATAACCACCAATTATACGGAGACGAGCTTCTTGCAGTGGAGGCACATAACAGATGGATGGGATTTGCAGTAAGGAGGAGTAAAAGGAGGGAGATGAAGAATCTAGGAAAGAACATAACTAAAATTTCAAAATTTTAATAAGGATATTGTTGGAATAATACCTATATGGCATATAAGAGGTCAGACGCATATCAGACATTCATATTAACAAATATTTGTGAACGCAATTAATATGTAATTTCTTTACTATTATGAGTCACTTGCTTTTAAGTGAAATTCACTTTTTTCTCACCTCATCCAAGCCCTTTATCTTATTATAAGATAGCTAAAGAAATTTACTATACTCTTCATAATTGAAATTAAAAGTTACCACTGTATTAACAGTTGATACCAACTTCTGTGCTACTATACCTTAAGGTTTTATTCCTCTTTTTTTTTTTTTTCATCTGAGCACTCAACCTAATTGTCTTTTTTAGCGTCAGCTAATGTTTGGGTCAATTTCTACTTGAATCTTTTTTTATGTAATCCAACCGTATCTAGTTGTACTCCTGCGTACAAACAAAAAGATACCAACAATTGGCGAGTCATGTCAGCATTTTATATAATAGGATAGGACTTACGTGTTAAACCATTGGAATTTAAAAATGTATTTTGTAACAAATTTGGTTTTGTGGCTTCCTAAATTTTTTTCAATATTTTTATATGTAAATAAATCATATTACTGTATTATTTTTCAAATTATTATTTTAATTTTTAATTTTTAATTTTTCATATAAAATAAAATAATGGTAAAAATGAAAATAACACATAAATTTTATATCTTTCTTAATCACATTTAAAACTCAAACATTTGAAAAGGCCTGGAACCATGAGTTACCTAACTGATATTTGTTGGAACTTTAGTCACCAATGGTTTAGCTTATAGGACTAAAAACTTTTCTCATCCCCAACCTTTTAGCCTAATGGTTAAGGGCTTTGAGGGATATGACAAAAGCACAGGTTTCGAATCCTGATCTTTCCACTTCCTCTAACATATTATACAAAAATTAGTTTGATTGTCATCCTGATTTTGTTATCATTCTGGTCCTGAAAAAACTGGCATGTCTTTTTCTCTATTTAATAATATATCTCTTCTTGTATACTTGTATGATGCTTCCGAATATATTTATAAAAAAAAGCTTTTCCCCGTTAACCTTTTCTCATTGAGTCCAAAACCGAACAGAATAATTAAAATTCGGTCCGGTTCTGATCAGTTTTCATTCTTGATTCAGTTAATTCGATTTCTAATAGTTAAAAACTAATTTAATCGACTAATTCAATTTGGTTCAAACCAAAATAACTAAATGCTCAGGCCTATTGCTAATGTTGTAGCTCATGTTTTCATCCGAAAGGACCTAGATAATTTAGGGAGATATTTTTGGGGCGAGGTATTCCCTTATTGGCTTTGTGATGGTCTTTTAGCTGATCAATAGAGTTCTTCATGCATTGCTTAAAAAAAAAAAGTTCTTATTTCCCGTTCTATCGCTGCTGTATGACATCGTCACCTTGGTTAGGAAAACATGCTTGGATTCAGGAGCATATATAAAATCTTGACGACTTAATTCCTTTCTATGACATCGCCAACTTTTTGTTTTTTTCTTTTTGTTGCTTTTTACGCTCGGAGTTGTGAGGTTAAAGATGATGTCCTTTGAAAGTGTCCGGCAGCTAGGGTTAAGTCGGTGAAAATAGGATCACATTGTACCGGCCTTTAATTAAATTTTATTTACTGCACCCAGTGTGTTTAATATTGATACTAGCATCAAGAGCTAATTTATTTTAATTTAAATCAATTTAATTTAGAAAGAGTTATTTTTATTTTTATATTTTTTTACTCAAAATTAATTTCATTTGAAAGCAATATTACGTAGATGCAATAAATCATTTGAAAGTAAATTTTCACATGTTATTAAATTTTTATGAATTTTACATGCATAAAAAAAAAAGAAAAATTTAATAAGATTATCAAAATTGTATTACATGATATATCGCATAATACAATTTATTGCATGATATGTCGCATAATACATATTATTGCATGGTATATCTTGTAATACACTGTTACTAATTTTTTCAAAAAACATTTCTTATTTTATGATGGAAACACCAAATATACTCCATTCACAAAAAAAAAAAAGATGAAATATACTTCTTTTTGGACTATATTAGAAAGGCAAAACCATTTCTTCTTTTTAGAAAGTTTGTAACATCAAATTTACTTTATAACTACCATGATTTAAACTCATATCACACAAAACCAAAAAAAATAATTTTTTTGATTTTATTTTCAAGAAAAAAAATAGAAAAAATAACATAAATTACACACACTTTAATTTTCATATCCATAAAATTATTTCACTTATTATGAAATGGAGAGAGGAGATGTGGGTGTACGTTATATATATGGGGGTCCATAGACTCTCATTTTTTTCAAAAAAGTTGTTAATAACAAATACAAAATTTAACCATTAGACTCCTTTAAATTTTTTAGTGGACCCCCATAATTTTTATGACATCCACTAGAACAAAATATTAAGTATATCTTATTTTAAGAAAGGCAAAAAAGGGGTCAGTCTCTTTTGTATACTAATAATTTACTAATAAAAAAAATCTATACTAGCCCCTGAGCTTTTATACGTTTCCCACCCAGACTTTGATTTTTTTTTCTCTCTTTTTTCTATTTAAACAGATGCAAAATTTAATGAACTTGTCATATAAGATAAAATGTAGGAGTCAAGTGGCAAAAAATGTATAAGTTTAAGTGCTATAAAAGAGAAATTTTTTCTTTTACATTCTATACAGTATACACTTCTCACTCATATTCTCCACAATTCATATCTAATTTTATAATTGGCGTTATTGTTGTTCGACTAATGAAAAAATTAATATATGCTAGATTTGAGCATTTGTCAATTTTTATTCAAAAAAATTTCATCATTATGTTATAGATGAACTTAGATTTTATGTTACATATGCAAATTTCTAAGTTTTATTATTTAATTTTGAATTTAATATTTCTTTATGTGTACAGACCCCCTTTATAAAATATCTGGATCCACCACTAGGAGAGAGTAACATTTTATACTTTTTATCTGTATTCAAATTATTTTATCATAATTTCCTTGATATAAAAAACATGTATATGAAATATAGTATTATGTTGTACCAAAAAATATAAGAAATGAAATTTATAGAACAACATAAATACTGTTCAACAAAAACTAATATTTACTTATATATAATTAAAAAAGCAATGCTCCAATAAAATATGTGTATTTGGTATAAGTTGTTATATATATGTGTGTGAGGTGTATATAATTTAAATTGGAAGAGTATACATCAGGTGTACTAAGAGGCATAGCAAGTAACCCGTGATAAATTGTTAAAAAAAAAGTACAAAAGAATGGGCAAGATGTTAAATACTGTTGTCACTAGGTATACAGGTATATCGCACCCCATATTTTTAAGGCATACTGTGCCATATACTATTATCATTTTTATAAAAAAATAAAATTTAAAATATTATTTTAAGATGAAATAAATTAAATAAAATTCTTTTGCACATTTTTATATAGATTCTAATTTTTTTTTCTCATCATAATCTTTCAAAATATAAATAAATTATATATGATAGAAGATATTTTTTTTATAAAAAACATAAAAAAAATTATATACAGGGCAAAATAAATATTAATCAGCAAAAAAATTAATTTATTGATACAAGAGAAAAAAAAAATACTTTAATAATAACAATATATTTTCTAATACCCAAATAAAAAGAAAGCAAAGGTAACAAAAAAAAGCAGAAAAAAATAAAAGCAAATATTTATGTTAAAATATGTGTATTAATTATATCTTATTATTTTATATATTTATGTATGATATTTTGATGTAAAATAAAAAAAAAAAACATATCTCACACATGTCTATAAAAAATGGAATACCATGGTACGTGGCTCATGATATTTGCGGTATACCGTAATTTTTTTACAAATTATATATAAAAAGTTATTAATATATGAAATATCATAAAATACTGTGAGATACCGCAGGATTTTGTGTGAAAAAATGATAATATATACAAACATTTATAATGCATACTGCTTACCTCACTGTGTGATATTTAATTCCATGAGAATGGGTACGTCAAATAGCTTGGTGTACTGCACTTTACCATAAAATAAACTTACATGTGCAGCATATACACGTACATAGGGTGCAGCCAAGTGCGGTAAAGAGTGGTTTTTGATTGACTGCAGTTGCCAAATGCAGGAACCGGCAATGGACACTGTTGGAAATATTTTTCAGGGCCCAAAAGCAGCACACCACTAGCTATTTAATTTGCGTAATTAAGATCGATAGATATATTTTTATTCCCAGGCTCAACACTTTAAATTTTCAAATTTGGGTTTCAAAAACTCTGACCTCCAGTCCACTCCACGGGATGGCCAGATGAAAATTCGCAGAAATAAAAGAAGTAAAATTGTAGAGATAAAGAAAATTCTCAGAAGGTTCAAAAAGACACAAGTGCATGCATGTTTAAACTAATGAACCGTCACAGGCCTCTCGCCATAAATCTGGGTTTTAGCTTACTGTCGGTACCCATAATAAATGTACTGGAAATTGATTTCCCGTCCCACAAGCCGTGCCACTGCCACCACATGGTTTCAAATTCAATTCAACCCTTTTCTCTTCTACTAGGACTAGCTACTTAAACCTTCTATTCTATTCCTTTTGAATTTCAAATTCCTTGCTAAACCTAGCACTCTGCTCATCTGTTCGATTCTGGACAGTAAGTTTTTCTTAAAAATGGGGGGCCTGTAACAATAATTACAGATGATAACAGCTCAACTTCGCCAACTCATCAACAATTTCTTTTGCAAAGCTCTAACTTTTTTTCTCTTGTTTGCTCAACCATTTCATTTCATTGGGAAAAACCTACATAAAGTTTATATATTTGTCACATCATTTATGGTTATTTGAGCTTATTTAGCTTGTCTATCTAATGCAGATATTATATTTATCTGTTTCAAGGAATATATAAAAGAAAAGAAGCATTCCCAAAAAAGATTAATTATAGACCAAATCAATAGCTTAAAAACTTGGACCACGAAGGGAAGCTTGACTTGTGAGATGTTTTAGGTTTGGGTATGTGTACGTACATATTTATTTCTTGTAGGTGAAGAAAATTTATCACAAAATATGGTTTTCAACATGTGGAGATTAAGAATAATCAATAGCAAAACAATTAATTAATCGCAGTCATTATATTAGACACATATATCTAAAATAGATGATGGGACGTAAGATATATGAGGCTATAATATTAACAACTAGTTGATATTCACTTTTTTGTTTTTGAAACCCCCAACATTGATTTAGCATTATATATGATGGTTCAATTTGGCCGTGTCGTGTAGGCCAAAAAAGAAGAGAGGGACATTTGTGATTCAAAAAAAGCAGCAAAAGTTTCAGGAGGCCACTAAAAGCTACTCATCATAACCATTCATCTATAACCATATAACCTTGGCCAATAATCATAGATATTCATCCATCCCATACCGTACGAAACCCAACCCAAAAGAGTACTGTAAAAATTAGCAGCATGGCTCAAGCTCAAGTAACATGGAAAGTATCGCCAAACAAAACAGCTGAACAAACTCAGCTGGAAGCAATGTCTCAAAGTGCTCGCTGACATGACTAAAGTTGCCCAAAGCCAACTGACGAGTAATTGGACATCGGATTTTCTTCTCTTTCTTAAGTTTACTTTCCAACATCAGATTTGTTGTTAATCTAGCTAGAATTCTTTGCTTGAATTTAGCCTACTTAAACTATAAATCTGACTATATTCGGAAAAGTAAAAGCAACTTTTTTAGGCTTAATAAATCACAAAAATTTAATAATATTATAAAATTATCATGTAGTGGACTACTATACCTACATAATATATATTAGCTTTTAAATTACACTGTTTCAAATAAAAAATGTAAAAAAATAAAAATTTTCTTTAATCCAAAACGAACTTATGTACGCTCAAATTGAATTACTTTCTTTTTAAAAGAGAAAATTCGAATTTTCGTTTTTGTAACTTTAATGCCCACCAAACAACTTTTTAGAAATAAGGTAGGAAATTTACATCCTAATTATCAAATTAATGACTCTTGGGCACGTGCATTCTGACATGCTTTTATCAGTTTTTTGGCACCTCTAGTGCACGAATTAACTATTATTAACGAATTAAATGTTCAATCAAGAAAGTAGATTTGTTGAGATGGATGATTAATATGTTTGTATTATTCCTACAAGATTATGGTTGGGAAATTTGATTAATCCAATCCTGAGTGAAAGGAACATTTATACCATTACCCATAAATTGGCTGAAGAACTTATAGAGAACAAAGTTACTCGCACTTTTGGATGGTGTTGCCTATTAATTACTTAGCTGATAAAGTGCACAAACATTTGTTAAAATTAGTAATTATTCCTGTGATCGGTTCTGAATCCCTATTTTATCAGGGTTGGAGCGGTTAAAGAAGATATATAAATCATCTCTAAAGCGCAATTGGATCCTATTACCATTATTATTATTATTATTATTATTTGATATATATCGAAGATCCAACGATTCTTATGTACCAATTGAATTAATTTCAACTTACAATTTATTTATTCATATTTTTTTGGTAGCTAGACATATAAATAAGAGGAATAATTAAGAAAGAAAGGAAACAATAAGTTGGTGTGCGGCAAGGACCCATGGTCTAGGCACAACGATCACCAAATAGTGCTTGAAGGATTGAAAAAGATGCAATATTTGGTTAATCACATCTCGGAGTGGTAGATTAGACCGTTTCCCATCCAATAATAATATCTGCAAAACTTGCGAGCAATCCATGAGTAAAGTGAGAAATTCAATATGATGATCAGTTGCCATCATCAGAGCAGCATGAATGGCCCAAAGCTCAACTTCTAACGTAGATTGGTAGTGATGAAGGGAAGTGCCTTGACGAAGTAAAAGAGAGCCATTAATACCTTGTCAAACCCACGCTACAGCACCTATGCCAATCATACTACGCCATACCCTATTTGTGACTATGATAGCTAGGTGGTAATCAAGCCGTAAATGCTGGCAATATTGCCTCATGTACCACACATAGTGGGTGGGGAATTACATATGCCCACCAATAACTTCTGATGCAAATCCTCAAATAAAGAGAGCTAAGCAATAAGATCATCCCACCGTATAATCAATGATAGAACATGAAATGTTACTTGATGGAAGACACACTCATCATATCCAATTCGGATTGTTCAAAGGGTAGCAACCAGAAAATCTAAACCAGTCAACCGAAAAGTTCTTCTTTTGACTTGGAAGGGCCATAAGTCAACTTTCAAAATGAGGGAAATGATGCTAGCACAAGAGGAGAGCAAAAATTACCTCACAATTTTTGAGAGCCAAAACATTCTCGAAACAAGTGAAACATTATTTATGGGGAGGCTTGACATCAAGAGCAGGTTGGAGCATTCAGCCCCCCATGGTTTGCTAACATGGCAATGGTAGGCAAGGCGTATAAGAGACACTTGCATAAAAAGGGGATCATGAACTTTCTAGGAATATTAAAAGCCCATAATGATTTCATAATCATTGAGAAATTAAGATGTGAAGCAGCCTGGATGGATGAACCTAAAGAATTTAAAAGAGAAGCCCATTTCTTTCTAAGCTTTAGGTTATAGCCTTGTTTAACAGAGAAACTGCCCAAAGAGCTTCCAAGCTAAATCAAATTGTCATAAAAGTGTGGTCTAAAGAGAGCTTTACATTAAGAATTAGCTAGATGATCTGTGGGGGAATAGGTGCTAGTGATGAAAAAGATCCCAATGTAGATAGTTAGGTTGTAGAAGGTCAACTACTCACAAGTTAGGATTTTGCAAAACAAACATTGCAACAAATTTCAAAAGAGTTAGCAAAATCCCTCAAATCCAAGGGTCCTACCACACTCAAATATTAGTGTCGTTGTCCATAGACCATTGAACATGGTTCTGGACAAGTAATCTACCATAAAGAGTATGGTCTAAAGAGAGCTTTGCATTAAGAATTAGCTAGATGATGAATAAGTGCTGGAGGCGAGAAAGATCCCAATGTAGATAATTAGGTTGCAGAAGGTCAACTACTTGCAAGTTAGGATTCTGCAGAACAAACCTTGCAATAAATTTCAAAAGAGTTAGTGAAATCCCTCAAATCTAAGGGTCTTTGTCGCGGAACGGGGCCCCAGTGCCCCATAACCTTGTAGGCCTTAGGGATTTATGAATCCCACTAGTTACTATTGGCTAACTATTACTTGTCAATATAAATTAAATAATTTATATGCAACTAGTTTCTTAGCCTACTCAGTTTAAGTTATGCATGCTTCTGTCTTGGCAATGCAAACGAATTTTATAAGTCGTGGATTAAAAACATTGCTCGAGCATTTCACTAAAACATATATAAAACGTGCCAAGACCTTGAAAATAGTTGCTTTAACTACAAGTAACAGTTTGTGCATACATTACACCTCTAGCATGCACAAAAGTAACAAGATGGATTTACATCACAATGTATCCTATTAGAGGCAACTTACTTAGTACACATAAGTACAAGAGACAAAAACTACTAACTAAGATCAACTACTTGAGTCCCACCTTGAGCTATACCAAGCTCCAAGTGTAAACCCTTCACTAGATCTTGTTCTTGTGTACTCTTAGCCTCTACACTGTAAAGGCACAACTTGGTTAGCACATAACTTATATCACAAGTAACTTAGAATCACTAGGATTCTCAAGAGAAATACCTCTTACTATCATTAGTGATTAGGCCCGGAGTTAGAACCTGCACAATAAAACTTAAGGGAATGAGTACTTGAAAGTACTCAGTAAGGATCTTGATAACAAGAAAAATGAAACATGCAATATGGCAACCAAGCAACCAAACAAGCAATTCAATCAACAAACAACTCAAACAATCAACAAAATATAAGATATGCAATGTATGGATGTATGGTATGAAATGCACACAATATATGCACTTGGGACTTTCTGCACTCTAGGTGCCTTAAAACTTTGCCGTGAGCTCAAACGGCGGAGGTACTTGAGATACTGGCCCTCGTATCCCGGATACTTTACCTCACTTAAGTCCCACTTACGGGTTCTAGAGTAGGTCGTCACCTATCTCAAACTTACCCGCCTTTACCCTTAACTTATTGTACAGGGTAGTCTTCCTATGTGGTTTAACTAGCCAAACCCTCAAGGTTTAACTCATAACACTACTAGTGGCTTGCTTACCAAACCAAATGGTTCGGTTGGGATCGACTTAGGTTTTTCTCTTCATTGACCACGCTCTATACGGCCAATAAAGAGTCTAAAAACCCACTTAAATCCCCTTAATGCTCATCTAAAAGCTTAAGCACTATGAATAACTTAGCCACCAAGTCACACTTTTGTTCTTAACCACACAACTTGACTACCTCTTAAATAATGCACAATTCCCGCTCTAGGAATGAATTCTAGACCCAACCGAGGCTATGGAACGTCTTAGAATAGCCTAGGAATAGAAACCGAGAGTCTAAGTTGCTCTTAAGATGGCCGGAAAAATAATTCTTAAAGTTGCCTCTGGCGCTGCGGCGCCAAAGCCCCCTGACGCAGCGCCAAAGAACAAAACTTTCTGTGTAAGTGTACATATGGCGCTGCGGCGCCAACGCAGTTTTCTGCGTTGCGCGACAGCTGCGTTCTTGCACACCAACTGCTCAAACTCTCTCATTTCTAATCCAAACTAAATGGGTCTTGTTCCTAACTCATTCCCACACACAAAACTACCAAACCATGCATTATTTGAGCTTAATTACTTGAACCCTTACCTCAATTCAGCCACAAAAGCAAGCATTGAAACATAGCCTCCTTAGCTCAATTAAGCTTCCTTGAGTTCCACACCTAAACCAAAGTAATTTGGCATCCAACCCAATCAAACTAAGACCATTTCTAGCTCTAGAAACAACCTAGAATCAATCCAAATGATCCCAAGAAGCTTACCCACGAATTTGAGTTCCAAACTAGCTTCCAAAGAGCAACTTGAGCTAGAACACCAACAAACAAGCTTGAGGATTCTTTCTAACACCTTGGGCTTCCTTAATTTGATGGAAAATTGCTGGAAAATGGAAGTTTGGGCAGCCAATTTGGTGAGGGGAAAGGAGCTACGAAATTTGTGGAAATGGCTAAGGGAAGAAGACTTAGAGCTTACTAAGGTAAACTTCCCCCTTTCTTGCACTTAAGCCCACAAACTCTCATTTGCTTTAAATAGGTCACTAAACCCTCACTCAAAACCACATTTCTTTGCTCTAAAGGATGCTTAAAGCTTCTCAAACTTGATTCCTTGGACACTTTAGCCACTTAAGATTTAAATGGCCCAAAAACACACTTAGTGCCACAAGTTCTCAAAACTTTCAAGGATGGTTCTAAAAGCTAGAATAACTAATGGTCTTGATTTAACTATGCCAAATCACACTTAGGAACTCACTTACTTAATTAAGCTTACCTTACTTGCTTATCAAAGTGCTAACTTGAGGTACTTAATTTAATAAACACTTAATTAAAGCAAAATAAACACTTACTTGATTAATCAACTAGGAGAGCCTGTTGGGTTTCGGGAGCCAAACAGCGCAGCGGAATTTAACCGAAACCCTCCAGGATCCAAGTGAAACGGGGTAAACCGGGTGTTCGAAAATTTTCATACCTAATTTTCGATTGAGATCTCTCACTCAACTGTAGAGTCGAATCACAAAACCTGAACAGTTGACGTGTTCAGGCTCTCTATGGTATCCACACGAGCCTCTCGGGATCACCACGCTTCCACCAAGAGTTTCTCTTGCGCTCGCAGTGCTAGCTTGTGTCCTCCAAGGAATTGCAAGAGAAGAGTGCGGCTGTCCTTTTTTTTGGAGGCTAGGGCAAAGGAGACCTGCGAATTTCTCACTTAAAAGTTGTATTTATAGTGAGACTCAACTTCCAGGCCTAATGGGTTTCAGCCCTAATCCAATTAGGATTTAATTTCGGGCTTAATAATGGCTCAACTCTTGGGCCCATTATTAATACGAAATTAAAGTGAAACCATAACCCAAATAATTAGCCCATGCACTCTAATGATTGCTCTATGTGTGCGACCCAATAGGCTCTTTCACGTTGGCAATGATCATAAATCACATTTATGATCATAAGCAATGAGCGGTGTCTAGCAACACATCATTCTACCCAAGTGACAAGATTGTATGATTCGTACCTTTATATCATCACCGATATATGCCATTGTCCCTTGTGCAAGATATTAAGCACGAGACATGGAATGTGTCACTCTCGTATAGCCCAATCTTTGGTTTCTTGATTACCGAGTAGACCAACTTAAACTGATGACATTGATATCGCATATCAACTCATCCGAGCATGGCCATGCATTTTCTAAGTCTCACTCTATCAAGGGGCCTGAAGATATCACTCCCATTACATAGGAGGGACAAATCCCATCTTGATCATACAAATCCCTCCGCATGATATGTGACATACCCAATGACCTCCTTCAAGTTCACTCAGTTACGAGCAACAAAGGAAAGTATCAAAGAATGTGAATCACATGTAGGGAACCATGATGATCTTAGGTCGAAGACTACATATACCATGATCACTATGAGAATCACTTATGACACTCATATAACGATCCATGTAGTGTTCTCATGGTGGGTCGGTCCAGTACACAAGTTCTCCAACTTGTACCCATATGTAGACTACATATCTCATATTAGTCTCCACAAATGCTAGTCGTTATGTATTATTGCAACCCGCTCCACAATAATACTAGACCAGGGACTTTTAAGAATATCATTATTCTAGGGTTACAATTATGTTTGTTAAGTTACGCAGGAACAAAACAACAAACATAATTGCTGGATTAATGCCTTAATAAAATATCATGACTCAATTGTGCAAAAATACAATCATCTCATGATTGGCTTTTGGGCACAACACTAACAGAGCCGTCACAGTCTTCCCACACTCAAATATTAGTGTCATTACCCATAGACATTGAACATGGTTTTGGAGAAGCAATCTACCATAAAGAAGACTATATCAAACGGGGAATGTACTTCCTAAAGGAGAAGCTATCCAAATAGAATGATTGCAATTGTACTTTATAGAAATGACCTGGTAGACTAGAGTGTCACTTTCTCCAGTAAAAACAAATAAACAACAGTGTTAGTGCAATAAGAGTTCACAATCTCTTAAAGCGTATTTGGTAAAGATTATTGATATATGTAATGATTAATTATTTTAGATTTCCTCTACTTTAATAATCTAAAAAAGTCAAATTATTTTTTTTACAAAAAAAACTATTTCTTTTTTTTAATTTTTATTTTTTCAAGTTGGATAAGAAAAAGCCATAAAATTTTAAAAATATTTAATTTATTATTAGATAAATAAATTATTAGCCTTTAAAGGATATCAATTTTAGACTCAAAAAGAAAAAGAAAAAGCAAAATTGAAATAAATAAGTGATTTTTAGTGACTATTTAAGTTGCGAAGAAAGAAGTTTTTCATTTTATTTTTTTCGAAATGACTAACTCATAACTAGAAGATGATTGCATTGCTCCACGGAACAGGAAGGTGAGAAAGAAAATAACAGAGGTTCCAATAAAATTATAGCAAACATGTTATTACTGTTTACATTATAGACCAAATATGCCACCACATATTGTTTCAAAGCATATAGGCTATTAGCCGTTAAATTTATATCACCATGATATATTATAATACCAGCATTAAGTGTGGTCTTTGCAGTACTAATACAGATATGTTTGTATTTTTTGTATCTAGTATTAAGGAAAATAGGTCTAGTTGCAACTAGAAGATCTTTCTGTCCATGATATAAAATAACAAGACGAATAACTCCAAAATGAATATGAGTAAATTTTTCAACACTCCATTGACTAGGAAGACATGAAGGAAGCTTCAAAATAATGTACTTTTCCTTATCAATAGCGGGAAGAGTAAATAAATAAGGAGGGGAAAACCCTGTTTTAGTCCCCACATTTTTTCTTTTTAAAATCCTAA
Organism: Aquilaria sinensis; assembly: GCA_005392925.1. Classification (NCBI taxonomy): domain Eukaryota; kingdom Viridiplantae; phylum Streptophyta; class Magnoliopsida; order Malvales; family Thymelaeaceae; genus Aquilaria; species Aquilaria sinensis. Next base: position 102,625 of record SMDT01000303.1, read on the forward strand.
CCCTCTGAATTTTCGTAACACTCAATCTTACCCCATCGATCTTAAGCGTTGCAAGCAACCCAATGATAGAATCCAATCGATTAAATTTTCAGTTAAAATCTAGCGTCCTTCCTTCGTCATGAAACCACCAGTTCCAATTTAGTGCCGAAGCCCAACAAGATTTTCTTGTTTATGCAGTCCTAAATTTTCAGTATTTGCCCCCCAAAAAAGAAAAAGCTTTCAACAACCACTCGGAACCGTTTATTTTGGCGAGTAGATAAATGTCTATTTGGTCTGTTACAACCGTAATTGAACTACATGACGATATATCAGGAAGTTTTCTACCTGCAGTTCCACATCCTTTCTCTCAAAGGTTCATTTGCCTGCACTCCTTCATCAAGTGCATCAGCAAAAACGAGAAAAGGGAAGCTACGTAAACCTGTTTGGTAACAGCGTTTGAGATTAGCGTCAACGATTGGGAGAAACTCATTTGATGATTGACACTTTTGACCATTGACGTGCTATCCTGATCATTTGAGGCTAATCTCGAATGCTGTTACCAAACAAAATGGTCAAAGCATTGGAACGAGGGCTTACCACAAAGATGTCCAGGACTTACAGCATCAAAGTGGATGATGTTCATAGTCCTATAAGACACACAAACAGTTGGGCACCTGGAAGACATGATTGGGAAGATGATAAGATACTACCGCAGAGCAATGAGATGAGGAAACAGGAGGAGGAACCTGAACTTACTTCCAATGCTCCTGTTTCTTATCTGGATACAGAACGACTAGAGTCAGGTGCAGATACCATGCATTCTTTATTTCACAATAGCATTTGTAATTAGTGTTGAAGTTTGATATGTTTTGATATAATATATATATTTTATGACTTTCTGATCTTAAAAGCAACCATTAGATGGCTTCTCTTGTTTTCCTTACCTCCCCCCATGGGTTTGATGATTTCTAAGCATTTCTGCCTGTTGCAGATTTGGAGATGATGAAGGAGAGGTTTTCAAAGCTGCTTTTGGGTGAAGACATGTCAGGGGGAGGAAAGGGTGTTTCTTCAGCTTTGGCGCTCTCAAATTCCGTCACAAACCTTGCAGGTAGCAATTACCTTACTGAAAGAAACATGCATCAATGAAGATGCACAACCATGATTATATTCACGTCATTCATGCTTGCCATTATTTCTTTCCAGCATCTATTTTTGGAGAACAATGGAAATTAGAGCCCATGCCTGAAGAAAGAAGAGCAAGATGGAGAAAAGAAATTGATTGGCTCCTATCTGTAACTGATCACATTGTTGAGTTTGTTCCTTCTCTCCAGAAATCCAGGGATGGAAAAGAAGTGGAGGTAATGGGATTCTTTCCTTCAACATAACAGTACCTAAGGGGTTAAATTCTGAACAATCAAACTGATAATTCCTTTTCATTTGGGATATTATATAACAGGTTATGATGGCAAGACAAAGAAGTGATCTACTTGTGAACGTACCTGGCTTGCGCAAGCTCGACGCCATGCTTTTCGTATGTGCTTATACAGTCCTGTTTTCAGTTTTTTTTTTTTCTTTTAAAAGAAAAGTTAAGATATTGGATAGAATACTATCACCTTTTTCGGCATGTCTACCAGGACACACTAGACAACTTTGGGACAGAACATGAATTCTGGTATGTATCCAGACATGCCAATGAATCAGAGAAAGGAAGCGGGTTCAGGCAGGAGGATAAATGGTGGCGCCCTACCGTTAAGGTTCCCTCAAACGGATTATCAGAGGAATCAAGAAAGTGGCTCCATTCCCAGAAGGACAATGTAAACCAAGTTCTGAAAGCAGCCATGGCCATCAATGCACAGGTGCTGTCGGAAATGGAGATCCCCGAAAACTATTACGACTCCCTTCCCAAGGTAAAGGAGATGAAATGAAAACCCTTGTTTATCAGCATTAGGGATGTGAATGAACATGTTGGGGGATCATTATGATTTTTCTTCTGCTGATGACTCAGAATGGGAGATCAAGCCTTGGAGACTCTATTTATAAGAGCATCACAGACGAACACTTTGATCCTGAGCAATTCCTCGCAACCATGGACCTTGCAACAGAGCTCAAAGTGCTGGACCTCAAGAATAGAATTGAAGCATCCATCGTAATCTGGAGGAGGAAGATGATCCATAAGGATGCAAGATCCTCTTGGGGTTCCTCTGTGAGCTTGGAGAGGAGGGAACTCTTTGAAGAGAGGGCTGAAACCATCCTGCTTTTGCTCAAACAGCGATTCCCCGGTATTCCACAGTCTGCACTTGAGATATCCAAGATCCAATACAACAGGGTAATCGGAAACATCGCAACTAATGGCTCTTTTCTTGTTCGCTAAGAAATTAAAATTTTTTCATTAACCAGCCGATCTTTTACTCTGAAAATAATGGCAGGATGTCGGCCAGGCAATCCTTGAAAGCTACTCAAGAATCATAGAGACCTTGGCTTACAAAGTCATATCCAGCATTGAGGATGTCCTTTCTGCAGATACGATTGCCCAGACATCATCAACTACCACACTGGAAGAGACATTCGAGGAAGATTTTGAGAAGCGCACTGAAGCAGAGCCATCCGTTCCAAAAAAGCTAGCGAGCTTCAAGAGTTGGAGAACAGAATCTACAAAGAAGTACAACTTGATTACTGACATGGACGCCTTTTGTAGAGGTGAAGGTGAAAAAATGCACAAGCTTCGTCCTCCTAGTCCCATCCCCAAGAAACTGCCGTACTTGGACAGGCTTGAAAACTTGGGTGGCACAAAAAGTCCAGCATCTCGTCATTGACTTTTTTGTAAATATTCAGCCCACATGACCTTCTGCAATCTAATGCTTCTTTCAATAGTTCTTACATCATTTTCTTTAACAAGACTAATTGGACTCTATTTTACTTGATGATAAACCAAATCGCATCTGCATTTCCTGGCTCAGGTGCTCTGGAAGGAAATGCAGACTTGGTCAGAAAAATCAAAGCAAAAGCAAAAGCAAACAGAAAACTCAACTAGTTTTTGCTCATAAAAACACAAACCATAGAACATAAATTCTAGCGGAAAACAACAAACTCAGCTGCAGCTGTCATGGCAAAGGTCACATATTTACTTCAGCCCAGATGCTAAATTCATAAAGGAACATACTCCGCCCAGTAAACCTGGGGCCTTACATGTCATTCAGAGAGCCCTGGATGTACGGAAATCCAAAAATACAAACTTTTAATCCCAGTGCATTCCATGGAAAATTTCTTATGTTAGAGAATTTGAGGAAATGTCACATTACAGAAAGTTTGGAAGCCTAAGATTCACAGGTAATAAAAAAGCTATAAATCTATTCAGCTAACACGGGTGACTGCAGCATGTATGGCATCCGCAAGATGAGGAACAGTTTTAGAACTAAGTCCAGCCATACTAATTCTCCTGCAAAGAGCAAAGTTAAAAAGAGAGGAAAAAATTAAGCCCTAATATTGGTATATCTAGGAGGTAGAGACCACAATGAATGGATTGATAAGCACGAAACTTGCAGAAAGCTATCCATATTGTATTATCTCGCGCACTCAAATTTCTCTTTACGAGTAACATGGATAGAGCAGCAAAATGAATGATTAATCAATTAAGTCTTGCTACATGAATCTTGTGCCTCAATAATGCTGAATTTATATACTTTTTCCAGAAGAATTAAGAAGGCAAGGCCCCTGCACTACTCCTACCCAAATGATCCCAATATATTCCCTTAGCCCACTTTTGACCTCTGCTGTGTCTAATGCCTCAGTGTTATGCTTCCTGCATATTTTGGTCTACCTTAAATATGCCTCTAACGTCATCTCTAATCTATCATTTAGTTGTATGTCCGTTCATGCATTGCAACATCTGTATCTTAGTTACACTCAACAACAAGTTAAAGATAAGAATCTAAGTTAATGATGGCAGGTACATGGGAATATTTTGTTTAAACCAACTTAAGGACAAGAGGTAGAGCTATTCAGACTCCATCAGAAACATCTCTGCCAATACCATAAGCCCTCCTTATGCAGTAGAACTAATGCATCGGTCCAACTTTAAATCCATTCAACAGTAAATCAAGGTGGTGACAAATGCTAAACACAATAGAGGAAACAAAGAAAAAGTAAAGGGAGCAAAACTTGCACAAGCGTTCATGTAGCCAGGACATTTTCACAGCTAAAGGCATAGATCAGAAAGGATACTGAAATACCTGTGTTCACTGTCCACAGAATTTACACCAAAAAGTGGGTGGGAAAGAAAATTTTTATTGAAAAGCCAGTGTGACTAGATCCTCTTACCCATCAGATGTCATGTATATGTGATACTCTTTGGTCATAAAAGCAACTTGATCACTGTTCAATCCTGTGAAAGTAAACATCCCAATTTGCTTAACTATGTGGCTCCAGTTACCAGGAGTGCCTGCAAAAAGGAAATAGACATGCTCAGATTTTGTGTTACTAGAAAAGCACTGAAACATCATCCACAAATACATCCATTTATAAGAATAAGAAAGTATTGCGTGGAGCTCTTCTCAATAACAATTGATGGAGTCAACCACCAACTCAAGTATCTTGGCAATTGTTTCTTGGGTATATTCTTGCAACAGATATGCCAACTGACTTAACCATATTGAATGGGCATTTCATTCACAATGAAGAAACTACGATGATTACACCAAACAGGAAAAGAAGAAAAACATAGAAAAACCTCTACTAGTCAAAGCTTCAAATAACTGGTGGCGCATGCTAATAATTCGGTCCGCCATTGCTTTAAGCTCTACGGTCCACTCATTGAACATGTTGCTGCAAAGAAGATGTGTTAAGTTTCAAAAGAAAAAAGATTCAAAGGTGCCACACATACTATATTCATGTAAGAGTAGACATATTCCATCCATACCACACTTAAATAAACAGTCATCAAAGAAAACAGAACAATGAATACCTGACAAATTAATACCATACATGACAGCCGGACATTCAATAGCACTTACTAATACATATTAGGTTTGTATATATCACTCTTTCGAAAAGAATTTTGCTGAAATGAACTTTTCGTCATGGTTTTGCCCTAATGCAAAGAACAAACACCTATATCTGCATCAAGAACATGAAAACTTCCATCTAACTGTACTCAATCTACTAGCAAACATCAAGCAGAATACTTGACACATGGACCAGGGGTTTCCACAGTGGAGACTTACTTGTCATTAAGAATGGTAGCCACAATGGATGCACCATGAATAGGAGGATTTGAATACATGGGTCTAATCACCAGCTTCAACTGGCTCACCACCCTGCTCGCCACATCTGCTGTTCTACAGACCTGCATAATAACATTATTGGCATTATTGCTGTTCAGTGGACATTCCTATGATATAGCTATGTGACACTACAGTGCCTTGAAAACAATTTGATAAAAAGACAAAATTGATGATTTATCTTCAGAGATTCCTAAATTGTAACATAGGAGGAATATTTGATAAATGGACAAAACAGGTCTTACAATGCTGAGAGCTCCAACACGTTCACCATAAAGTCCCATGTTCTTGGCATAACTCTGACCTACCAGGCATTCACCACCATCCGCAACAAACATACGAACAGACTGTGCATCTGTATCTAGGCTACCGCTTGCAAAACCCTGATATTTCCAGAATCAAATTCCGTCTATCAATTACTACATATGTCACTATTTATAACCTACCATTCTCTTCCAACACCATTAGTCTCTAGAGAAAGTAGCATCCCCTATCAGACTCTTGACAGTTACCTGATAAGCGCTATCAAAGAAAGGTAAAAGCCCCTTTGATCTTATCAACTGCCTCATCTGCTGCCACTGATCAACGGTTGGATCAACTCCAGTTGGGTTATGAGCACATGCATGTAGAAGCACTATAGCTCCTGATGGTGCGGCAGTAAGATCTTCAACTAAGCCTATACACCAAAATTTTGAACTTCAACATTGTCACTACTTTCAAAAACGGAAATGAAATTTTAAAAAAGAAGGCAATAAGAATAAAAGCACTGGTGCAAAGACATGCAGCAAATAAGAAACACTTCAACATCACCCTTTTGTTCATTATAAATCTTGCAGACCAAGTAACTTTAACAAAGTAATACCAGAACAATTTGGATCATCAGTTTAGATAAGACAAACCCGAACCTTGGAAATCCAGTCCCCGAGTGGCTGGGTCATAGTAGCGGTAAGTCTTGACAGACAAACCGGCCATCATGAAAATTTTTGGGTGGTTCCCCCATGTTGGCTGTGGCATGTATACAGTATGCTGGCAATAACGGGATTTCAAGTGAATATCATTCTGTATTCAGATCTAAAAACAGAAAAGGAATAACAGCTAAAAGAAAGGGCTGCTTAGTGCTTACCTGGTGGTAATGCTTCGCAAGAAACTCGGCTCCAACCCTTAAAGAACCAGTACCAGACAGGCACTGAACAGTAGCCACTCTGTTCTCCTGAATAGCAGGACTACAAAAGAGGGATAAAGATTAAAAAAAAAAAAATCATGTCCCATCAAGAAACTTAAACGCAGTATCCCGACTCTTAGAAGAATCGATGTAACAATATGGCCAGCCTGATTGCAAAATAAGCACTCGCAATCACCTCCTTCTTGATAATAGTTTCTCTACCTATCTCTTACCTTTCGGCACCAAGAATGAGCTTAGCGCTCAATTTGTTGAAGTCTGCAAGACCAGTAATGGGAAGATACTCTTTGACCCTTGACCTGAGGAAAAACAAAAAAAAACCCATCTTCAGTCTTTGCATGCACTTCGACACACTAAAAATGTAAACCACCTGCGAGCCTGTTGCTTACCGGTCGTTAACTAGCATTTGTTCAGCTTGCCGCACAACATTGAGAACCAGGGGCCTTCCTTCCTGTTACGCCATGAAATGACCAACTTAACTAAAACACACTCAAAATCTCTTTATCTCAGTATATACGAATAAGTCGATTACCTCGGTCCTGTAGGCACCAACACCGAGGTTCAACTTGATCGGGCTCGGATCCGCCTTAAAAGCGACAGTGACCTGTTTGATCAAGCACAAAATACTGATCAGAGAACAACCAACAACGAAAATAAAATAAAATCCACTTAAGATTTGAAATCGTGAGGCTTCCGGTTGGATGAAAGAAGGCTCTTAGTTAAAAAGGTTGGTGGTTTTACATGATGAGACAAGCGTGATCGAATCAGCGCAAAACAAAAACGAGAAATGGATGATCAAGGTCCCTACCCCTAGAATGGGATCTTCAGGCGCTCGAACTATATTCTCGAAAACGGATTCCATGGCGTTGAAGCGTAGCTGATAAGATTCGAAGTTAGAAGGTAGGAGTTGTAATGTATCAGTAGCTTTGATCAGCGACTCCTCCAAAACACCACGGCCGGATTCTGTGGGCTTGTCCGTTTCTCCGTTAATTTTTTCTGTGGGCCGGAAACGTGGGCGCTACTTTACTGTCGTCGCCTTGTTCTTTGTATGAATTTGCAAATGTGACCCAAAGTTGGTTTTGAGCCTATGGTACTATGGATTTCCATTTTGCTCTGCTCGGTCGGCTGCAATTAGCGGGTCATGTTTTATTTAATAATATACGTAGGAAATACTATGAACCAATTCTTTTAGTTTAAGTCTATTTAATTGAAAATTATTTAGTTTTATGTTTATACCTTTTTTACCTGTAAATAATTTTACTTGAAAGTCAATATTATTTAGATAAAATAATCTATTAATTGTAAAATTTTTATGATGCTATTAATTTTTCATGAATTTTTTTAAACATTAAAAAAGAAAATTTCACAGAAATTTAATAACATGATAAAAATTTTATTTCAAATGGATTACTACACCCATATAACATTAACATTTAAATGAAATTCATTTTGAATATAAAAAAAAGATATAAAAATAAAAATAAGACATTTTAGATTAAAAAATTATTTGATTTCTAGAATATTTGAAATGCAATGATTAGTAGCCAAATCATTTAACACATATCATGTGATTTGCTTATTTCATACTTATTTCTGTAAGATATACTCTATTCTATAATTTTTTTTTTCATGTTAAGTTTGATCCGTATACTGACAAAACATAGGGGTTTGTTTGAAGGATTATTGCTGTTAATTGATGTGGGCAAGGGGTTTTGCCAGTGAGTTTAAAACCATAGGGGTTCGATATGTTTTCTAGCATACCTAATCTTATATAATATTAATATAAATGTGTTTACTATCCATTAGAGTCACTAAACATCATTAAATAGTACTACTAATATAATTATTTTGGAATGAGCTCAAATCAAGCTCCATGCATCAAGCCTATCAAATCATCAAACCAAGTCTGAACATATACCAAGCTGAGCTCAAGCTTCAACATATATTAAGCCAAGCTCGAACCTCATCATAGCAAGCTCATCAAGCTCGAGCCATCCTCCTCTCTACATATCAAGTCAAGCTTGAGAGCTTGCACGTGCAACTAGAATTAGAAGCATATAATTGAGGCTGGAGTAAAAATAATACTAAGAGAGATCAATTAGTGATAGGTGGAGAATATTTACCATAATATATAGAGACAAGGGGCTGCTTCACTAGACTACATGGAATTTATGAAATACTAATTTTTTTTTATTAGAATTATTTTGTTTTTTTCCCGAAATACTAATAAAGCCATTCAACAACGTCGATCAACTACTTTGTAAGTACTAATCAATCTCTTAAACTAGTTAGCAACTTCCCAACACAGCCATGGTACTCATAAGTAATCATCAATAGAGCAAACAAGGCGTAAAGGGCCACATGTTGTGGCGGGTTCAATACGCGGCAACATTAAATGCAACTTTAATAAATAACGATCAGGAGCGAGAAAAAGTTTTCCACGAACATCAAATAAATGTGATTTGGATTTGAGCTAAAAGTATGGTTCAATCTATGTGTAATAAAATTTAGGGTTCAATAAGGCAAGATTAGAATTTTAGTGACTAGAAGTGGGAATTAATGAATGAAACAAAACTGCAAAGAAAAGGGTTCAAGGACCAAAAGAGCAAATTAAGAAACTCACGGTACTAAGAGTTTAACCATTGACCTAAAAAGGCCAAAATATGAAATAAAATAAAAAATGAAAATTAGCCTTTGAATTTGAGATAAAATTACGGATAAATGTATGCACAATAAAGTTTGGGAACTAATAAGGCAAAGATTGGGATTTCAGTGACTATAAGCGAGATTTAATTATTGGCCAAAAAATAAAAATAAGCAACAAAAAATGGTTTGGGCACCAAATGTGCAAATAGAAGACTTCAGGTGCTAAATTTGGGGACCGAAATAGAACTGAGGGACTGAAATGGGAAAGAGCTGCAATTGAAGGGCTAAAACGGGTTTAAGCTAAATAAAGCGGAAAACTTAAAAAATAGGGATACAGACTCTCAGAAAAGCAATTACTTTGCAGAAAATCGAGCGACCAGACTTCAAGAAAGAGCGATCACCTCTCGGAAAAGGCGATCATCCAGAAACAAACGGCCAATGGAACGAATGCAATCTGTTGCACTATCAACCAAGTCTGCTCCACCGAAGCGCACACTTCGGCAGTCGGACGCCCTTTGGCTTGTCGACTGGCTTTAAAAAAATTATCAACCAAGTCCAAGATCAGGAAACACAGCCTGCTACCAGGCACCTGTAGCAATCAGTGAGCAAGTAGGTAGGATCCAAACATAAAGACAACTATTTTATACATGTGTATTTACCATGTCAAAGTAAATGCGCCCCCTTCCCTGGTATTCCAAGTTACAAATCAGTTGAGGATCATAAATTTTCATCTACTGCACTAAAAAATGGTTGATATATCGAATGAAACTCCTTGCATCTAGCAATATATGCTATGATGGTCATCGGCCTGTAACAATGATGTCATTGTGATTGGTGCAAGTTTATGGCTCTGCAATTTACACTTCTGGCCCTCAAGTTTTCACTGTGGAAACGAATTGAGGTTTATTTGCCAATATAAACGATGAGCCCAGAATTATATCCGCATGGCGTCAAGCATGAAGCACAAATTGAGCTTAGTGTAGTGTTACAGAGCAGAATGCATACCTCCAGACAATCTTCTGCCCAAGTGTCTCTTTACATCTCTCCTACTGTTTCAAAGCAGGCATTCCCATTTTCAGGAGCAGCTACAATTCTCTGATGATTGTTGCTAGAAGTGGAAACAACAGCAGAAACCATCTGTGATGTTTTGCTAGCGGGTGGACTCAAAGTTTTGGTAACCCCATTGTTCAAAGCAACCTGTCTGTTTGCAGAGTCACCTCTAGTGCTTTCAGCAATTTCTGTTCTAGCCAATAGTGAACACTGTGTTTCTGTAATTCGGAACAAACGATCTATTAATTAACGGTAGCCGAAGAGAAAAAGCGCTCAAGTAATAAAAGCATATTTAGAAGATATCCTGTAACTCTAAAATTACATGCCAGATTATACTACCAAACATAGCTTAACATTTTGTTTGGAAGTTTCACAGATAGATTTCAAACGAAGTGAATAAAACACCGCCAGAGTTTTATTAAGATCCTAAGCAACGATAAAAGTAGCAATTTTTTATCTGCCGCCTTTTCTGCGTTATTTCTAAAAACAGCTGTTACGTATTATTGTGCTGTCTCGGTCTATTCTTCTCATTGCTTTTCAATTGCAGGAATGATGCTTCTTTCCTTTTTTCTTTTTTTTTTTTCCTGTTTTCGTTTTCCCCAAGAGAAACTTACCCTTTATTTCTCCAAAGGTGATAAGCCTATTAAGACAATCTCGAAACTTGGTTAGAACAGTTCTTTCTTGCTCGGCATAAACCTCTGTCAAGCCTTGCCCATAGGGCTGTGAAGTTGTACTGCACCCGTTGCTAGTCATTCCACTAGAAGTTGCTGTTGTGAACATTGTGTCCTGTTCATCACACATTAATGCCAAAGTTGCAGGAGACATTGGCCTCCCTTTCGGCACATCATCAACATCGGCACTGGAACCATTTGGGTTACTTTTATCAGAATGGTTTGCACTTGAATATTCCTCAGCAGATAATTTCTGGGCCTCGAAATCCTCCTTGGTTTGCTTCCTGTCCTGATTTGATGAAGAGAGATAAGTTTCTTGCTGTCCTGCCACCTTCTCTGTTGCACCTCTTTGCTCTGGATGCATCAGAAGTGAAGGAAGAGTCTTTTGGTGAAAAAGGTGAATCAGTAAAATTTTGAAAAATTGTGCATTTATTATCTATTAAATATAATAACTTCACAATGTGCAGACCCTGCATGTAGCAATCCCATTCCAAGTTCAACTAGTATTATTTCTTGAACAGATGCATCAGAGTGGAATCCTTTGAATCAAATCAGATGCTATGTCTCACTATAAACTGTACTGTACCAGGAATTGCAAACACTGTGTATCATCTGGCTAATCAGCAAAAATTTTCCAAGACATTTGATTGTTAGCTAGTCCAAACCTAAAAGCTGAGATGTGTCGCATACTTAACATGATTTAATCATCCTTACTAAAACAAAACATATTTTAGTAGAAGAAATTAAGCAATTCAGTGGTACTTTATAATAAAGAACATCAGTTGCAACCGAATAATTAAGAAAACGTATAAAATTTTCATGATAGGTTGATACAGTTGAACATAAGAAAATAACCTAAATTAAGTCCATAAGATCTTATAAATCAAGAAGTATGAGTAAGTTTCACCTTCTTGAACAATATTTCAAAGAACAAAAGTTACCCACCTGTGAGTGCCTTACCAGCTTCCTCCGACAAAACTACCAAAACAGAACAAAGTTCTTTTACATCCTGTGATCCAATTATATTTGCTAGCAGAGACCTTCAATTGTGTGCTAAAGTTAGTAAGTAGAACAAGAAAATCACCAATATTATTAGTTCTTGTCAATCAATTTATGATCGATACACACATATTACCTGTATGTCAGTTTTGAAGGACCCAAAGTCGATGTTGCGCTGGCACGAGTAACAGCCAAGGAAGGCAATGAATGGGGTGATGTAGGACCACTCATTTGATTCAACTGAACAAAAAAAAATAAACAGCAGTAAGTTACTGATTCCCAAATAGCACTATATATAAATATAGAAACTTACAGAAAAACTACAGAGGCATACAAACAACTTTAAAGTAGAGATAGAAGCCAAAGAGTGTTAAGATTTTTAGCTTTTTTTACCAGGGCAAACTAAGTGGAAGTTTTACAATTATTAAGATTATTTGCTGCGCTTACAGACAAGGTATGTGTAAGATAAATAAAGGCTTTTTTGGAAACTTGTTAATTAAAAACTGCCAGCCTAGAATTACCTGTTGAAATTGACCATGCCTGTGAACATCCTTGACTGTTGACCCAAAGAATAATTCCTGTCCTTTTCTCTTCTTAGATACTGGGGGTGATGCATAGCCAGAGGAACCAACAGCCCCAGTTATGGCAGCATTGGCTGCCTGCTGGATATATGTCATATTGGTGGCATGATCACAGTGAAAAAGTGACTGTCTCTCTTCACTCCCTTCAAAGTTCTTACAGTCCATGCATTTGCAGTTCTCTGAGCAAAGGATGTTAGCTTGGAAACATTCACAATACTTTTTTAGGCAGCTTGATTTCTTGCAATGACATCCTTTATTGTGCTTTCCCAATGCTAACACTTCGCCAGCCTCTTCCTGCATGCATTTTGACAAGAGAATACATAACCTACCAGTGGAGAGGCTGAATCAATATAAACAATAGACATGCCTTATAGATCAGCAGACCCATCACAAGGATGATTTGGAACATACTGTAGCTACATTTCTTTTAAGAATATATAATATCAGTAGGCTTTTCGACAGAGTATCAGTGAATACTAACATGAGTTAACAATGTTGAATGTCCCTAAAGTGACCGTAGATTTTTGCTCATAGGAATAACCTAATTCTGAGTAGTCAGTACCACAAGCAAGATCAACTGTAACAGGGAACTTGATGACACTGTCAAACACAAGAAAGGGAAAAAAAAAAGTATGCCAAGGAATAAAACAAATACCCTACTATCCTGGGCATTATTTGGGCTGCTTGCAATTTTTGGCCTAAATGCATTTGGGTTACGCTCCAAAGTTGCTTCAACAGCTTCTCGTCTATAAGCTTCATTATCAACGTTGTTGTGACAATTTACACAGTTGCAACCATTGCAATATATACCAGATGCAAAGCACTCGCAATATCTGATAGAGGAATGTAATAATTAATTCAGCAAATCTCTCATATTGTGACAAGTGAATGAGGAAAGTGGCATTGATTTTGGGGACAAACACTATACAAGATTGATTAAACAATAACATACTGACAGGAACATTAGAGTGATATACAGGGTAAATTATTTCAAACATCATATATTGTACTCCCTCCAACTCAAAAAATACTAGTGTGTCCCTCCATCATCTATTGTATGCCATGCTGAACAGTATATTTGTAAAGCAAAGAATCAGACACAAAAAGAAGCCTTAGCAGAAACATGTTGCCAATTTTTCCCACATCTGAATGGTAATGGTTCATTGAGAAGAGGGAAGGGGGACGCATTTCAGATTAGGTGCATGTACATTATTGTTGTACTTACAGTTTCAAGCACCTTGAGTGTTTACAGTTGCATTGTTTCTGCTTCTTTGGTGTACCATCCTTTACTTCAAAATTGACTCTCGCTATTGATTTTGGCGATTCTGGTTTCCTGATGCAAAAGGAAAAATGAACAAAATAACTTTCAGCTTCCAATATGGTGCACTAAGCCAATAATAGCACAATATTAAAACAAACAGTGAATATTGGGCATTTCTTATAACAAGAAGAAAATAACATGGATATACAGCAATTGATATTAACACGTAAAGCATCATCTTGGGTAGAAAACTTCCTCCTGAGTCCCAACCTAAGGCCTATCTTGAAATAAACAGCCCCTACATTAGCCACTATGCTGCTGAAAACAAGACTCATCCCACTTCTCAGGGGTAGAGAAATGGGACTTCTGACTCTAATCCAGCCACCCAAGGAAGAAACTACAGATAGAACTGAAGGTAAACTCCAAAGAGTAATAAAAACCATTATCAAAAGGAAAAACCAGATTCCAAAGTTATAGCCAATCAATAAGACAACGCATAAGATCAAAAAAAGGGGAAGCTCCCATTCTTTTGTGTGTTCGTATTCAAAATGATGGAACCGATAGCAATTTGACTGACCAAAACAAAAACCGACTAAGAAAAGTTCTCTTGAAATGTCACTTCCCTACTTATCAACTGCTGTTTTACTGAAAGAAAGAAACATCACAAAAGTTTGGTTCGGAAAGTGGGACTAATCCACCAAATAAATCTGAAAACGTGTGTCAGTTATCAACATAGGCATTCTCCTTGATCATATTCTCCTCTAGAATAAACGAGCGTGTTACTTTAAAGGTATGGGGGCCGTTCATGCAAGCAATTTCCTTGCTCATATCATATTCACTTCCAAAATAGAAAAGAAGCTCCAGTATTTTTATTCTAAGTGAAAACCGTACTAGCTATTTCCAAAACTTAAGCATCAAGGAGGCGAACTAGTTGTTTTGAAGATAAAAGAAAGAAGAAAACTATATCCAAACACCAAACCTGGAAACATTTTTCTCTAGCATCTCTAGCAATACATTCCTGATAAAGAAAGTACAAAATAGAAGAAATTTCGCGAAACGAAAAAAAATTCTGGTACTAATGCAAATCCACAACCAAGTTTAGGAAAACCGCCAAAATAAAGCACAAACAAACCGGGAAAATTGGTTCTAGAAGATCATAACTCACACAACCCTCGCTGCTGTTGCTGTCTGAGGCGGCTGCGGGAGTACGGACGCCTCTGGAACCTGAGAATTCATCGGATGCTGCAGCACAGCAACCGCCGACGGAGGCTGCGCGGACTGAGGATGCTCCGGCAAAACTATGCCGCCGGAAGAAACCCCGCCAAAACTGGCCGTGAAATCGAGCTGCCTGGCTAGCTTCTTAGCAGGAAAATCCATTAAATCCTGCTGCTCCTTTTCTGAAGGGAATTTTCCTTCCTCTCCTTCCCCCATATTTCAACTGGTCCGAAGTCGAACAATTGTTAATAAAACTCCAATCTCATTGAACGGAACAGAGAAAGCTAAAAACCGATCAATAAACCCAAAAATCTCACCGAATCAACAGGAGTTCGCGGATTTTCAGATCCAAAGCCCAGAAACTGAAATTACACGAGAAGGCGCGATTCGTCCCAGCTGGAGATTTGAACCAAGAAGCGCCAGCGAGCACAGAAGTCGTTGATTCCAATCGATGCACAAAGACCCATTGGACTGAGAAAACTAGATACAGAAAAAACTAGGGCTTCTGGAGAAGTGGTTCTATGAGATTGAAGGAATGGCAGATGAGCAGAGACGGGGTTGGCTTCCCCTTTCGTATTGGTGGTGGAGGTGATCTTCTCCTCCTCTCTCACTCCCTCTCTCTTTGAAAGTTTTGAAATTTCAATTTCTGGGTTTTATCCCCTTTAATCGACGGTTTATGTTGAAAATAGTGATCCAACGGCCGATATTTGCGTAAGTTTCTGTTATCGGTCGCAACGTAGAAATGCGCTGCCCTCCCGTCAAAGCGGTTGAAGGGTTTTGTTTACACGCGGTGCGACTAGTGAACAAACCTTATCTAACGTTGTAACGACGTTAAGTACCTACCTGTCGAGTTTGAAACACGCCTGGATTAAGTCTGATTGATTAGGCGGGAAAATCACAAGATTCGGCCTCGACCCGATAAGAGGTAAGCTTGCGCTGGAAAACTGGGAACAAAGTTTGAGAGGACACTTGATGTCATACTTGGCAAGTAGGAGTCAACTAGCTATATATCACAATTCACAAGTACTTTCATGGGGAACACCAAACACGGACACGATTTATTGAAGCTAATGGGTCAAAATGAACACCAAAAAGGAAAAACGAAAGTCCAGAGTTAAAAGATTTCGAAGTCACCGAGAAGCATCTACTAGAATACATACTCCGTCAATCTAAAGAGAACAGATTTTCATGGCAATGGCCTACAGAGGTACTAGTATGCATCTCCAATGTGGTTGCGCCCTCCACGCCTACCATCTCTTCCTCTTTCCATAAACATGTCCCGGCGATAGCCTCTTGGGGTTGGGAGCCCCCTAACCGGTGATCTGCTCCGTTCTCTTGGATCACGTGTCCATCTACCACGAGGTGGAGAAAATGGAGCATGTGCTGGTGCAAGTGGAGGTGATGGAAGGTGCCTCTCATAACCT
The DNA here is from genome assembly GCA_005392925.1 of Aquilaria sinensis. Classification (NCBI taxonomy): domain Eukaryota; kingdom Viridiplantae; phylum Streptophyta; class Magnoliopsida; order Malvales; family Thymelaeaceae; genus Aquilaria; species Aquilaria sinensis. The sequence goes on from SMDT01000303.1 coordinate 118,907, forward strand.
TTCCTCTCACTGAAGTAGCCATCTCTTCCATGATCCCCGTGCCCCCAATCCAACGTCATTGCCCTATCAAACTTGCTCCTTCTGTACTCATCTTCAAGATATTCTAATCGGTCCCTATGCATGTGAGGAGAGAAAGTGTCCTCGTGCCGCACAGGTGGCATGGCACCAACTACAAAAGATCGAGGGCCATCTCTTTCCCAGCTACGTGGGGGAGACCTGTAGGTATTCATGTTCCTGTGAGGGGATAGCTCAAGTGGAGGACCAGGGTAGCGTCTAGGAGCATGTGGACGTGGAGGGCCAGGATTGCCCCTTCGAGGACTTCCAGCAGGTGCATAGCGAAACCTCTGGCAGTTGTTACAGTACTCTCGCCGTGCAAAATTTAGGTTGCCACATCTGAGACATAGTCGATATACATCATTACAGTAAGATGCTCAATAAAAACCTCAAAACAAACAAATGAGTTCAGAAAAGAGGCACTTTTAACATAAAGAGTGGTAAACTAAATGCATGACAAAAGTCTCCCGCAATGTAAAGATCAAACAGTAAAACAACTCAACAAGCAATAAAAGCTTCAATTTTTCAGATTATGAAGACCTAATCCCCAAGTCTCTCTGGAGTAGCCCAGAAAGTAGTCTACCACCCAAAATTGATAGGAGGGAAAAAAAACACGAAAGAAAAGGGAAAGGCAATCAAATGTCATCTTCCCTCGCTAGGAAGTGGACCTAACTTCAGAAGAAAAAAAAACCCGAGAAAGTATTGCAGAGATCAAAACAAAAGGAAAAAATGTCTACAGCAGGAAGTATTTGGAAAAATAAAAAGAAAATGCAGGCTTACAGTGTATCTGGGCATATCCAGTCACCTTCCCTTGGAAGCACATTTGGGTTATTTCTACCAGTACCTTCACCTCTGAGAGGCCGAGGACCAAATCCAGGACCATCAAAACCTCTGCCAACTGGCCTGCCACCTGGTCTTCGACTGCAAGGAGGTGAAGAATCTCGATACCTACCAAATTCCCTTCTGTCATCATACTCACGGCTTCGGGAAGAGCCAGCAGATCTATCAAAATCCATACCATAGCGACGATCTGCATCCCTCTGTCGCATAGGAGAACTAGAGCCTGCACGAATTCTATATCCTGGAAAAAACCAATGATGTCTACAAATAAGCACTTATCTGATAACAGGGAAGCAATAGTCTTTTGCTTAAGATGCCGGAAAGCTGTCACCCAAGAAACTCCAAATGACTCATTCAATTAAGTTTTGCAAGGATGCCAACTACCCATCAGATGTATCTCACTTTTGAGCACAGAAAGGAAGTGTCAGCACATGAGTAAATACCATGTTTACCTGCCTCTCATCATTTACCAAGCATACCATTTTGCTGGAATATGTTGGCGAAGCAATGATCCAGTCAAAACCACAAGTATGACGCTAGATACCACACAAACAACCGCAACGCCCAGAAGACACCACATTGCAGCCACCAATAATGCTTCCAAAGCAAATGAGTTCAGTTCTCTAAATTGACAGTACTGAATCCAACTAACTTGTACCACATATTGCAATCTAGGTTTTATTTTTAGCTAAATTTCAGAACTATCAGTTTCACACCAGGAATATGATGCAACCAAATTTGTCATGCAGATCACCAGAAATCATCCCCAACACTGTTATGCAGATAGAGGGAATTTGTCAACCGAGTGGAACTACAACAACTGCATCACTAAGATGAAAACCCAATCATCCAGCCACAAGACAACTTTGTTCACTTCCAAAGAAGCCAATTACAGCCCGCTTTACAAAGAATCAGACCAAATATCCAAAGGAAAATTTTTCCAGCCTTCACAATGTAACCAACCCAATCTGATTAAAGTCTGTATACTTCCTCATAAAATATGATGAGCAGAGGACTGAGATAGTCTTCGCATGTTTATTACCAACCAAAATATATTGCCATAACAGACCCCACAAAAGAAAGATGAGTTCCAGTGATTACAGGGATAGGGTTTCACGCAATCAACAACAGTCAATTGACCCCAAATAGCTTTTACTAGCTTACACCTACAAGCATCTACCTGAAATCAATTATCACCCAATAAAAGACTATTTAATCCCTACAAAAGGCACTCATCAGATTTTCACATTGTTCTAGAACAACAAAGACAAAAGATTAACTCCTGATTGAAATCGTAGAACCCTCTCTTTTTAGGATAATATGGTCTTCCACCACTATATGATCAACACAGCTCTTCCCAGCTAACAGTTCAAAACCACAACTTTCTCGGCACACTACCATGCACTTCGAGCTGTTGACTCTACAACTTCTTCAATCATGTGAGCTGATGACAGAGAAGTATTCAATTTGGAAATCTTGAAAGAAGATCTTACTATTAGCAGCTCAAGTAAGATGTAACATTCCTTTGCACCCATCTCCATGCTTGCCACCTTCCAATCTTCCCAAGCAAACACATTAAACGTGCGATGAGCGCTCAATAAAACCCATAAGCTTATCATTAATGAAGTCATCACAAATTAACTCATCACATCTGATACCTAATGCTTTCCCCAAAAGTATCTAACACCCAACACAAAACAGAGACTTCCCAAAACAAATGATCCAAAACCATACCCACACGTAGTGCCTTGCTCAAGACCCAAGTCCTTGCAGGCAACATTTGTAGCTGTAACACACAACAGCACCATTTACTTGCAATTCTATACTTCATAAAAATTTGCATCCACATGCTCTACAAACAAAATAGGCAAAAGATACTAATGAAAGAACAGAGGAGAAATAAAAAGTCATGAAACCTTTTGGTACATGTTCTTTTCATTTATTCACTAAGCTATTTATATAGTTATCCAATCAATGAAACATTTTGATATTTAAATAATGCAAGGTTACTTGGCAAGCGTACAACCAACTGAACCACAACCACTATTATCTACCAAAAAGAGCCTCTACACTGAACTCTAAAGTAATATATTATACATAATACATACATAACATATTTGATACTTCGTTGACAACTATTCTGACATGAAAAATACTTATACAGATCATAAGGTACATTTGAACAAATCTACCAGAACAGTAACAAAATACAACAAAATCCTAGCATCAAGCCCTTGTAATATATCAAGATTACTGCTCACGATAGAGCACCGTATCATTTTATTATTGACACCATCAAAAGTCATCCTAGTTATACCCAGGAATTAGAAAATCATAAACTAAACTGCAACAAGGAAGCCAATCACTGTTAAGCAGAGAGAACGTGGAGCACATCTCCAGAATATAACATGTTCTCCTCAGTTCTCATACATCTAAGTTACTACCACTTATTATTTTCCAAGTTGTATGCAAGTACCTGGGTCTATAAGAATTATCACACAGACCTCTACATGTTAACCAACCAGGCAAGCTGCCATTGGAATGACAAGGGAAAGCATTTCAGTTCCCACAAGAAGTAACATCAACAATTAAACAAAAATTGCTGCTAGTTCAGCCAGTTCAACGATAAAAATTCTCGCCCAATAACGAAAAGTCCAACTACCAATATTCGATTTTTTATTTATTTATTTCGACTCCAACTACCAATATTCGATAAAAACTTATTATTACGGCGTTCCAGGGTTTCAATAACTCAAATAATTATTTAAAAATTGATCGAAACAATTGTCAGCAAAAAACAAAAACCAAATAAACGAACATACCGACAACGAAGGGAAGAAAGATAAGACGAACCAGATTCATCATTGTATAGATTAGACCGAGAATACGGCTGCAGATCGCGTCTAACCTCACCAGGCTCATAATCATTGCCTGTGGTTCGACCTCCACTACCACCACCATCGGCGCCGTCGCTGGCTGAGGGTCGCACAACGAGGCTGCTGAGATGCGGCGGGTGATGCCGCGCGGTTTGACCCTTGTCCCTGGAATCCATCTTTTCTAATATCCAGTGATGAAATTAGGCGCCGGGTCGCGATGATTTGTCATACGAGATAGTGGTTTTCGATGTCGCGGCTTCTTCAGACAATAAACCCTAGCGCCGTGCGCTTATTGCTCAGAGGAACCGCTGATCGATCCCCTTTCCCAGCTACGTAACAATGGCTTAATTGTATTAAAGAGGTCCCAACTTTTAAACCTTTGTAAGTTCCTGTATCTTATTTTTTTCCTTCCTAAGAAAAATAAATTTATGGCTCATGTTTGCCTACCAGGACAATTTTGCTACTTTTGTTTTTTTTAATGCAAATTTACTACTACTGTTAGATCTTGGGAGCAAAATTACTACTTGCTATTAAATTTGTCAATGTGACAAACAGAAATATATTGAAAAATCTCAATTTGTTAATTTGTCTAGAATTATAGCCCCTAAGTTTTTAAACCTCATTCTCACCCATCTCACCAAGTCCAACTTATGAGTACCATAATTGAAAACCTACAACTTCTCCATCACCTCCATTGCTTTGTTCCAATCCATGTTACCAATCTAAAGTTTCATCACCTGTCAGTAATGCTAATTGAAGGAAGAAAAACACGTAATCGCCAGTCCACTACCTAATTGATCTTGTCAACAATCTTGTGTCTCATTGCTGAAGGGTTACCACTTGCTATCGGAGATGGCTTTGGCAGCTAGTCGTTGAGATTATTGTGGATAGCATGTCACCGTAGGAACTCAGCAAAGTGACGGTGAAACTTTGTGAGCAAAGTAGCAATTTGTCAACCCATGGCTTGAATAATACATTTATAAGGTTAAGGTAGCTAAGCTCAGGGCTAAAGAGAAATTTTGAGGTGCTATGTTAAGGTTTTCCCAAATGTATTATAATATTATTCTACTAACTATTGAGGGTTAATTGCATCTGTGGCCCCTAACCTTTAATTATTGTACCAATTTAGACCCTAACCTCGATTTATTGCATAGAAAGTCCCTAATCTCTTTTAAGCTTTGTTCCGTTTTAAACCTTCTGTTAGCTTGAGGTGTTAAATTGGATTAAAAAAAAGTGAAAAATTAATTTTAACCCTTGAAGTCTTTCTCTTTTCCTTAAAAATCTTGAAACATTCTCATCTAACAATTGAACCACCATCTCCATAATTTGCTAAACTCATGTCCCTCTCCAGCCTCTGGCCACCGTCCTTTGCCGCCCACTAGCCAACATGTTCTGTTCTTGCCCTCACAAAATTCTGCCTTCCCTCTCCCCCTAAAAACACCACTCACTCCTCCCTCCAACTGTCGCATTTTTCTCCACCTGTATAGTAAAAAGCATTTGGTTTATAAAGTGATGACAACCCCAAATACATTATACCCAGGATTCAATAAAAAAAGGCGCAAACCTGCGCAAAAGCCATCTTTAATATGAGTGCGAAATGCCACACTGGCATTTTGGAGCTGAGAAAATATATCAACCTAAATAACATAAAAATTTAAACTCCATATAGTTGGCAGGAAAAACAAAAAAAAAAAGGCAAAGTAAACTAACTACCTACCTTGGGTACAATTGAGTGATACAATAAAGTTCATATAAACCAATTGTATAATTCCATAAGTTTGCTTGTCACCAATTTTCTTAAAAATTGTAGTCAGTTATTGTTGTATGAGTTGGTATCCATGCGGATAAGCAATTAGATAGAAGTTACATACTTCTTGCAACTCAACCAAGAACCCAGCTAAAAGGTGAGATTAAGCAAGTTTCATTAATACCTCCAGATTGAGATCAATATATGCAAGAATGGCTGGGGTTTCATGTCTGTAGAAACCATAGAGAGGTGACCCTTTATTGCAGCTCCATGAAGCTTAACCAGTCCAACCAATCGTGGTACATATAGTCGCATCTGACGTCTTGCGAGGCAGAGGTGGTAGATGTGTGCTTGGACAGGGACTTGTTGTATCTAATTTGCATGCAGATACTCCTCCCTTCATTGACGACCAACAATAGAGCTTCTACAAAGCTAAAATCCACAACACACCCGACTCTTTAATTTTGCTCACTCGGCCCTTGAACCTTTCACCTAGAACACAATTATATGAGCCCGTGTCCACACTGTGACTCATCCCTTTTTTGTCCTGATCTCAATCTACTTCCGAATGCGCTTGCATGTCTTTTGCCCAGATATCTATACGTTCCCTTTTCTCCTTCCATCTTTCAATTCCCCGTGTAATATCCTCTTTGGTAGGAAGATGGAGCAAGAAGAGGCAAAGACAAACATGCAGATTCTGTGAAGTGAAGTTGGCCGGTGGGCGGCAGACGACAGTGGCCGGAGAAGGACGTGAATATGGTGAATTGTGAAGATGGTAGTTCGATTGTTAGATGAGAAATATTCAAGGTTTTTAAGGCAAAGAGAAAGTTTTCAGGGGGTTGAAATTAAGTTTTCAAATTTTTTTTCATCCAATTTAACTCTGCAAGTTAACAAAAGGTTTAAAACGAAACACTTAAACGAGGTTATGGACTTTTTATGTAAGAAATCGAGATTATGGTCTAAAATGGTACAATAATTAAAGATTAGGGGTCATGGATGCAATTTACTCTAACTATTGATGTGGCGCTAAGTCGCGAGACATCGCCGGCAAGGCAACCTAGCTCTAGCATCTGGAAACCGCCCCTGCGAACAGGTTAAAGTTCTTATCTTTCTCATCTGGGCTCGTAAGAAGTGGAGCATTTTCTGCTCCTTTGGCATTTTACTGTTTATTTTATCTTGCCTTGGGATGCTGAACGTCGGGCAATTCCCACTTCTCCGCGGAAAAAGCTTGTCCTGAACCAGCTATTGATCTGGGAATCCCTGTAATTAATGGGGGCTTCAAGAATGATCAACCTTTCAGTTTTTACCAAGCGGTCGATATCGACCTTACCATGCCTCTGTGAGAGATTTAAGCAGACAGGTAGAGCATACATCTTTCAAAGCTTTAATATGCTGATGGTTTCTTCACTTTGGGTTGGAGCTTTTATATGCCTTTCAAAGGATTTTTTATTTTCATCTTATAAATTAATGCTTTGTGAATCTTGCTTTTACAGAAAATGAGATAGTTCGAATGTTTCAGCTGGGTGTTCCTGAAGAAGAAAGCTTTCCACTAAGAGGCAAGGTTTCAAGAAAAGACCCATCAGTTCGGACATTAGATGAAAGGTTCATTAGGATTCTGAAAATATTCAAGTGGGGGCCGGATGCAGAGAAGGCCTTGGAAGTGCTGAAGCTGAAGCTGGATCACAGGTTAGTTTGTGAAGTTCTGAAAGTGGATGTAGAAATCAACGTTAAAATGAACTTCTTTAAATGGGCTGCAAAGAGAAGGAATTTTGCGCACAACTCAACCACCTACATGGCATTGATCCATTGTTTGGATGAAGCTCGCATGTATGGTGTGATGTGGAAGATGATTCGAGAAATGGTTAGAAGTACTAGCATCATAAGTCCGGTTGAATTGTCTGAAATTGTTAGAATACTGGGGAAAGCTAAGATGGTGAACAAAGCTTTATCAATTTTTTACAATGTAAAAGGTCGTAAGTGCAAGCCAACCGCGAGTACTTACAACTCCATGATCTTGATGCTGGTGCAAGAAGGCCACCATGAAAAGGTCCATGAGCTCTATCATGAGATGTGTAATGATGGCAGTTGCTTCCCTGACACGCTGACATACAGTGCCCTAATATCAGCCCTTGGGAAGCTAGGTCGTGATGGTTCTGCTATTAGGTTATTTGCTGAGATGCAGGAGAATGGCCTGTATCCTACCGCAAAAATTTATACGACCTTGATTGGAATTTACTTTAAGTTGGGCTACATTGACAAAGCGATGAGTCTAGCCAAGGAGATGAAGAACAAGGGCTGTGCACCAACTGTATATACTTATACTGAATTGATAAAAGGAGTTGGAAGGGCTGGGAGGGTAGAAGAGGCTTACAATATGTTCATGGATATGTTAAATGAGGGAATTAAGCCAGATATTGTGCTTATGAACAACATTATAAATATTTTGGGCAAAGGAGGTAGATTGGAACAGGCCATCAAGCTTTTCTATGAAATGAAGTCTTGGCAATGTGCACCAACTGTTGTAACATACAATACCATTATAAAAGCTTTATTTGAATGTAAAGCCCCTGCTTCTGAGGTCTCTTCATGGTTTGAAAAGATGAAAACAGATGGTGTTGCTGCCAGCTCTTTTACGTATTCTATTCTTATAGATGGTTTCTGTAAAACAAAGAGAGTAGAGAAAGCTCTATTGCTTCTAGAAGAGATGGATGAAAAGGGCTTTCCTCCTTGTGCAGCTGCATATTGTAGTCTGATCAACAGTCTTGGGAAGGGAAAACGCTATGAAGCTGCAAGTGAGTTGTTTCAAGAATTGAAAGAGAACTTTGGAAGTGCAACTGCTCGGGTACATGCTGTTATGATCAAGCACTTCGGAAAATGTGGTCGTCTCACTGAGGCCATTGATCTCTTCAACGAGATGAAGAAAACTGGGTGTGATCCTGATATTTATGCTTATAATGCACTGATGTCAGGGATGGTGAGGGCTGGTATGATAGATGAAGCTCATTCCTTGCTCAAAACCATGGAAGAAAATGGCTGTTTCCCAGACTTAAATTCACACAATATCATTTTAAATGGCTTAGCTAGGGCAGGTGGCCCGACAAGGGCAATGGAAATGCTTGCTAAGATGAAGAGTTCTGACATCAAGCCAGATGCAGTTTCCTACAATACTGTTCTAGGGTGCCTTGGCCGAGCTGGAATGTTTGAAGAAGCAGCAAAGCTGATGAAAGAGATGCGTTCAAAGTCTTTCGAGTATGATCTCATCACGTATTCTTCAATACTTGAGGCAGTTGGAAAGATAGATGAGGATCAGAGCCTGTCTACTTCATGAAAGGCATTGGATCTCATGGCATGTCTGGTACATATTTTTACGGAGCTAGTGAGGCAAGATGTAAAAGCCCATTTTTCAGTCTTTAATGATATACAACCTACACGAATTGCAGTTGCTGGAAAGTGCATTTGTATGCGACTAGTGAGGCAAGATGTAAAATCCAATTCTAGATTTTACAGATATAGAAGTTGCATGCGTTCCACTTCCTGGAAAATGCAGTTACATGAATATCTCTGCTGACCTTTTTAGCCCTTCCATTAAACAGTAACCCTGAGGAACCATATAAATAAGTTCGAGGGGCTTGCTTTCCTCATGTTTAGGCCAAACCCTTCAGTCTGTCTGCTGTCTTAAACCAGTCATTCCATATTTTCCTTCGTTTCTTGTTTTTTCATTCAAAAATTTGTAAAGCTGGCAACAAATTATTTATTCATATACTTTCTATGCATTGCGGGTTGTTGGATGAGAAACATGGAAGCCTTCTGTTTTGGTTTCAATGGGGATACTTATGAGTCTTGTCTATGGGTGTAGAGCAACAACCACAGGTGCAGGACTGTTACAATTTAGACAGTCCAGACGAAGTTCGTAGGCGGTGTAAACCAAAATGTCAAGGGGGACGCACTTTCCTACGTAAAATAGAATATTGGAATGTTCTCGTCTTGTCGATCGCACTGTTTTTTGCGGGTTCGTAGGACACGTTGATACAATTTAGAACATTTCCATCCATTACAGATCCATTCTCAAAGAAGATGCATTAAAAGCAATGATTAAATTATCCGTCATATTCATATGTGAAGAATGTACTTAAAACCGAAAGGACCAATCACTTCTCAGCAGCAAAAATTTTGTTTACATGCTCCACATTGCTCTAATATAGAGGATCAAAGACAATTAGGCCACACAATGCAATTGAGTTCCAACTCTTACCTTAGGCAAATTGGACCAGCATAGTAAAATCCCACCATCCTGGACATCATTACACCCCGACTTCAATGGAACTCTATGGAAAATCCGCTGCTGGTAGTCCTCACATTCACAGGACCAAAATCATCAAGATCAGAGTCTGAATCCGTGTTGCTGTAATCATACCATCCCCCAGGAGAATCTTCATCCTGCCCGTTTCTCGTCTGGGGAAAATACAGCTCAGAAACAGGTAGTGGAAGTGGCTCTTCATTGAAGTACTTGTCTTGGAGCAGTTCCATGGCAGTTGCCCTATTAGCTGGGTCGTAACACACAAGTTTCTTCACCATCAAGATCTCATCAGGTGTTCGAAAGGCCAGACAGCTATCAATGCCAGTTGGATTTTCTACTTTTGCAAACGAAATTGTTCTGTAGTCAGGAAGTTTCAAACAGCCAGGCCAGACTTCTTCTGTTAAGTTCCCCATAACGGCGAAAATCCTGCCCAGCTGATCAATATCTGAAGTTCCAGGAAAGAGGGGCTTGAGGGACAGCAGCTCTGCAAAAATGCAGCCTAAAGACCACAAATCGATCTCCAACCCATAGTCCATTGATCCATACAGTAGTTCAGGAGCCCTGAACCAACGAGTACCAATGCAGGATGTGAGCACACCAAGTCCATCATCCCCTCCCTCTTCTGCCTCATATGAATAACTCTTGAGGGGATCATCTTCTCCATCACTTGTCGTACAGGTTGCAAGACAAGAGGTATTTCCATCATGAATATTTGCTTCCTTGTCCACTTCATCAATGGAGTGTTTGGCCTTGAGCTCATCTAGCTGCCTGAAGTATTCTTCTTTGTTTAAATCACTCAGCTCCTGACTAGTATATACTTCTTGTGCATTTGTTTCCATCCCTGTTTCATCTATTGTGCAACTGGGGTTGATTTCATCAGATGTTATTACAATTTCTTCTTTACCTGTGTCACTCTGCTCCTGATCTGTAAACCCCTGCCAGCATGAGTTGCCAGGTTCTGGAACTTCTGATGGTGGAAAATTGCTTTCTTCATACCCAGTGTTCCGTTCATATGGTTGCTGGTTATGATCAGCAGCAACAAATCCAGGCTCCATCAGAAGTCGTGCCTGAAGACAGACAGCGAAAGAGACATGAACCCCTAAATGTTGCAAAGAATGACCAGACACAGCACAGCGTGCATTTCCCACAGAATTATCAGCTGATATGGATCATCTATGGGACATGACAAACAAGCAGGGGACAACACTACAGGAACTAAACTGATACCGGAAGCTTAATGACAACACACACATCACCATTCACTGATCCTAAGACAGAAACCATTTGTACCATGAAACTTTCCCCAGTTAGACAGTGGGGCAGTCTAGTACCGGTTACAGTATATGGATTCTCCGGTTATCCAAACAGCAATTCGGAATGCAAACAGGAGCACTTTATCGGTGACGCTGAAGCACCTAATAAAGCAATTCTTACCCGACAGTTTCATCTTTCACATGAATCTTCCCGCAACTGGAATCGCCAGCTAGACAAATCGAACAATCAACAACTAGGCTTTGATCTTAATTAATTGGGCTCAGCTACATGGATCATCTCTTCATTAAGCTGGGTTCTAGACAAGTTCTTGCGGGCATTGCCAGCCAAGCAAAGCAACAAAAAACTTCAGAAACGAAAGGACCGGAAATGAACAATCCAGAGGATTAATTTCAATCACGCTACAGGACCCGTTAAGGCTAAGCACGAAACATTTTGTGCATTCGAGGAAAGAAAAGAACGGAAGTTAGAAACTTAACCTGCCCAAAATCAGCGAGCTTGAGCACTCCCTTTTCAGAAATCAGCAGATTTCCAGGTTTCAAATCCCGATGAACAATCAAATTCCGATGGCAAGCATCGACCCCAGACAAAATCTGGATCATCCATCTCTTCAGCTCCCCGACAGCGAGCCCACCATCCCTCTTCTTCGCCTCCTTGATCACCGCCGCCAAGTCCGTCCTCAGAAACTCCAGGACCAGGACGGCATCCTCGTCCTCGCGCCAGAAGTACTCGAGCAAAAAGACGACGTTGGGGCAGTTCTGCAGAATCTGCAGAGCCTCGATCTCTCGGAAGGCCGCCTGGTAGTCATGGACCTCCTTGAGAGCCACAGTGAGGCCGTCGGAGAGCCTCCGCGCTCTGTAGACGTCAGAGTATGCCCCGGAACCCACGCGCTCCAGAACCTCGTACTTGGCGATGATCTCGGGTCGGGTATGGATGCTCCAGCTCTTCGCTGGAGGCTGCTCCATTTTCCCGATTGGTGATCCGTGCATTGGAGGGTCCATCCCACTTTGGCGGTGTTGTGAGCGACTGGAGCCTGGGGGCCGGAGGTGTGTGGAAGTCGAGATTGTAGAAAGCTTAAACCTATAATTAGCCCCTAAACTTTGCTCACTCGGATGCCTAACCCCTTTAACCATGCCTCAGGACAACTCAGCCCTCAAACTTTGTAAAATAGGACACATAACCACCTCTACTAATGAAAAGTTCTTTTTGGTTTCTTAGGGGTTTAAATGATGATAACATTGAACATGGAGACTAATGTAGTTACTCCTTGTTGAGAGAAAGAATGAAACTAGTAACTAAGTCAATTAACCACATAGAACTTATCATGATTTGCCCATTCAATGTAGTTAGCATTCAATTTTCAAGTGTATCATCCTTCTCCAACCTGGTGCAGCACTAGGTTTTGCCTATCAATAAGTGTGAATGCCACCACTACTAGCAGGAAGAAAGGAGCATCACTTCATTTCTTGGGACTTTCATTTCTTGCACTGGTCTTTCTTGATTGGCTCAGATCATTGATTTGGGGGAGAGGGTAGGTAAGGTTATGTACAACATAATGCTCAAGAATGGGCTAAAATGATCAAAGCATGGACACTTTTATAGGCTAGAGAACAACAAGAGCAAAATAATGTGCTTATTGAGAGCCTAAAAAACAAAAACTCAAAAAAGTATGATTACATGGTGCTGCATTGGGTTGGAGGGGGACAATACATCTGGAAATTGAACATTAACTACATTGAATGTGATATACAGACTCTTTGTTCCTGTTGGTGCAATTCATTTTCAAAATTAAGCAGTAATCACGCCAAAATGATGCAGAAAAAAGGGAACACATTAGTTGTAGTCAGTGTTTGTCTTTTTTCATGTTCATCTCTTTTGCAAGGAAAGCCCTCCAAAGTATTTAATATTAGATGGCAAAAATCCATAATGTATGTCACTTTTGACTTTTTAAAATTGAGTTTGGCTTGATAGATTTTTTGAAAATAACATGTAAAGATATAAATTAGCATGCAAATGTGATATAAAATCATGCAATTTTTTTATATATTCATTTAATTTTTTGGACCACTAATTTAAGAAAAAATTGAGTCTCACACTCAATTTCAAAAAGTCAAAAAGTGAAACATTATGTGGACGGATGGAGTTACATAATACTAAGAATTCATGCACATAACAAAGTCCCAACTTTTAAGTTGGACGCATTCCAAATACAACCCTCTTGTTGAGAGCATAGCAAATTATACTTTCATGGAAATGTCTCACTTTCATGTGTTGAATAGAGATGTTACTTCATTATTCCGTCACAAAATTGATGTCATCAAGCCAACTCATTCAACAAGGCAGCACTACAGTCCCTAGCTATTTTTGCACTTGAATGATGAAGCCTTATGTTAAAAGGCTAGTTCATCCTCCATGTTCAATGTTATTATCATTTTAAGTAACTGAGAAATGAAAAAAACATTTTCTATCAGCAGGACTGCAGGAGAAGGTTACATGCCCCAGTTTACAGAGTTTGAGGGTAGAGTTGCCCCAAAACATAGTTATAGGGGTTACGTGTCTGAGTAAACAATGTTTGGCGTAAATTATGAATTTAGGCCATTGTAGAATTAATTGCCCAGGACTTTTCGGTAAAAACAAAAGCGCCCACTTTTGTTTCAGGCTGTTCAATTAAACCAAAAAAGGGTTAATTACAATTACCCTCATGTGGTTTTTGTAAAATTATACTTTGCCTCTTTTATTTTAGAAATATACACTTTGTCTCTGCCCTTATATACAGTTTGATAACAAATTTTGAAATCTTAATTTAGATTATACAGTAGTTATCTTCAAATAATTTTAATCTATATAGTAATTTTTTAAAATTAATTAACATTTAAAAATATTATTTTAAAAGCTGAAATAAATATAGAAAGAAAAAACTGATAATTTAAAATATCTATTAACTGAAAAAAAGTATCATACAGATTGAAATTATTAGAAGATGACTACTATAATGTCTAAATTAACAACCAATTCATTTTAACTTAAATCAACTGACTTATCTTTACTTTTAAATTTTTTTTGCCCAAAACTAATTTCATTTGAAAGCTAATATTATGTAGATTCAATAATCCATTTAAAAGTAAATTTTCATGATGTTTTTAAATTTTTATGAATTTTTTATTTTTTAATGTCTTAAACTAGAAAAATTTATAAAAATTTAGTAAGATTATAAAAATTATATTTTTCAATGGATTATTGTAGCTACATAATATTGACTTTTAATTAAAATTAGTCTCGGGTAAAAAACATAAGAATAAAAATAATTCATTTTGAAGTTAATTAATTTAAGTTAAAATGAACTAGGTGTAAGATTTTAGAAGTTACTGTTAAATTATATAAAAAAAAACAGAGTGTTTAGGTTTCAGTTCCCATTTGAATGTGTCCTAAAAATAAATGAGTTGTGTTGGGATTTTGAGTTTAGAAATAGTTTGTTGTGAAGCTTCAAGGAGGAGAGTAGCTCATAGTTGAAAGAGGTTATGGGCAAATTTTTTTTTTTTTTTGTAGTTCTAAATTGTCAGTATCGGAAAAACTTTTCTCTCGCTTGTGAATGTGAGGTAGTTAAGAGTAGGGGAGAGCAAATGACTAGGTGATATGCGCAAGTGACTTATCTCACTATCAACACTCATTTTTTACCTTTGCTTAGGTGTCTTAAGGTTAATTTAGGTAAATTTTGGTTAATTAGTATTTAGGAGTATTTTCATAATTTTGAGTCTCAAAATTGCATCATGTCCCAAAATTTATTTTGAGTTTTTAATATTTAATTAGGTCTTGATTAGGTTGTTTCTATTTGTTAATGTAAAATTTGGGTTATGTGGGTGAATTGGGTAAAATTTTGTGCTTCAATGTGAAGTTTATGTCTTAATTGATCAATTTGTAGAAGCTTGGGCTGTAATTGAGATTTGAAGGAAGTCTTGGGGACAAAATTGCTTTGTTCGGGCTTAATTGAAAAATGTCACAAAGTTTGAGCTTAATCGAAATTATTCTATGGATGTTAGAATTAAACTTTGGTATAAAGTTCTGAATAATGGATTTTCTAAGAATTTTACTAATTTTGATCAACAGTGTTTTTCTTGGTGCTCAAACATGTCCTAGCCTATAAGTAAACCCAAGAATAGTTGAATCCCTAATTTTCCGCCCTGCGCTGCTTGGTCCACCTTGGAGCCCTTAACTTTGTGCATCTAACGCCCAAGCCCCCGTCTACGTGGAGCTCCATCCTGTGAGTGCCCAGCCGCTGCCTCCGCCCTTCCGATTAATTTTTAAGGCCAAAATGCATATATAGTCCTCCAACTTGACAAACTCGAGCGAGTTAGTCCTTTTGGTTTGACTCAGTGCGAGTTGGTCCTTTAACTTTTCAGATTAAGCGTTTTAGTCCCTCAACTTCTCCAAATTAAACGAATTAGTCCAAGGAGTGACGGAAAGCGTCTTTTAAGATGAAACAATGTTAAAGTCATGGGGACAGTAGCAGCTAGTCCGCCGGAGGACAGAGGCGGCTAGTCCATCGTCTGCAAAATTCGGTATCGACGACATCGCTGAACGGAGATCATAGTCAAGCAGATGGAGATCGACGCGAATGGATGAAATAGATAGAGATTGACACGAACAGACGATCGAGGTGAAGTAGACGGACGAAGATCCACCCGACAACGAACGGGAGATCAACGCGATCCACGCGGCAATGAACGGAGATCGGCACGACGGACGATTAGAGATCAAGGCAATCAACGTTGTCGATGCGATGGACGACAGAGATCAACGCAGTCGACGTGACAATCGAATAGAGATCGATGCGGCGGACGGCGATCAAGGAGATGTAGACAAAACAAGGTGACTGTGGCGGCAAGGGAGGCGGCGGATTAGACGGCTAAGAAGGCAGATTCGATCGTGGAGGCGAACGGCGGAGAAAGGCTAGCACATTGAGATCGACGGCGTGCAGCAGAGGAAGGCCGACACACTAAGACCGACTGCGTGCGGCGGAGGAAGGCAGACAATGTTGAGGAACAAGCACCGTCTTCCTTTCCATTCAATCAGGGACTAACTCGCAATATTTTACAAAGTTGAGGGACTAAGTCACAATGAGTCATTTATAAATGACTAACTCGCTTGAGTTGACAAAGTTAAGGGACCGACGGTACATTTTGGCCTAATTTTAATTGCTGCCCGGTGTCCCTCATGTTGATGCGACACCACCCAAGCAAGTGGAACCCCCTAACATCGCTTTCCCAATAAAAGGAGAAAGGCCAAAATCAATTTTATTTAAAAGTTAATATTATATAGATATAATAATTTATTTTAAAGTAAATTTTTATGATAAAAAAAATTTATAAAAATTTAATAAGATTATAAATTATATTCTTAATAATTATTATATCTACAAATATTATTTTTTAATTAAAATTATTTTATAATAAAAAATATAAAATATCTTAAAAACAATTTACCTAAGTTAAAATAAACTGGGCGTATAATATTAGGTTTCTGTGTCCGCTGGACAAACATGCTTCTTGCACATATGGAGATGTCCCCGAGCCGTCTAGTACCTTCAGCTTTCTCCTCACTTAGATGCGGTCCAAAACTTGACACAAACCACCCACATTTATTGCTCTCCTATGACAACCAAAATTATACAATTATTCTAAAGCAACAACTGAAAATGACAATCAAAATTATACAATTATTCCAAAGCAACAACTATGAGCGTTGTTTCAAGAGAAACGGCCCGAATTGCGTAAACTCCACAAAAGGTCCTTAATTGTGAAACTTTTCTTTACTGGCACTCAAATTTTGCTGTACGTCATTCGACCCACACCCTAATTTGCACAGTTATATTATAGAATCTTTCTTGAGCATATATATTATACAATTTCTCTAAAACAACGACTATATTTTTTTGTTTGACAGCTCTATTTGGTAAGCAATAACTCTCATTATCTCACTATTCATTTAACAGTAACTTTTTTCATCATGCTGATCAATTTTGCGTTTGAATGTAATTTTTTAGGTAAAACCCACCATAAGTCCCTTAACTTATTTTTTGGTCTCAAATTGGTATCCTAACTTAAAATTATCCTATTATCTTATATTGTGTGTCCCAATTAGGTTCTTTCCACCAATTTTGCCGTTAAGTTGGATGAAAAAGATTAACATGCTATTATTTTATTCTAAAAGAAATGTAAAATAACAAATATGGTTCTTATTTTTTTTTTTCAATTAATAAGTTTAACCTTTAAACTTAAGCATATATTGTTTACACCATCTTCTTCAAACCCTTAATCCCCACTCCATGATCTCGAGCGACAGCAGCACCCATCTCCTTATACGCTACCAACCCGTTTGCCACTGATTATTTTTTATCAATTTGCCTGGATTTGCCACCGATTGTTGTGACTTGCTGCGTCCCCTAATCTCCTTTCCACCTCCATAAAATCCTCAAGCGAAGCTGGCCTAGCATCGTTGTCCCCTCTCAAGTTCCACCACTTTTTGCACTGCTAGCACTAACCCGAGGATGCACAAAATCGCCGCAAAATCTCCATCATCGTCTCCACCAAATCGCTGTTGGATCACGAGCATGCATGAAAACGCTTTCAGCGTCCGATCATGAGCATGCACAAAATCTAGGAGTTCTAGTCTGTCGTCATTTGATCACTATCTCACATCTTTGTCTTTGTGAATATCACCGTTGCCCAGATTGCGAATATTGCTACCCAAAGATCACCACGCACGGTGGTGAAATTGAACCAATTTCCTAATCTGGTCGTGGACGATGAAGGATGGACGGCGAGGTGGGGGTGGTTTGGTGGCAGTGGATGAGTTTGGAGGTTCATGGGCCATTGTGGTAAAAGATATAAGTTGAAGGCTTAAAATCATTAGAAGTAAAAGTAAAAGGATCAAAAGTGTTAGTTTATATTTATTTTAATGTTAATTAATGCCAAGTCAGTAATTTTCGTCTGATTTAACAATCTAATTGATGGAAAAGATTTAATTGAATACGTAATATGAAATAAGGGACTTCAATATGGCTCCCTTAAGATAGAATACTCGTTTAGGATAAAAAAAAATAAGTTAATGGATTCTCGATAAAATTTACCGGTAATTTTCCTATAACTACAACTCATTCTACTATTCATTTAATCAATCACTTTGCTTTAATGGTCCTTAAACATTTTTTTTATCAACCAATCAACCCCCAAATCATATTAGCAACTTTTGCCTTCGAAAGTCCAGCATCGCCCAATTGCCATATGATGTCACTGTAGTTACGTGTTCAAATGAAAAAAAATAAAGGCAAAAGGGACAAATCCCACCCTCAACTTTTTATAATAGGTCGATTGCTCAACATTGTATTTTTACAATTAAATTGGTCACCAATATTATCTTTTAATCGGATATTAGCCACTATCATTACTTTTATACAGCTGTATGATGATTTGAAATATTTTGATGATGTAGCAATATAAGTGGTATGTATAAGTGGCAAATTTGTGTAGAAAAAAAGTAAAATACCTAACTTAGCTCCTAAACTTTTATCCAACATTATAAATCCTCCTAAACTCTATTTTTTTTTCTCTTTTCCACCATCATCTTCCTCGTTTCCCTTTCTCTCCAACGAAGCCAAACTCTCTATTGGCACTCGCATCTACTTCAGAAAACTCAAATACACCAACGATGTCACGTATTCATTCAATCCAAAGTTGAAATCTCATCAACCTGGGGATGCCCATTTCATTTAATCGTACCATTCCTCTCTTCGCTCGTGACGTTCGACAGACCAACTCCAGAACCTTCGATTGTTCGAATTTCCGAAGCTAATTCCTAGTGGGAAATATGAGGAACGGACCTGCTCTCTTCTCTGACTTTGGCAAGAAAGCTCGAGCTTGCTGAATGTATTCTGTTTTTGTTTCTTTTCAGATTTGGTTCTATCTGTAATCATTTTCTTTTCGTTGCCAATCAAATTGTAGATTTGCTTAACAAAGCTTATACTATTGATCAGATTGAGGTGGCAGACGTTTTATACGGGTTGATGAAGCTATCGAATGGAACAAAGGACGACAATAAAGGAAAATCCACAGATGAACACGAACCAAAAGATGTGCATGACCTATCTCGTGATATGAATCAACTGATTTCCTTTCTAGCGGTACGACTATAAAAAAATCACGCAACTATCAGTTCATCCATAAATCTGATTCATTGTTCAGCTCTTGTGTGTATTTGGAGCTTTTTGAAATGGTTCTCATATTTGTTCTTTTTTCTTCCCTATGACCCTATTTGTTTTATGTTGATACATGTAGCCCCAGAGAAGAATGATGTAGAAATTGAAGAATCTGAAAATCCGATTCATAGCGGTTCGATTGCTATATCAGAAGCTGGAAATGAGCAAGCAATGAAACTAGGAACTTCAGCCCAAGGTGCAGATGTTGTGACACTATTTAATCTACCAGCAGTTAAGCTGGAGTGGTACAATTCTCATCTCCAAGCTATTTGCGAACTTTTCAGTTTGCTGAGGTTGTTTTATAGATCTTGTCGTGGTAGATTTTTGTTTCTATTGTTTTTAATTCAAGCCTTCTGCATAAGAAGACTTGCATTATTGTACTAGTTATGGTTGTTTTTGGAGTGTTGCTAGCTGCTGGGAGTCGAAGAGATTTATTTAGGCTTAAGTTTTGGATCTGTTCACTTTTCCAGCATATTTCTTTTTATTACTCCTTCCTTCCCATTACATGTCTCTTTTCCAATTTTCTTGTGTCCCAAATAGATTGTTATTATTTTTAGTCTAGGGGCCTATGTGCATCAATAGATATAGTTTAGGTATAAGTGTTGTAATTTACCAACAAGAATAGTGATTGCACGACTTTTTTTATTTTTATTGTTCGCCGGACTTAACGGAATATTACAAAAAATAAAAACAAAAACTTTAATGGTCTTTTTAATTTCAAGAAAGTTTCAGTGACTGATATTCGCTAAGGTGAAAAGCTAAATGAGCGATTTGCCCCTTTTGTAAAAAAAATGAATAAACTGCATGATAAGCCTATTATGCCTTTACCCTCAAACTTTTGAGAAATTTCAGAAATTGACGCCAAAGCGCCTTTTGTCCACTTGGACTGTGTAGGTAGATGTCCAATTAATAAAAATGACTAAATTCCACAGAAGGTTTATATATTTACACAATATTACGTGCTAGTATTTATCTTCAATCTTTCATATATTTCAGGAATTGCCCATCGACTCAAAACTCAAAAGCACAATCAAAGACAGTTATTGGCATGAACAATTTCATGTTTGTCTTGCTTTTTCATTATTGATGAAAGAATTTTGTAGGTTGGATTATTTATTTTGAAAGCAGTGTAGTTAAATAAATCAACTTTCTTCATAATTGCTAAAATTCATCATGAATTCTTCTAGAATATATTTCTCCTCAAATATTGAAAAGTGAAACATGAGTTGAAAAAACATGAAACATTCTTGATTCTGAGGGGTCTATAATTTTATGTTCCGGCCATACCCTTTATTCGATCAATATAGATTTATGGGTTATGATTTTTTTATTGTTTATTGTTAGAATTTATTTTAATATTAAATTTATCCCCCAATAAAAAAAAAAAGGCCAAAAACCCTCTTATGTAACGGAAGATGAGTCCAAAGACCACACCCAGTACCCCTAACAATTCTATTGCGTCCTTTACATCCAAATCAAATCAAGTTGACACAGAAACAGCTTGTAAAATTACATGAATCAAGTTAAGGCGTAATAGGTGTTGGATTCATGGAGGAGATTAACGAGTTGCTTAACAACAAAAGCAGCAGAGCATCACCATAGTTTATGACAACGAGCAAAGTTGGTTACACAAGTTGAGTCAGTGAAGGTGCTTCATCCTCCTGAGCTTCACCATTTGTTTTGTTTATAGCCACATACATATGAAAACCATATAACTACAGCAGCAATTTCCTACAGGCAAGTCTCAATATCCTGAACCTAACAAGCGTAGGGATTTAGCAAAATGCAATGCGATAGAGATCCTTGCCAAGAAACAACAGGGTCACCATCTTTCCAGCATTACAACACCCTAGGCAACGCATCCTCCACACACGATGCTCCTGGAAATGAACCAAGTTACAGGAATTCCACATGGAATCAATTCACAACTCAAGGCAATTTCCCAGTTCCTTGAATGCAAGTGCTAAAGGATTGTGCAGAAATGACAATGTTGATAGCAATTCGCCATTTTTCTTAGATCTTACTATATGTATGTATGTATGTATGTATATATTCCCTTTGGCTGTCAAGAAGCTGAACATACAATTAATGATACGGTTCAGTTTGTAACATTTTGCTCTTCAACATTTAAGTTTGATGTTTATGTGGGAAGAACAAAAGTCAAGGGGCTGTCATAAGATAAGCTACCAGATCAAACTTTGCTAAGCCAAGACTAACGTATAAAAAATTTGTTTTTGCAGTTACTTATACCACCTGGTACAGCATAATAATGCATCACGCAATTGAATGCCAAATCAAAATACAATACTTACGCAATAGCGCAGCCGGTGCTTCGATGCCTTTTCTTCCTTGCCATCTCTTTCCTCCTTGGAGGTTGAAGAACAACCTTTATTGCAGTATCAAAAACAGCTTTGACATTCTAGAAAATTAGCAGAGAGAGAGAGGCATTCATTAAGTGAAAAATTGGGATATAATCCAAAGGAAAGACAAACAAACCGCAATCTATACGTTGAGAGTCAAATTACACATCCAAATCACGTTCACCTGCTGAGTCTTAGAGCTGCATTCGATATATGCTGCAGCGCCAATTTGTTTCCTCAGCTCCTCTCCCTGAGCAATAAGTTCGCAATGAAGAGGTTTATATGTGAACTGACAAATACAAGCAAAACACACACACACACACACACACATGCACATGGGATTAAGGCAGCCAATCTTTGGAATACGAACCTGAGCGGGTGTTATAACATTGGAACCCATGTGATCAGAAAGGTAAGCTCGATCCTCCCGAAGATCTAGATATACATACTGCTATTAGAGCTCAACAGGTAAAAACGAATGTACATAGTTATGATCATCTCATTTTTTGCTGCCTACCTAATTTCGTTCCAACAAGAACGATTGGAACATTGGGTGCAAACCGACGCAATTCCGGCATCCACTGTAAAAAAATGAGAATGAATTGAAGATCTAAAGTTTGTACTTAAACAGTCTGAGGAGTTCTTCACAATAATTTACATTCAAACTGTCCATGAAAAAACTCCCAAGAAATTTTTCGAAGTCAGTACCAGTTCAAAGAGCAAATATATCCCAACAAAGAGTGCAAATCAAAGGACCAACCTTTGATAACTAAACTGATTTGATTACATTAATAAAAAGAAATATTTTTTAAATAATAAAACAACCTTGTTAATTGCTGAAGCTAAAGCTAAAAGCGGAGAGAAACAAAGAAGTTGGAACAATGAAGAGACATTGGAAAAAGGTAGCAACGTTTCTGGTCTGAAAACAATACCTTCTTGAGAACATTTTCGTAGCTTGCTCTGCTAATCAAAGAGAAAGCCAACACGAAAATGTCAGCACCTCGGTAACTCAGAGGCCTTAACCTGCTGTAATCCTCTTGGCCTTTAAACCAAGCAAACTTACCCATAAGATTCAGTAGCAAAACTCAATAAAAGACCCTTCGAATTCCAATAAGATCAAAGAAAGCCGTGAACTTTAATCAAACCTTGGAAGAAATTCAGACACATAGAAGAAAACCTAAATACCTGCAGTGTCCCACAGGCCCAAATTCACAATATTCCCATCCACAGCCACATTCGCACTGAAATTGTCGAACACAGTAGGTATATAGTCCTGGAAGCCACAGGACATTAAGTAAAAGTGTAAAAGAATCAAAACTGTCCATCTGCACCAGGACACTTTTACGCCGAGAGAAAACCCAAATGAGAAATCGGCAGAAAAAGATGGTAAATACAGAAAAAGAAAGGAAAGGCGGGTAATTAAGAAGAATAGGAAGGAAAACAGAAGAACTTACAGTCGGGAACTTGTTGCTGGTGTAACAAATGAGCATGCAGGTCTTCCCCACAGCTCCATCTCCAACGGTGACACATTTAATGAACTTAGAAACACTCATTCTTGCAGAGGCAGCAAAGACTATATATTTAGCTACAGGAAGTTTCAGTTATAAAGAAAGCAAGATGCTTTGGATAAAAGGGTAAACAGAAACAGAAGGAGGAGATGATGAAAAGAAACAAGAGAACTTGTAGAGGGTTTTATGGAGCTGTCCTCTCTCTAGTTTCAAGAAACCAAACAGTTTGATCAGAAAAAAGGCAAATGCCCACGTGCCCCTCCCGATTGCACCTTAAAAATGTTTCCATTAACTATTTTATCTATCTTTCATTTAAATCATAAGTAATCAAATAAGTATTTT
The DNA here is from genome assembly GCA_005392925.1 of Aquilaria sinensis. Classification (NCBI taxonomy): domain Eukaryota; kingdom Viridiplantae; phylum Streptophyta; class Magnoliopsida; order Malvales; family Thymelaeaceae; genus Aquilaria; species Aquilaria sinensis. Next base: position 142,454 of record SMDT01000303.1, read on the forward strand.
TAATTATTTTTAAAGTCTACTATGTTTTACAGGAAAGAACAAATTTCAAATTTGCGATACAGATATAGAGAACTCTTGAGTTTTTGTTTTGTTAGATATCCTCAATTTCTTCAAGGAGTACAATGTACATGTTCCCTGGAAGCATTATTCAACCATTAATTTAAAGCTATAGGATCGTAGTTAGACAAAATTTCATTGGATACAAAACATAAATTAATTATATGAATCGTGATTGGACAGCGGTTAAACAAATGTTGCATTACGATAGAGGCATAGAGGAGGGGGTAGTAGGAGTGTAGAGTAGAGCCTGAAGAGTCAAAGAGTGGGAGGAACTTTATCGTCCCCCTCAATAGAATTCAAACAAATTTTTCGAAATGCAGAAATGGGCCCCTCTCTCTCAACGGCACCCATGGATCTAACGGCTTGGCATCTTTCCTTCCCTTCCCTTCCCTTGCCTGCTCAACAGACTGTGCTTCTCCTGACTCTTTTTTTTTTTTAAAAAAATCTTTTATGTTCTACTGCGAGGCCTATAATTTTTTTTTTTAGTTTTTCAAAATTTAATTTACCTTTTTTTCCATCAATTGATGTTAGAAATTTTCAAAATAAAATAGCATTAAGAATTATAAGATTTGATTTATTATTGGCATCCAAATTCATATACAAAAAAATATACATATTTAAACTTAATTTTAAAAAATAAACAAGTGACAAATATTAGGAGTCAAACATAGTGATTACAATTTTTGCTGATGAAAATGCTTTAAAGTGATGATGAACCGTGTTGCAATTACAATACATAAATTTATATACACACGTAAGATGAAACCAATTCTCACGCAATAAACTTATAAAGTTTAATTTATATCAATTTAATTTAAAGTGAAATTTAATTACTTCATGAAAATTTACTTTTAAATAAAGTATTATATCTATATAATATTGACTTTCAAATGAGATTAATTTCATATAAAAATGATGAAAAAATTAAAAAAAATTATTTTAGATTAAGCTGATTTATCATCAAATCTGAAAAAGTGTGTAGATGTATAAATTTGAAGTTCCGAGTTGAAATAGCAGAGTTTTAGTAGTAGTTAGGTGCCCAAATTTGAACTTTTATTATATACGGGCATGAGCATCCATCCAGAAATAGAGCTCCTTTTTGCGTAAAAGGGTGGGAACAAAGATGCAGCAATTTATGCTGAAATGTCCTTTACCAAAATCCAGAACAGAAAGACTTCTTCCTTTGCCTTGGATGACAGTTGAAATATGGGGTCCGTCGATGGGTAAAATTTATTGCTCTCCATCCATCCAAACAGAAACAGTACTTGCTCTTATTCTTCGAAAGAAAATAGAAGGGAAGGTTACAAAAACCCCCCTGTGGTTTGGTCAAATCTACACTTTGTCCCCTCTATTTTGAGAAACCTACACTTTGCCCCCTATATTTTTTACACTGCCAGATAATAACTTCTGAAACTGTATTTAAACTATATGGTAATAATGATCTAGTAATTTCAAGATTTTTGATATTTTTTCACAGAAAACCGACCTTTAAAAAATACTGATATATAATTACATGTGGGAAAGTACATTTACAGAAAGGAAAAACTGATAGTTTAAAATGTCTATTAACTATAAAAAATTACTGGACTGATTGAAATTACTGGAAGATGATTATCGTAGAGTTTAAATATAGTTTCAGAAGTTGTTATCAGGCAATATAAAAAACATAGGGAGCAAAGTGTAGGTTTCTCAAAATAGAGGGGACAACTGTAGGTTTGACCAAACCACAGGGGCGTTTTCGTAACTTTCCCAAAATAGAATCACTCCACTACTCCAGACTTATCACGTACGCCACACCACATCCCCCGCTTTCTGAAACAAAGCTTATTAGCTAGTGACTTTCAATTCTCCAAATAATCACCTCAGTATAAGAACATATCATCATTAAAATTTCATTTTGGGAAAATTTAAATGGTGTTTTTTCTATCAGAAAATTGGGTTTTTTTTTCTGCATGTTTATAATTATTCTTGTTTGAGTGTGAACGGTTTATGCTCAAAATATCAAAGAAAAAATATTCAACAAAAAAGTTAAGAACATTTACTGTAATAATTTGATCTAGGATCAGAAAATTTTATGTCAATCAGTTAAAAAAAAATTCTAGAAAACAAATACGTAATAATAATTTTAAAAGATTTAAAACCAAATGAAAACGGTTAATGGGGTGAAGGCAAACAAAACAATAAGCTTAAAAACTGCAGGTGAAGTTTACTGATGTATCTTAACTTTAATTATTGTCTCAAATAGGTACCTAACATTTAGATTTATCCTATTGAACTATATAAACACATATAACGTATCCCAATTGAGTATTTTTCGTTGATTTTGTCATTACATTGGATAGAAATCGATGATGTGACATTAAATGTCATTAAAGTAAGTCATAAAATAACAATTTTAATCCTTAAACTTTTTTCAATCACTAATTCTAATCCCTAAACTTCTAGATCTAACTCCCATACCCGCTCAATGATCAATAAAATCCAAAAAAGAACCCAGAACCCATCCTGCCCAACTTATCATCCGCCATTGTTGGTCCATAGTCTATGTCCGCCAGAAGGGAAATCCATGAAACTCCATATTCGCCGGCGACAAGGCTTAGGTGCCTCCTCTCCCTTCGCAGTATTTAGGGGTCCTCACTGATCCCCAAAATGTTCCAGCAATAAGGAAGAGCTGACTCCAGAGGCGGCACTTAAGCTCTCTGTTGGACCAGCAATTTGGGGTCAAGTTCATGGCTCAAAGGAGAAGTGGATAGAGATTCTAGAGGAAGGCGATGCAACGGCCTTGTGATGTCACCTAGATCCGCCACCCCAGTGGTTCCATGGTGAAAGTAGAGCTGATTAATGTAAGGACAACAAGGAGAACAACCGATCAATGCACTAACAATGAAGAGAACAGTAAAGGCAGAGCAATGAATGCACTACTTGACCACCACAATTCGAAGGTAACTCAGATTCAAAGGTGCTAGCTAATAGAACAATTTCGCCATCCGTTGAACAAGAACGATTTGAGCGGCAGATTCGGGCTAGATTCAGGCGATGGAGGTGGTGAATGGAAAGCCGGAGGTGGGCGAAGGCTAGGGAAATGAGAGATGAAGAAGGAGAAAATAGTAGATTTAGGCTAGGAAGAGTATGTTTAGAAACTTAGGGTTTAGAATTATTGATTGAAAAATTTTGAGGACCAAAATTGTCATTGAAACTTTATTTTAATGATATTTAATGTCACCTTATCAATTTCCATCAAATTTAATGGCAAAATCAACAAAAAGTACATGATTGGGACACACTATATGAGTTTATAAAATTTGATTGGACAAATATAAATGTTAGGTACCCATTTGAGACAATAATAAAAGCTAAGGTACCATTGATGGGCTTTACTCTTAGAAACCACCGTAAAATTTAGAATGTATTTGAGGAAAATTATTAATTACCAGTGATTATTTTAAGAATAGTTACCATTTATTCATCCTGATACCAATTGAATAATTATATGGTTTCTTTGTCCGAAAACCACTTTTAGAGTCATTTTTATAAAAAGTTGGTACTTTTTATTTAAGATTATAACTGTATGATCTTTATTTAATAATTTCATTTTATTTTGTATTCTTTACAGTAGATAAACATTTAGAATTATTAGTTTTTTCTCCATACAAAATGTAAAATAGTATTTATTTAAATGTCAGATAACTATAAAAAAGTATTTGACATATTAAAATTGCTATAGGTAACTATCACATGGTTTAATATAGGATTTGATAACTTTTTTCCATTGTTAAAAAGTAGGGGTAAAGCATATATTTCTTAATCGTTCGGGGTGGAACCGTAATATTAATCAATGTTCAGAGATAACCATTATTAACTCATTTGACCCAGTCAAATTCTCCTCTTTTCTGTAAATTCGGGTTTAGCCCCTGTTCTTCCTATTTTGTTTAACCGAGTGCTGAACCTTCTCTCTCTCTCTCTCTCTCTCTCTCTCGCTCTCTCTATCTCCCTCCCTCTCTCTCTCTCTCTCTCACATATTAGCTACTAACAACAGTTATTTTTTTTTCTGTTAACACTTTATTTATTTGTTTATTTGAGTCGTGCCTAATTTAATTAATAATATATAGAAGTATAAGTTTAGGCTAGTTATTTAATTATTTAGATAATTTAATTTACTTAACGTTTCTTTTTATAATAATTCATATCAAATTTCATATATTACGAAAATTCATCTCACATCGGAGTTAGTAAAATCCTAAATTGAATATAGCTCAAAACAATCTTCATAATTGCTCTAGGTTTAAACGGGCCTGTGACAACTCTTGAATACGTTACGACAGTAATATATTATTTGTTGAGCAAATATGTAATTTGACTTTGCAGTCAAGACAAAAACAATTACAAATAGAACCAAATTTGAAAAGAAATAAAAAAAAAACAACATATATTAAGTTATCTCAGCGCTTCTTGCGAAAATAAGAGAAGCGGGCAAGTCCATCACACATGTTTTGCAAAGAAATTTGATTTGGAAATTCAAATAATTGAAGGTTTGTAAATTTGGAAGACAAGTTGAAGTCTCAATGGCATACACGGAAGACAAATTAGAGCCAACTAACAACCTGGATGTCCTAGACGAGTCGAGAGCGATATAAGGGAGAGCGTTGTTTGACCCGTTGGTGTACGACTTCGAGAAGCTGTAATAGATTCCTATGGGAGAGTTATAGATCTAGTAAAGGAGAAGCTGCTGAGACGCCACCACCTTATTGGCCATATTTTGCGATAACTTGGAGTGATTAAGAGTTGATGGACCAATTTGTATGATTCATGAAAGTTAACAGTCAAATTGATAAACTTTGGCCATTTGACTGTTAATGGTTTAATTGTGTTAGATTTTTAAGGGAGTAAGTGTTGGGATTCAAAGAAGAGGGGACCTCAATGTTGGTTAAGGTAAATCTCAAGTTTTTCTTTTTGTAATTTACCCTTAATTTTAATGTATTATTGTGTATTATTTTTATATAAAGTGATTATTTATCAAAATTTTTAATTTCAAGAAACTTTACACTTTAAGAACTCTAATTTAATGATTTTTTTTTTGTAAAAATTAAGTATTTTTATTAGTTTTTTAACTTAACCAATGTAAAAAAGAAACAATAAATAAAATATGTTTGTTTCTCACAAAAAATGTTCTAAAATTTACTTTTATAGTTTCTTAAAATGTAAGATATTAGTAAATTGATAGTATTTACCTTATATTAAAATCATGTATAATCATATATAAAAATAAATTTATAACAAACTGGCATGATTCTGATAGATTCACTGATACAGTGCTATTATGTGAATTAGCTAATAAAACCGGATATTGCTTTGTTGGAACACGCGGCAATTGCAAATGCCGAGGGCATGGATGGAAACCAGGAAGGCGGCAGAGACTTGCCGACCAAGTTTCTTTTGGCAGTGGCAAAAAGAAATACGAAAACCTAAGGCTCAAGTTCAGCCATCGAATTAAATATCACAATATACCTTACAGTACACCATTTATGGTAACTGATATATGGTACAATTTTTTTTTTACATTTTATTATTATTTTTATATAAAATATTATAGTATTTTACAGTATTTTATATGCTGGTAATTTTTATATATATTTTGTACAAAAAAATTGTAATATATAACAAATACTCTGAGACACATACTACGTTATTCTATTTTTTCTAGACATGTATGAGATTCTTTTTTTGTCATTTTACATCAGAATATCATACATAAATATATAAAATAGTAAAATATTATTAATACACATATTTTAATATAAATATTTACTTTTATTTTTTGGATACTTTTTCTTTTACCTTTTGCTTTCTTTTTTTGGGTATTAGAAAATATATTGTTATTACTAAATTATTGTTTATTTTTTTTTTCTCTCTTGTATTTATAAATTAGTTTTTTTTTTTCAGTAATATTTATTTTGCTCTATATATAATATTTTTTTTATGTTTTTTGTATAAAAAAAATCTTCTATCATATACATTTTATTTATATTTGATAAATTATGATGAGAAAAATTAGAATATATATAAAATTGTACAAAAAAATTATTTAATTTATTTCATCTAAACTAATATTCTAAATTTTATTTATTTACAAAAATAGTAATATATGTAATACAGTATATTATACAATATTCCTTAAAAATATGAGATATAGTATATCTAGCAATACCTGCATTTAACACATTAGGCTCAGCTGATGCGTTTCTTTCCTGAGATTTCTTTACATGGATATGAAACTAAAGTCATTAATTATATATAAACTGTTTTAAAAAGAAAACAAAAGAAAAAATTTATTGTCATCATTTGCATTGAATGAACTGTCCAGGTTGGTACCATTGAATGCCATGGCAAGTTTGGTTAGTTTGATTCAATGTCTTGTGCATGGTTGGTTGGTTGGTCTGACTTCGCCGGTCCACATTTTGCAGCAATGCCATACTCGTGGTATTATTGATAATTTCTTTTCGTTTTCTTTTCATAAGAAAATAGGATCAATAACATCAAATACTCTAGTGAAAAAACACTGGTAGGGTTATTATTTTATTGATATGAAATTATTATATCATGTGGAAACTTTAGAGTCAAATCATTTAAGGTTAATATGTTTTGGTTAATGTGTTATTGTGTGTGGCTCACTTATGTCATATGTATCTCTTATGTAAACGCCATTGAAGATGGGGAAATTTACGATTAGAATCAGTCAGAGTGTCCCATTTATTTAGCTTACATCTGTTACTGTTGCTGAAATTAATCAGCTATTTCGCTTAATGTCTGAAAAATTGGTGAAACACCTACAGATCGGAGCTTTTGGTGGTCCCCCCTATCTAAATTGGCTAGATTTGACATTTATGTGACCATGTTAGATTTAAGTGTCATACTAGAGTGCCATTATGAATATGCTCCCTCTCATTCCTGCTACCACAGTGAGAGTTGGATCAACTTTAGTTGGCCAACTCTTTCTAGTTATGAGGTGGTTTCTTAGCTATTGTGGTGACTGCACACTAATTCGTCCATTCTCAAATTCAAAGTTCCTTCCTTGACATAGACTTGGTAGTTTGACCCGAAGCTCCACTGTAGTTAGGTATTATCTCCGTTTTAATTTCCATGGTTAGGGATTCCGTCGTGCACTATTGTTAGGGATTCAAGTGTGCATGAAGATTTCTAGATAGCGGGACAGGGGTAGGAGGAAGCTTTTAAGGCAATTGAGTTTCGGATCACCTACTTCGTCTAAGCTAGAGAAGATATTGAATGTAGCTAGTAGGAGGATGCATGCCCATGTGAACTTGAACTTAACCAGAACTTTAGGGCCAATTCGTTTCGTCTAAAGTCAACTGACTTTTTTTAACTTTTTCATCTTTTTTACGTGAAATCAATTTCATTTGAAAGTCAATGTTATATAGATGCAATAATCAATTTGAAAGTAAATTTTTAGGATGTTGTTAAATTTTTATGAATTTTTCTTTTTTAAGACTTGAAACTAGAAAAATTCATAAAAATTTAGTAAGATTATAAAAATTATATTTTTAATTGATTATTGTAGCTACATAATATTGAATTTTAATTAAAATTAGTTTCAAGTAAAAAAGATGTAAAAAAAAAAAATTCATTTTGTAGCCAATTGACTAAAGTTGAAACGAATTGGTCGTTAGTAAAAATGGTGCAATACCTTACATAAAAGAGGCATTTTCTTCACGAAAAAAAACAATAAATAAATAGGGCCCCACTGCCCTACTGAGAGGCTAATACGAAAAACATATTAATTTACGCTATTTAATCTACGCCAAATACGCGGTTAAGTTCAAACTATAACTTATATTCAGTTTATTTATTTTATTCAAATAGTATGTTAGTTATTTGTAGATAGACTAAATAACATATTATTTCCTAAATCCGTACTTATATAATTCTGGATTATAAATCATATTTAGCTTGAAATCAACAATGCAAAGAAAAATAAATGAGACTGGTTCATACAATCATCTGGCATGCATTCGAATTAAAGAAAAACTCAATGGATGAGAATTTGATCAAAATGAAAATGATTTAATAAAAAACAGGTAATCTATAACTAGATTTTTTTTTTAAAACTCATATATTCCTACAATAGTAAAATATTACTGCAAGACGAGAATGAAAATTGGCTAAAGCTATAAAGAGCTCGAACCTAAACCAATGGTCGTGATGACATCCTTCACCCACTTTACACATTTTAATTCTAAAATGAGATCCCAAGTACTATGACTAGGTTGGGTGTAGGAAATTAATTCCGTCCTCAAATAATTGTGGTTCGTAAAAAAAATAATTGTGATCATTGGTTAAGATCTAGCTTCTCCTTTCTTACCAAGGCAAGGTAGGTGGCCCAATATGTAAGCCCAAGTACAGTGGATACTATCAAGTGGAGAGGTTTAGCGAAACTAATGATGGATTTAGTGGAAAAGATCGAGATTGTGATGATGCCAGACTCAGTTGGTCGAAAAGAATTGGAAGCAAAGGATGATTTCTGGTTCTATATATGCAACCAATTGACACAGGTCTATCATCTAATTAATTCCTCCTCCGAATTCAAATCCCAATTTGTGGCACAAACAACAGAAATGCTTGGCTCTTAGTTTTTTCCTTTTTCGTTTCTTAAGTTATTATCATTTGCACTCGAGTTATTTTTAATGCCCATGCGATTTGAAGTTGGTTATGTCTTTTTCTGCAAAAACAAAATGTACCTGAAATATTTTGGTTTAGAAACCGACAATCTTTCATTTGTCAGGTTGTTTTACACTTCCAATTATACACTTCCACTTGACGGCAGTGAAACCAGTTGGCAACTTTTAAGGGGAATAGGGCACTGTTACTATTTATACCTTTTAGTTATTTGTAGTTATTTAGGGTATAAACATGATAAAAAGTTAAAATTGCTGTCTACAATATGATTTATGTAACTTTTGAAGACGTGATGACCATAATATGTAAAGACTACTAATCTATATATATAGACCTTACCAAATTTTGATTAAATTACAGTTTTGTTTGTCATATTTAAAAAAAATGTAAATTTTTTCTGTAAAATATTTTTTTCCCATGTATATAACATACTATATATTGACTTTTGACTCCTAAAAATTGTTTACCAAGTTCCACGCCTCAGTGAAACTATAGAGTTGAACATTACTGGTACTATCTTATACCCTTTAAACCTACCGTCGCTATTTTAAACACTATCTATTATCAAGCAAAAAAACAAAGAAACAAAAGAAAGAAAGAAAATGCGGCACTAAACGAATCCAAAGTGAAAAAAATATATATATTCTTTTGTCGTTTCCGAGCTTAGCATCTTCTGATTCGGATTCTTTGCCTGCTGTATCCCATGGGCATCTATCAATATAGAAAAACTGTTGAAATTATCTCGTCTTCCAAAGGGATAAAAAGAACTGCAAGTACATGAATATGAGAGAATTTTATATTTTTATTTTTCGTTCTGGGTCGACAGCTTGCTTGCAAGAGACCAGTCCACAATACTTGAGATTGGGCCTTCCTTTGAACTTGGAATGGTCCATCATTCTTCGTTTCACTTCAACAAGCATCTTGCCTTGAGTTGAGAATCACAAGTAAAAAAGTCGATTCATCTGTTTTGTTAAAAATTTGAAGCATCTAACAAACAAATACGATTTCGAGTCCCTACGCTGAGATTAATACTTTATACACATCCAAGATATGATATGATGCATGACAAATAGAAACTAACTAACCGAGTTTCGTGGAATCCTTTATACCAAAGGAGTTGTTCGCATTGCGGCTCAGAACTTGGCTCGTTTTGCCACAAAAGAACAGATTGGCCATTCTGAACTTGACTACTATTTAATACAGAACATGTCTTCCACAATGATGAATCGTCTATCGATTGCTGTCTTGCTCAAAGACATCGATCAAATTGACCAGTTCGATCGAAGCATCACTGCTACAGTTCCCGTACTCCCATCCATCACATATGCAACTCCTGGCTTCAAGCTGAAGTTTTTATCAATATTAAACTTCAAGTAGGATTCGACCTGAACCTGGTCCTTCTGCACTGGACCATCAACGATCCCACCAATACTCAAGCCCCATCCTATATCAGCATCAGGCCTATCAGATATATTAATAGCCCATCGTAAATGGAGTGGATCAAAATTTTCCATCTCCATCCAGGCTTCAAGATTTCTGTATTCATCTACTCCAGATTCAAGCCTTACAGCAATAGTTCCTTTAGAGAAAAGCTCTTCGCTGTTTGTTCTTGTAGGGGATGATGGTGCTTCCATCATTGTTTCAGGAACTTCCCTACGCCTCAGAAATCCTACAGGCAATACAAAAGGGCCAAGACGGACATTGTGACTTAACGATCTAGGTGCTTCGTGGACACCCATGAGAGAGAATTTTGTTCCTTTCGGAAGCTGATAAACAACTTGTGCAAAAGTGCATAAGCAATGCCTTATTCCGTCAAAACCAAATGGCATTCCCATACCAGATATAGAACGAGCAAGTGAAGCTGTCACATTAGACTTTCTCACCATCAGCCCAATTGCACTACCATTGTGTTGATTCAAAAGCGGTGGCCCAAAAGATGACATATCCATTAGTCCTATCCCCTGAAAGAACAATGCATTTCCATTGCAGAGACAAGTTCAAGATAGAGCACAACCACTAGAGAAATGAGAGAAGATGAAAGATTTGAGTCAAACAGAGCATGTCCATGGTAAAAGGTGCAGAATGCGGGTGTGGGAGAACTCTCACGGATCTCTCAATATCACAAGTATTCACTAACAAGTTACATTATTAAGTAAAACCTACAAACTATACTTGCTAATTGAGTGATAGTATTAGCCCTAACAGAAAACAAGAGCCACAGTTAGCTGTCATCTAATTACTTTGTAGCAGTTCAGTTTAGTTCAGCCATAAATTAGGATATCAAGACAAAATAAATGTCAACACTTACCCACCCAGTTTTGCAACCTAATTATAACAAAAGCGCCAATGATTAGGACTAGCAGGAGTCTTCACATGATTGCTGCCATTGATGAATAGCCAAGTTCAAGAATATTCATGCACCCAAATTCCAAATGCAGCACAAAACAATCAAACCACAACAGAGAATCAGCTGTTGAATTGATCAAACTTTACCTCACTGGAACAGTTTTTGGTAATACTAACATCTCTGAATTGAGCTCCAACTGGAATGGCAACCCCGGAGAGCCAGCCACAAAAATTGGCCTGATAAAACAGCTTGGACAGAGAAATGGAACTCACTGCTTCATCACTCACAAATCCCTTCCCACTCCGGTCAGCCATCAACTCCACGACAAGAGAATCTTTTCCCCGAAGCTTTGTTTCAAAAACAAATCTGGAACCCACTTCTGTCCTAAATCCAGCTCTCTCAGTCTGTTCACTATGTTCCCCATCAGAATCACCCACGAACAGCGCAGCAGCAAGGAGATCAAGCTCTCCCCTGAAAAGAGTACTAGTTGTTCCCTCGGACTTCTCGGGAATTGAGACCGGTTTCTCGCCTTTGGCTTGTCGGTCCCAGATTTTCACTAGGTCAGAGAAAGCTTCTCGATGCAGACGCTTGAGGATTTCGATCTGAAATTTGGAGAGGAGAGGCGTGAGTCTGAAGCTGCGGTTAGACGAATTTTACAGGGAGAAGGAAAACGAGAAGCGAAAACTGTAAGAGGGTTACCGGGTTGGGGCGGGCGGAAGCTTCCTGGGCGAGGCGGAGTACGGCAGCGGATAAGAAATCATGCGTGGATTTGGCCAAGTGTTGGACTTTGTCGACGGCTGGAGCGAGCTGTTCCATGGCTTGTCGATGCTACCAAAGCTAGAGAAGAACAGCGAGTGGGGGAGGGATTGTTTGGGGTTTGAAAATACGAGGGGCGGCAACATTCGCAAATTTGAAGCTCCAAATATATTTTGTTGGTGTTTTAAACTTTGACCGTTCCAATCATTTGTCTCGGCACTTGCCGGTGGAGAGATGGATGACGGCTCCTTCCTAATCCTTAGTTTTTTTTTCCTGATAGTCAGAATTAATTATAGTACAAAATTCAAAGGGTTTAGGTGCAAGATAGGGGAAGGGTGTCTCGAACTCAGGTCTGAGCTGTGGAAAGGTAAAGCCCTCAAGTGCTAAGGGTTTAGAGACATCCTCTTCAAGATTAGTTGTTCACTATTTTGTACTTAACTTAGTTAAATGAATGATTATTCCTTAAAAAAAGAAGAGTGCAATAAAAATGGATTAGCATCTTTCAATAGATATTTTAAACTTGTGGACATGCTCTCCATGTGGGAACTTGCTAGGTTGAGGGGAGTGGTTCCATAATGGTGTTCGATTGCAATGGACAGCCTTGAGTCAAAAGTACCTTATGTACTAGTGCCAAGTCGAAGATTGCAGCAGAAATTCACAGGAATGGCAAGTTTGACTTGTAGGTTGGCTTTTTGTTAGAAAGTGCTTCTGAGGCTACGGTTTAGTGTGAAAGTTCCTTCAACTATTTGAAATTGGTTTGAGGATTATTGGAGTTAATATCTATGGATTTGGCTGAAAAGTACAACTGAGTTCTAAAGCTGTAGATTTAAAGTTAGAAATGAAGGCTGAAGGGTCAGATTTTGATCTGCAAGTTTGTGATGAGGTTTGTGGCCCTGAATAAGTTTCGTTTTGGTTAGGAAACTATACTGCAAAGTTTGGTTTAAAGATGTAACAGGAAACCTGAAATAACCCCCTGTACTTTACATGTTCTTTGTAACTTAGACTTGCAGTTTTAAGGGTAAAGCTATTGATTTTACAATAGTATTCTCATATGAAGTTGTAGCTATTGATTTATCAGGTGGAATTAGTTGCAAAAGGCTTTTTTGTGTGAATTCTACATCCTTAGTAACAATTTGAGGTATATGGTTAAAATTTTGGTGTTAGGGACTCAAAATGCTGGTGCGGGAAGTGTCTTATACACTGGTTCAGTTTGTCTGGATAAACCTAACTGATTTATCAGGGAGGTTAGTGAGTTTTGATAACTCATGAGGTTTAAGGCACCAATAAAATGAGGACCATATAGATTGCACCCCATATCTACTGAGGTCTGAAACGGGTTTATTTTACTACAATGCAAGGAAAATTCTATACATTTGCTAAAAACTGCTATGTTTGACTAGAAGGTTAACCCGGGGAATGAAAAGTAGTTTCAAACTGAAACTTTATAGAAAAATTCCGGAAGTAAATTGGCACTTGTTGAGCACATTTTGTGCAAAAAAATATATGCTGGTTTGAAGACAAAGTGTAGCTGAAACAACAACCTTCTGGTTTGAGTTGATTTTCAACGAGTTTGAGGATCATTCTTTGATCTGGGCTACCTAGCCAAGATCTCTGAAGCTAGACAAGTTTCATATGAGGGAAGAAAGAGGTCTGCAAAGTTTGGTTCAAGTTAGAACACTAGAACTTAAAAATGACCATCTAAGTTCAAGTTTCTACTATGAAAACCTGGAGAACTTGAGGTGCATCAAACTTTGGGAAGATGACCTCTGAAATGAAAGTATGTATTTATTTCTCATGCCCAAAGGAAGTTTACTGCAAATTTTTGTGCCATTTGGACCACTGAAACTCAAAGGACACCTTGAGCCCAAGTTTTCTGCAAAGACTGCCTGCAGAAAAAGAAGTGTTTCACATATTGGGAAGTGGTTTCTAAATTAAGGTTTTTGGTCTTAAACAAGTTTCTTATGGTAAAAAGTAGGATTCTGCAAATTTTGAAGTAAATTGAACTAGTAGAACCTAAAGTCACACCTAAATCCATCATTTTTCTACTAAGACTACCAGCAAAGGCAGAGTTGCTTCAAACTCTGGGATGCAAAACTCAAAATGGGAATGTATAGGTTTGAACAGTTTCCAAATGGATATGAAAAGGTGACTGGTAAGTTTGGGGTTGTTTGAAGCACTAGGACAACAAGGAGTTCAAGTTTTCGGTTAAAAACACCAGCAGAGAAGATATGCTTCAAACTTTGGGAGGATGACTTCCAAATTGAAGTTATGGAATGCGAAAAAAATTTTAATGATAAAAGGATGGTGACTGCAAAATTTTGAGGCATTTGGAGCTATATAACTCAAGTTGACCCTCTTGAACCCAAGATTCAAACTACTTGTTTGTTCATGAGTGAACCAATGGTGATTCTTGAATGCTGGACTCAGCTTAGGTTTTTAATTTTGGAATTGCTGAATTATGCAGGTTTAAAGTGTTGCAAGAAGTTAAGGATTAAGTTTGGTAACTCTTACAGCATGAAGGTTGGCTCCAAGTAAGAAAAGCCTGCATAATGGCTTGAATGAGTTAGTTTGACTTGGGGTTTGACTTTGAGTTTGGAGAAGAATTTGGAGCTGAAATTTTGCAGAACGCTTTATCATGACAATATGGACCTGTTTAACCTCTTAACGGGTATTTAGAACCTTGGATTGAATATCTTTTCTGCTAGACCAAAACAGGCAAAAGTGATGGCTGGAAATGCTGAGTGGTTTGCTGGTTGTGAGTTCTAACACATTGCTGGTAGGAAATGATGTGCGTTACTAGAATTTGAGCATTAAACTGAGGAGTAAAGTAGAGACACAAATAAATTCAGGGGTGACACTAAAGGTTGACAGCAGGTGAAAGGCATAGCAGAAAATATGAAAATGAAGACAGACAACAGCTTCTAAGCGGAAGAAAATTCTATTCAAGTCCACTTCTTAAAGACATTGGCATTCATTTTGCTGTAGATATCCTTTTAATATAGTGGATTACTCCATAAATGATCTGGATGAAGAAAATATGCTTAGTTAAGAAGAGAAATTTTGCATTGTGGCTTGTAATGGCCATGTTTGACCTCATAGTTGACTTTTGCATTGAGAAAAGCTTTGAGCCTCAAATTTTACATACAACAACAACTTCAGATTGTGGACTTGTGTACACTGGAAAATCAAAATTTGGAACTCAGGAACTTTGTTTCAACCACTGATGCATGAAGGCGTTATTATAGAAGAGATTTAATTATTATAGCACAAGAGTTTGATGATTTGTGACAAGTTGTTATAAAATTGTAGTTATGACGAGAAAATGGTCTAGTGGGTTTACAATCCATGGAAATAAAAGGAATTGTTCACGAGAGAGCCTGAAGCTACATGGGGCTGTACTAAATTAAGACAACTTCGGAGCTGAAATTGAACAAGGTTTTGATTTTAGGCTAGAAATATCAGACCAATGTAAAATTCCAAAAAACAGGTTTAGAGCCCTATTTGAAATCTGTTTGGAAGAAGAAACAGACACTATCTAGCAGAAATCTAGATGACAACAAGATTGGTTTCAATTACTGGAGATTGATTGGAAGGTTAACTTTCTTAATTAAGGAAGTGCTGGACCTCAGTTTTTACATATATGGAAGTTATCAAATTATGAACTTGCTTGATCTTCCAGATTGGAAAATTTGGATTATAGTTATCTGTTAGGCTGGTTGTTTCAGCGGGACAACTTCATGCCTGAAAATGTGACTTTGCACAAATGCCTCTTTGTTTGGTGCCTGGTTACTATAAACTAGTAGTATTAATCAACGGTAGTATGGTGGATTATAGTCCATGGGAGAAGTAGAAGCATAAACAAGTGCAACTGGTGCTAGGCAAGGCACCTAGGAGGCACCTAGGCAGTTCAGGACTATAAACTTGAACCCTAGACAGTGGAACCTGAACTTGCTGGACTATTGTTAAGGAAGCTGAAGGTAAAGGTTTGCAAGGAAAGCTTGAATGAAGGTACATTGTGTTAATGAACTAAGGTCCTAAAAATCTATTAGTACTGTTTGACAGAATGTTTAGAAAACTTGGGGACCAAATTTTTTTGTAGGAGGGGGGAAATGTCACACTCTATCCTTTTAATTAAATTAATTAATAGTTAAGTTATTAAGTAATTGACAACTTGATGAGCAAGGAAGTTATCGATTTTGTTTTAACAATTAAGAAATTTTGCTTCCTTGTGGTAATGTGTTGTGGGAGCGTGGCTGAGCCTAGGTTAAGTCACCAAGTGACTTAATCAATTATTAAACTAGGAATTTGGGGATTTATTTGCTAAGACCATTGGAACCTTTAAAGGGTTAAGGACTGAACTGTATAATACAATGAAGTCTCAGGGTTGATTGCTACCAAGATGGATAATTTGCAAAAGAATAAGGATTGAATTGTAAAATTGAAGAAAATGAGCTTGGAAAAGCAAAAGAAAAAGTTTGGACTGAAATGAACGTTGGGGGCTCAATTAAAAATTTCAAGAAGTTTCCTTACCCTCTTGAAGGAGATATTTGAACAAAAGAAAAGTTCAAGGGCTGATTGAATTAAATTGAAAAAGTGGAAGATTGAAACTGGGGTTTGATCCCTGCTAACGCACAAAAGAGGCAACTGTGCGTCTACTTCACGGATAACGCAAAATTGACCATAATTGGCCTCTAAACTCCAGTCCACAGATTGTCGTTTGAACAAAAAACCAAATATTAAATGAAGAAAATGGAAGCATGGAGCTTGATCACTGCCACTTTGGTCTTGAGGAAGCCTGGGTAAGGAGTTCCACCTTTATTAAGCCAAGACATTAAATTTTTGGATTTTAGCTACTGTTTTCTAGAATTTAATGGATGTTTTGGAGTTATTAAGCAGCTACAAGAGGTTGACAAAACAGGGATGTTGGGTTGGAAAATTGAAGCTTGGTGTACAATAATTTTTTTTTACTTCACAAACAAGCAAGGCAATGTGGGTTAAGAAGCAACAGGCTGGTCTTCAGTTGAACCCGGGAGGGTTTAATAAGTAAGGGACAAACCTCCCAGGTTTATTAATGTTGTTTAATACTGTGCATGGCTTGTCAAACTTATGCATGTTAATGGCGTGGTTGGGAAGCCATTGTGACATTGCATGATATGAGTGATCATGGTTCTTCAATGAGGTTTTATACACTGATTATTGAACTAAGCTACTAGTCAATGGTCTTTAAGGCTTGTGGCAATATGAATGCTTGCTTGAATATTGATGGTCAGATTGGTTTTGGTATTTGACTGAGCATTATAGGCAGGATTTCCAGCTAGGAGTGAGCACACACTTTGGGGAAGGGAAACCTTCTCAAGCTAGCTTCTGAATAGCAAGTAACCTAGGAAACCCAGTGTTTTGGCCATACTTCTATAAGGTTTCTAGAGCTCTCTGTGTTACTTAGTTTGGTTGCCTGTGGATATGTAATAGGTCAGTTTGTGTGATTGTGCATGGTACTTAATTGCTGGTTATATTGTTGTTGTTATGTAGCTAACCTTGATTGTTTGGTTTTTATTATTCTATTGGTTACTGGTTGCTGGTTGCCTAGAAATGTATTGCTTGTTTTGTGTAGCTCTGTTGTTTTCTGTTTTTCTTGTAGGTTAATATTATTGGCTGATCATAATGAATAATTATGATTAGTGGTTCTGTTTCACCAATATTTGGCTAATCATTCTGTTTTATTCACGATTAGTGTTAGTTCCTTACTGAGTTTCTTTGAAACTGATCACCCCATCTACTATCTATGTAGGTCCTGTAAGAGCTAAGCTGATGTGTTTTGTTATACATATGTGCTCTTTCTATTTTACCTATAGGTCAGTGAACACTAGTTCATGATCGTTTAAGTGAAATATTTCTTGATTTAGCACACTTTTTGTTAATGAAACTAATGCCTCTGGTTTCTTAACCTTGAGTTCCTGTATAGTATAGATGCTTACTATGTAAGCTAGGAATCAATTCCTTGTTGTTTTCTTAATTTCAAGTTGATTCTATATTTTCGCCTGTGTAGCTTACAAGTACTAGTTTGTGTAATTTGGAGTTTCTAGATTTAATACTAGTTTGTGTGATTTGGAGTTTCTGGATTTAATGGTGATTAAATCACTTATTTGATTTTCAAGCTTTTCTGTGAAATTATAAGATTAATTACCAAAGATATTATTTAAACAGGCTAAAGCCCTCATGCTTACACTCATGAATTCTATATGATTAATGGGTTTCATCAAGTGAAGTGTCACAAACTAGCGACGGTTATGTGTCACTAACTTAACCAACTAATGACGATGACACGTCACTAACTAGCGACGGTCACAAATCACTAACTAGCTACAGCTACGCGTCATTAACTAGATACAACTATACGTCACTAACTTCACTAGCTAGCGATGGCTAGGAGTCACTAACTAGTGAAGGTCACAAGTCACTAATTAGCGACGGCTACTTGTCACTAACTTCACCGACTAGCGACGGTTACGCGTCACTAACTAGCGACGGCTACATGTCACTAACTAGCGACGGCTAAAGGTCGCTAAGTAGCCGGCCGACTGACCACCGGAAAATTAGTGACAGTCTGGGTAGCGACGGTAGCCGTCGCTAATAAATTAGTGGCGAGTAGATTAGCAACGGACCATTTAGCGATGGTGTGCCGTCACTATGTTTTATGTAGCAACGACTTGTCGCTAAATCGGCTTTTTCTAGTAGTGAAGCTGTCAAACTTCTGTTACTCGTGTGGCAAAATTAACCATATGGATTGATAGTGTATGGATTAACTGGTATGTATGAAGGGCCAGGTCGAGTAGCATGGGGACTGCTTGAAATTTGTGGGTCATCCTAGAGCATTGGGCAGACAACAACTTGAAGAAAGGAAGTCGGGATGGTCAGATGGTGCGTCTCAAGAATCCACAAGCTGATGTCACCAATAACAGGGTATGAGTGTTCTGAAAAACCAGGCTCTTACTATTCTAAATTATAGTCCGATCCTTTCAGTTATTGAGTTTGTATAAAGGGAGGATGAAAGTGCAAACCAGAATGTGAAGACTACTAGGTGGCTTAAATGTGATGTTCAAAGGAGGGTAAAGGCGATTGTGCGTATTGAAGAGGTTCCTGAGGTTGGCCATGATTTGCAAGTTCTGTTGGAGGAGTTTGTGTTTGGTTCAGCTAGTGTGAGGTCTACAAGTTCACATAGAGGCAAGGCAAGGTCACATGGTAGGGGGTCTAGGGGTACAGGCAAATGTGGTGGGAAGCCTACTTTGATAGGAAGCTCACGAAGATAATGGGGTATTAGAGCAGGTTCACTGAGGCTGCCTACCATGCTTACGCCTTCTAAATGGAAAGGTGACTCAGTTTAGGGCTAAGCTGAGAAAATGTCCAAAGCCAAAAAGGGTTTCGATTCATTTTTGTAATAGGGCTGAGCGGGAACTTGCCTTGCATGCCCAAATGAGTATTTTAAACTTGAACTGTCAGGGTTTAGGGTCTACCCGGATAGTTCATGCCCATCATAAAGCAACTTAAAAAAGGACCCTATGTGTGATTTTCTTGTTAGAAACCCAGTGAACTACATCTGAAAAAGAGATGAAGATGAGAACATTAGGGTTTTGGTTAGGTTTTGCGATCGTGCAATGGAAGAAAGTGAGACCTAGCTTTACTGTGGAATGATAGTGGGGAGTAGAGCTCCTATCTTATTCGCAGTATCATATTGATGTGAAATTTTTTGCAATAGACCTAGAATGGAGATTAACTGGCTTCTACGGTCATCCTGAGAATGAGTTAAGGCATCGGTCTTGGACATTGTTATGGTCATTAGCTGACTAACATCATATGCCTTGGATTGTGGTGGGAGATTTTAACAACCTTCTATGGTCGTCTAATAATGGTCACCATTTATGCAAAAGACTAGTCACTGTTTGTGTAGAAGACTGGTGCTTATAATGAATCAATATTAGCTATTTTAATCTTATAAATACAATATACATGTTATAGTGGTATTTTGGTAAATGATTTTCTCTTTTTCATTGAATCATTCTTTCCTTGTCATAGTTTAGGCAACCAAATGCTTGTTAGAAGTAATGGATAACTTGAGACTAAACTCGAATCTTACCAAAAACTAGTATAAGTTGGGGCTAGGACTGGGGCATCAAACATGGGTTAGCTACGTTTGCTTGGGGTTGGCAGTTGTAGCATGGAGCTTGGGCATCAGAATTCATCCTCATCCTCGTCACGGTATAAGGGATCAACCTCATGGATAGTCAAGGCTCAATAAATTTAGGACAATGTGGGAATTGCATTCTTAGACTCTTTATGCAGTCAGATAACACTGTGGCTACCATGCACATATTTTGTGAGGGAACCTCCTCGCTTACCCTGATATAGGGTGTTCCCAGGATCTTAGAATTATCAAGATTTAGTAATCCTGATCTTAGTTACAAATGGCTAAGCTAATAATTGTGTACTTAACTTCGGTATTCATTAAACACTTGACAGACATGCCGAAGTCATATAAACATATTTATTTAAACGTTCAAGCATTAGCTTATGTACACATCTCATTCAACTTATGTACATCCATAAGCAACCACAGTGTATGTGACAACGTCGGGTTTTCTGAAGTCGCCACCAATCGGTTTACCTAGGTCGATTGGATACCTAAAAAAAAATTAGTCTGCAAGAGTTCGGGGGTTCGAGAGTATGGTTACGCTAAAACAACTTTGTTATAGCGCCCAAAATTGGCACATTAGTTGATTTTAATTTTTGTTTTACTTTGCTTTTTAACAACTTCAGTTAATTTTCAAAATTAGAAATTTTAATTGAATTATTTAGTCGGATGCGGATTTTTGGTAATTAATTTGTATAAAATTTGATACTTCCGAACCATGGACTTTGCCGAGTCACCCGGACACGGAAGTTTTAATTTCAAACCATGGACTCTGCCGAGTCATCCGGACACGGAATTTACGAAATTTTAATCCATATCGTAAATATGGATTTTTATCTTTGTATTTATTTAATTTAATTAAATTAAAAAGTTGATATTTTCCAAACCGTGGATCCTGCCGGATCATCCGGATATGGAAATTATTTTAATTTATTTTTAATCGTTTAATTCTTATTTTTTTATGGAATTAATTATTAGTTTAATTACTAATTTATAAGTTTTTTTATTTATGAAATTTTAGATTTTTTAATGATCTTTTAATGTTAACTAATTTAAAAAAAAAATTTATTTTTGTTTATTTCTGTTTTTATATTTTTTATTTCTTTTCTTTCTTTCTTTTTTTTATTTTATTTTTTTGTTTTTTCTTTTTTTTTTTTTTTTCTTTTCTTTTCTTTACTTTCTTTTCTTTTATTTTTTTCTTTCTTTTCTTATTCTTTTTCTTTTCTTTTTTTTTTTTTTTTATTTTCTTGTTTAATGAAAGATCTTTATTATTTAATTTTAAGTAATTACTCAATTTATAAAAGAACCAAAAAAATAATTTTTTTTAATAAAAAATTCTTTAAAGAAATTGAATAGTTAAAAAAAATCTTGACATTTATTTTATGTTTATTCTATTTATTTGATAAAAGAATAACCAAAAAGAAATTATTTAATCAAGGTTTTATTTAAAGAAACTAAGGATTTATATGTATGTATAAAAGAAAGATTTATATATTATGTTATGTTTATTCTTTTTTTATTTGATAAAAGATGAACCAAAAAAAAGAAATTATTTAATCAAGATTTTATTTATTTAATAAAGAAAACCAAAAACTTATATGTATATTTCAAAAAAAATAAAAGAAAAGTCCTAATATTTTATTTGATAAAAAGGTGAACCAAAAAAAATTAATTATTTAATCAAGATTTTATTTATTTAATAAAGAAAACCAAAAATTTATATGTATATTTTAAACATAAAAGAAAAGTCTTGATATTTTATTTATTTTATTTTTGATAAAAATATTAACCAAAAAGTGATTATTTAATAAAGAAAACCAAAAATTTATATGTATATTTTAAAAATAAAAGTAAAGTCTTAATATTTTATTTGTTTTATTTTTGATAAAAGATTAATCAAAAAGTGATTATTTAATAAAGAAACCAAAAATTTATATGTATATTTTAAAAATAAAAGAAAAGTCTTGATATTTTATTTTTATTTTTGATAAAAGATTAATCAAAAAGTGATTATTTAATAAAGAAATCAAAGATTTATATGTATATTTTAAAAATAAAAGAAAAGTCTTGATATTTATATTTTTTTTTATTTTTGATAAAAAATTAACCAAAAAGTGATTATTTTTTAAAAAAAATACATCTAATTAATAAGTCCAAAATATTTAAAGAGAATTCAATTCTTTTCTATATATTTTTATTTTTTTTTTTGAATTTTTGAAATCATTTGGCTAAGATTTTTATTTTGTTCAATAAAAAAGTTATATTTTAATTTAAAAGAAATAATTAAAATACAAAGTCTTAATTTTCATATACTTCTTTTATCAAAAACGTTTTGTTTTCAGTTTTTTTATTTTTTTTATTGTTTTACCGGATAAAAATTACAGTAACTATAAAAATTAATTTTCATTTTATATTTTTATTTTAAAAATATTTTTTTATTCTCCAAACCATTGGATCCTGGTGGATCATTTGGACATGGAGTTTAATTTTTATTAATTTTTTATTTAGTTAATTATTAATTTTAATCATAATTTCTAATTTTTTAGTATTTTATTATTAATTTTCTATCTTTCTTAAATTTTAAAAATCATTACTTTAAGGATATATTTAAAAAGAATTGATTTTTTTATTCATATTATTTTATTTTATTTTATTTTATTTTGTATTATTCAATTATGTTTGTTTATTAATTTTAATAAAAGGAATAAAAAAGTTAACTTTTTGTTGTTTTTAAAGAAATAATAAAAAAAATTGGCTTTTAAAAAAAATGAATTTTATTAGCCTTAAAAATAAATAGAATAAAGTTAATTATTCACATGAAAGAATCTTCTTTTAGTTAGTTATTATTTAATTATTTATATTATTTTCTTTGTGGCTAATTTCTTTCTTTAAATGAAATAAGTTTAATCATAAAAATAAAGTAAATAAAGGAAAATTAAATGAATAAAGTGGAGGTTTTCTTTTGTTTTGGTTTAGACATCCATTTAAAATTAAAAGATACATAAATTAAATATGCAAATAAATAAAGAGAAAACATATAAAGAAATATTAAAAGATAATAAATAAATAAAGTGGGGCTTTTTGGCCATCCACTTTTAATATAAATAAATAGGAGGTATAACCTTTCATGAATAATAATAATAATAATAAAGATAATAAAAGTTAGTTGTTAGAATTAGTTGTTAATGTTAATAATCAACAATAATAAAAGTTAGTAATGTTAGTTGGGTTAGGTGTTAATAACAACAATAATAAAAGTTAGTAATGTTAGTTGAGTTAGTTGTTAATAATAATGATAATAATAATAATAAAGGTTAGTAAAGTTAGTAAGTTAGTTATTAATAACAACAATAAAAAGGTTAGTAATAATAACAATAATAAACAAATAAAATGTAAAAGAAAGTTAGTAATTAGTTAATTCTGCAGAAACAAAAAACAAAGGTTAGTGACCAAATAGTAATAAAGTGAAAAGATTAAGGGCTAAAGCTGAGTTTTACATTAAAAACTAAAATTTTCAATTCTTCCGTTACAGGAACCGAGGGCGACGGATGCGGGAACGGCGGGCGAGCAGGGGAGCAAGGGAGGATGGGAGGAGAAGGGGAGAAAAGGGAAGGGGAAGGGCGACGGCGGCGGCCGGGCTAGGCACGGCGAGACGGGGGCGAGGGGAAGGCCAATACGGTGGAGGACGGTGACGGAAGAAAGGAGGTGCGGCGGCGTGAGCTGGAAGGGCGGCGACGGACGGCGTGGGGAGGGTGACGGCGTCGATTTCGGACGGGAGGCGACGGACAGCGGACGGCGACAGTGGCGTGGGCGAAAAAAAACGAAGGAGAGAGCGAAAACGGCGAGTAATCGGCAAACGGAGAGGATGAGAAGATGGTCAAAGGGTCACAAAAGGAAGAATTTTTGTTTTTCTGGGAAGAGAGAGAAGAGGACAGGGACTAAGGCTGTAATGTTTCCTTTTTTTAAAACGGAGCTCTAAGCTTGATTTATTTTTTTCTCTATGTTAAGACACATATTTGGACCCCTATTTATAGAGGAAGTTGTGCTGAACTGTTCATAATTAAATAATAATTAAATTCAAACTTATCTCTTAATTTGGTAAAATGACAGTTTCAGTCCTTTACGTCTCTCAGACTCTGGATAAGTTCCTGAAGCTTCTGATTTTGACAATTTTGTCGTTTTCTGTTAATTTGGGCCAGAAACGTCAGTCTGGCCCAAAATTGACGCGAAAAATTACCAAATGCTCCTGAAACTTTCAGAATTTGTCAATTTTTCCCGAAAATTCTCAATTTTGTCATTTTTACCCCAAACTTTTTAATTTTGTCATTTTTTTTATGGAGTTTTCTTTTTATTTCATACATACATTTATACACACATATATCATTTTAAATTAAATCTTCACAAAACAAAAATTTATTTTAAACTAATTAACTTAATTAAAATTTTTCAGTAATAATAATAATAATAATAATAATAATAATAATTTTTTAATTAATTTTTTTAATGGTCGGACGAAATTGGGTGTCAACAGTGTATATACAAACATATACACTAAATAAGTCTATGTACAAACTTGTCAAACTAGAGTCATTTCCTTGGTACCTGAGTACCCAATATATACAAAGTCAAAGATTATCAAGATAACTCCCACCTGAGCACAGAAGCTCTAGAAATGAGAGGTCCAACTTCTCTTTGTGCACTTTGCCTGTATCTGTTAAGGCTATTTTAAATAACTTAGTTAGTACAATAATATTACTAACCATTAACTTAGAATCATTAAAGATTCATGGTATTTTAAATACCTGCACCAAAACCTTGCTTAACAACCCTTTAATGGGTGTTAGGCTCCACACTACTAGTATCTGCACAATGTGATACTTAAGAGAGTGAGAATTATAAATTCTCAGTAAGAAATTAAATACATGCAAAATAAACTTTAGGACCCAGCATATATAACATATATACCCATCTTAACATGAGCTCAAAACGTTATGAGGTCTTGACTAATGGCCACTAGTACGAGTTCTATGGCGGGAAACCCATCCTCAACTTAGTCCTTCTTACAAGAGCTTAACTTTTGCCTTAGCAAGCTTAGCTTGCCATTACATTCCTTTCTCTTACAAGAGCTTAACTCTTGCCTTAGCAAGCTTGGCTTGCCATTAGTTATATTTACTCTTACAAGAGCTTAACTCTTGCCTTAGCAAGCTTGGCTTGCCATTACTTGCCCTTATTCACACTGTACAGGAGATCTTAGTGACTTATTCTTACTAAGCTTGGTAGCTTAGCTAGGGTACTCTTGAGCGTCAAAGCTCATCTTGAATACTTAGTACCCTGTCATTCTTACTAAGCTTGGTAGGTTAGCTATGGTACTCTTGAGCATCAAAGCCCATCTTGAATACTTAGTACCCCGTATACTTACTTAAGGACTATTTATCCTTAAGCCACTTCTTGTCCACCTCTTACTCCCTTAATTAATGCATTGTAGAAAAATTCATAATGCATTGTAGAAAAATTCATAATGCATTAATTTAAACTTGAACTTAAAATCCCTTATCTTGAATAATTAATGCAAGCAAACACCAATTTCAATGTCTTTATGGTCTCGGTTTTGTATCCTTCTTTATACCTTTATAGTAGCTTGAGTATTTCTCTTTTAATTGATCATTTAGCTACATAAATAAACCATAATTAGGACAATATTAAAACATCCTTATGGTTTAAATGGTTAGGAATAACCTTCTTAATGGATTCCAATTAATTGGCCCTTTACTCAACACACAACAACACCGGTTTCGGTGTTGTATCCTTTCAACTCCAAGACCGAAAAATCTAGGTTCCTATTGATTATTTCTCTTATAATCAACTAAGAACCAATATAAACACATTAAATCCAACTATTTTTTAGCACAAATAACCCAAAAAAATATGGACACATCCGAACCGAATCAACAAATAACTACGCTTTTAGCCTTCTTTCAATAACTTGGTTCAAATGGATTTTAAACGTATTTTTGCCTTCACAAGCTAACAAAAACTGATTATAACACACTTAATTCCAGATTTATAAACCCACAAAAATTCTGGAATTAATTAAAAATAAGAAAAATTGAATTAGTTCTTACCTTTCTTACTTAAGCTTAATTTCCAAGCTTTTCTTGTTGTTTTTCCCTTAAAAAACAAACAAGAACTAAGCTCAAATCAGTAGATCCAGAAATTACAGAGCCTTATGAAGGTCAAAAATAGGGGAAGAACAAAACAAAACTTACTTGAACAAATAGCTTGAAATTTAAGCCTAGGACGGTCCCATACTTGATTTTCCTTCAAAAATTTGCTTAATTGTGCTTGAATTTGATGGATTGAAGCTTGGATTTGGTTAGCAATGGAGTTTTGAAGAGGAGAGAGTTCTCTCGGGTGGTCTGGAGTTGGGGGAGGAAGATGGCCGAGCAAAACATTGGAAGTCAACTTATGTAGGCTTAAATGGCACATGCCACGCACATGGTGCTTTCTTTGTACACAATAGTACGTTGGGGACTTATCCAGAACCGTCCAGAAAAATTAGGACCAAAACCGGAATTATTTCCTCCTGAATCCTTCTTTACCTTAATTACACGCCCAGTCCTCATCTTTGACATACGTGCAATTTAGGCCTGATACTTTTGAGGGTTACACATAAACCATTTTCAGACAATTTAGTCAAGTCACAATTTCACAATGGTACAGCAGGAATCATGAAAAACCGTGATACCTTAAATTTAATATTTTTTCATCCTCTATCCAACTGTGAAACAAAAATGAGTCACTATATGAAATGACTAAAATGCCCTTCTTGGTCCGGTTTACTTAAATGACCAATTTTGTTCTCTTTAAGCTACTATACTTTATTAAACCGAGAATTTGCTTGCATTAAATATTTTAAGTACATTAAATTACTAAAATAACTAAAGTTACCTCAGTAATTATGTTTGAATTTTTGGAGAGCCGTTACATATTTAATTAGACATACTTCACAAAATTAGTATGCTACCCTTTTTCCACCATGTAAT
This sequence comes from Aquilaria sinensis, assembly GCA_005392925.1. Lineage (NCBI taxonomy): Eukaryota > Viridiplantae > Streptophyta > Magnoliopsida > Malvales > Thymelaeaceae > Aquilaria > Aquilaria sinensis. The sequence goes on from SMDT01000303.1 coordinate 169,533, forward strand.
TACCATCACGCTGCTTAACCTAATCACATTATTGTCTTCCTCAGTTACCAGTAGTATGAGATTTTGAGCCTTTAACTTCTCTGTCCATCGTCAGTGCCTCCAACAAAGTCTTTGAAGAGAACGAGTATTCGCACTATACAAGATTAGGGGTGTTATTGAGCCGAGTTGAGCTTGAACCCCTTGGACTTAAGCTTAGCTTGTTTTACTCAAGGGGCGCTTAGGCTCAAGCTCGAGTTCAACGAGCTCAAGAAATGATGTTTGAGTTTGGCTCAAGATGGTGCTCGAGCTTGATTCAAACATTCAAGTGGCTTGAATGATGGAAACACCAAACCCAACACACACCAGCGGTCCCATGACCAGTTTGGCAATAAAGGAAGGCTAGTTTTCCATGTGTGAGTGGTGCACCAGTGGCAAAGGCTACTGGATTCTAAGCTTCTAGGTGAATTGGCAGATCGGTTTAATCGATGTTGGCACAACACTAAGGAGATTGCCGATAGGCTTAATCGGTGGTTAGGGGAGACTGTGGCCATGGTAGAGGTGTCAAATCAATCGTGGATGAAAGATATGGATTAAACATGGATGCTGAGGAGATGAGCAAATTATGGACGGAGCGACTTGAGCGAATTGTCTAACAGAGCCAAATCATGAATGTCCAACGTGACATGGCCAAAATAACCTGGGTGAAGAGGCGGCTGGCAATCGTAAGGGGTAAGATGAGAAAGTTTCTGGTGGGGGCAAGGGCAGCGGAACGTGTTTCACCTTTAGTTTTTAGGTTTTTACTTTATATTAATTATTAATTATTAATTATATAATTTTAATATTTATATTAATATTATATAGGGTTCAATAAGCTTGAAAACCTATCGAACCAAACACTAACATGTTCAAGCTCGATTTGAATAGAATAATCGGCTTGTAGAAGAAAATATTCCAGTCTAAATTGAATATAATTATAAACCGATTCAAATTAATTAAAATTATAATTTACATCTTTTTATTTTTAATAATCTATAAACCTCTCTGCTGTCTCATGAACATAGAAATTTGAATACAACTTACAAAAATGTAAATTGATTAAAATATGATCATGTATATATATGTTACTGACCGTGGCACATGCTAATATGGTCCGTGTTGTTGCAAAATTGTACATGAATGTGCACGTGCTTTTAGTTCGCACAAAGTTACTTAAGGACACTATAATAGTGTATTTTATTGTACATATTGGAGTACAAAAATCTTGAATAATTACTATGTAAAGGCCTTATCATTTTTTTGATTTACATTCAGTTCATTTTAATTTAAATTAATTAATTTTAAAATAACTTATTTTTATCTTTCTTCAATTTGAATGATAAAACGTTTTGGTAAATTTACTAATACTCCCTCCGTCCCAAAAGTTTTGCTCCATTTGTTTTTGACAATTAATCTATGAATTTTTATTTTCAATATTTTAATATATAAATACAAAATCTTTGTACATGAATGATAATTCAAGATATGTAGTTTCTAAATATATTTTTTTTGATTTTTTTTAACAAATAATAATATGAATAAAATTGAGTCAAAATACAATAAAAAATCAAATGTATCAAAATTTATGGGACGGAAGGAGTATAAAATAGTGTTAGACTTTTCCGCATATATTAAGTTTGCTCTTTTTTGTGTTATTAGTTTTGCTAAATTATTTCACATAATTGTAAGTTATTGGAAAGCCTGAATGACAAAGCATTTTCAGTGGACGTACAAGAAATCTAATGAGAGTACAGTACTCCTTCAAGGCCTTCGTTTGGTTTCACGCGCTCCCAAAATTTTCGTGTTTGTCTCCGATTTGCAGCCATCCTGTTAAGTGTTAATCATCCTTCTTTTTCCAATTGATTTTATGTAGTTTTAACTTTTCAACCCGTCTTTCTTGTCCAATGCTCTACTTTACAGGCTTCTCCATTCTGTTTCTCTAATTTTCGCCAAACCTTAGGTCAGAATCTGGTTACAATATTCTTTTTCTACCTCATCTTCGATCTCTTGTATTATTGTGAAACTGCTGGTTTTTCCTTTTTCCAATCTGCCCTCCTACCTCATGCGGGCTGTTTAACACGTTTTCACGATTTGGGTCGGGGCGCACTCGTGCTTGATTTGAGAAAAGACGAAGCTACCCCTGTCCTAACTCCCTTTCCAGACTAGATCCGGCGAGCCTGTCCTCACCCCTTTCCCAGACCAGATTGTCACAGAGTCTCATGCGAGCGTTAGAGTGGGAAGGAGATTTGGACTTCTTAAGGTGGTGGCGACAAGCAGAGAAAGTCCCGGAAGAATTGGGATGAGATCAGAAGAGAGGGAGGATCATAGCGGGGTAGGAGGTGCCTTCGGGTGAGGAGGATTGAAGCTTGCGAGATAGAGAACGGAGAGGAGGAAGACTGTTAAAACGGGGACAATTAGACTTTCATCCCGTTTCCGGCAAGCAGTGAGGCAAGTGTACAGATTTTCTTCCTGTTTCCGGTGAACAATCCGGTGATTGTACCTATTTTTATCCCGTTTCTTGCAAACGGTCCAGCAATTATACAGATTTTTGCCCCATTTCCGGTGAGCGGTTCGGTGATTATATATGAGGGCGGCAGTTGCTATGGAGAGAGGACGCTAAAAAGTGGAATAAAGCTGAGGTTCAATTTTGGGGCAATTAGAAAAACAAATTAGAGAACCTACTGAAATTTCCATACCCCGTCAGCCAAAACACATAAATGTAGAGCAATTAATGTAGGCCGAACAGCAATAAATTAAAGTCGAGCAACTACTGCTACTGGTTCCAATAAAGAAGAGCAACTACTGCTACTGGTTCCAATAAAGAAGAGCAATAAAGTATGTACACTTGTGAGTTCGGACCGAAACTCACCAGTTCCAACCACTGCTACTGGTTGTAATGACGTGTCAGTCATATATTGGTATGTGTTGGAAACGAGCGTTCAAACGCAGTGTGGCTAGCATCCTCTCAAAAAAAAAAGAAAAGAAAAGAATTGCAGAGTCACATGGGCGGTTGCTGCAGGCTGTGCCAGTTCCAGCCGAACCCAGATTCAAATTCTCTCTCACACGCTTGGAGAGAAGAAAGGAAAAACAGATACTCACTATTGCCGTTTCCGGCACCTGAAGCCTGTACTTATACGGAGGCTCTTGCCGTTGAGTTTCTCTGTTTAGTTGTTGATTGCATTTGGAGTGATGATGCCGAGTCTCACAGAAAATCGGTAATGCTGTAATTTTCTTAGTCCAGCTCTTCCCCTCCTCCCGTCTATAAAAGAAACATGCACTCCGTCTCCACTTCCACGTTTCTTCCACATTTCTTCTTTACTGTTATGAAAAAATGCCTCACTTTTAATGTCTTCACTGCACTGCCAAATTTTTCACATGTCTAGCAAAGTTTCAGCTTCATAATCGCCAAAAGCATAGTAAATTCATGATTAAGTGTCCTGAATGCCACAATGTGTTTCAGTATAAAGTTGACCTTACCAATCATTTGGATGAGTTTGCAGAAAGAAAGGTAAATCTTCTTTTCATGTAATTTCTTTTTTGAAATACAAATTACTTATATTTTTTAATTTTTTAATTTTTTTTTTGTGTTTTTCTTTACAGGCCAAGGCAAGGAACCTCCTCGCTACCGAAATTATTGAAGTCCTGCAAGAGGAAGACGAAGCAATGGTGGGTACGTCGACAGAAGCAGGGACAACTGTGGCGGGAAGGGCGGGAACTGGAGCAACCTAAAGTTATTTAAGCTTGTTCAGACTTTCTAAAAATTTATGTAATGTTTTATTTAAACTTTCAGACATTGGTTTGTAAGAATTATTATGTTACTAGGGGACTGTCATGGTTTGGAAGAATTATTATTTTACTGGTGGACTGGTTAATATTAGTAACGTTTGTTATATCCGCATGCATATTTGTAGATGTGTGAGTCTGAAAAGCAGGTTGGTACAGCTGAGAGGCACAAGCATTTCATTATTACTCTTCAATGGGAACTCAAATTTCAGTAAGTACAACTTCGGTTCTTGATATTGTGATAATGATTCAGTTCTGTTTTTATTTCACATGAATTCTAATATTCTTTATTTATTTTCCTGAGTACACCTCCAACCCGCAAGGCTTCGCTTTGACTCAGGCGGCCATCCCGGGGCTGAACACGCTTGGCCCCTCCTTGGTGCGCGCCGATGTAGCGCCCTCGGGCTTCGTGGTCCCTCACGTGCACCCGCGAGCCACCGAGCTGGTGGTCGTCCTGGAGGGCACCATCGAAGGCCGGCTTCGTCACTTCCTACCCGGAGAACCGCCTCATCAGCAAGGTCCTCAACAAATTGGACGTCTTCGTGCTCCCTAAAGGGCTTGTCCACTTTATTAGGAACGTCGGCGAGGTCACTTCTTTTGGCCTGGCCGCCTTCGACAGCCAGAATCCGGGGTTCATTCCCATACCTAGTGGTGTGTTTGGCTCTAGCCGTAAAATTGCCAGTGACTTGCTCGCCAAGGCTTTCCAGGTCGAGCAGAAAATAGTCAGGCAAATCCAATCTCATTTCTAAGTTCCTTATTTTTTTTTCCCTTTTTTAAGTAGCACTAATTTTTGAGCCTGTACTCTAATAAACTTATAAGTACTGAAGAAAGAAAGAAAACAAAAATCTCACTTCTCTGGTACTTTCTCAAAGGTGTTATTGTGTGCTTAACAATTGCCCTTGGTCTTTGTGAGGTGATTAAATTTGGTCTTTAATATCATCATATGCGCAATAGAAGAAGATGTATAGAAAATTTTCAGTAAAACATAATGTTGATTCAAAATCCATCAAACAATCCAGCGCTTTGTCTTTTAATTATCCCCTTATTGTAGTTTTGTAAAGATTATTACAGAGTAATTGAAACTCATGTTTAAACATATATCTCTTTTTTTGAAATATGCATATTAATTGAAAGACTACCCTTCAAAATGTTGAAAGAAAAACAGAATTAATCCTTTCTACAAAAAAAAAAAAAAAGTAAGTTTGGAAAACTCAAAGTAAAAAAGAAAAACAAATATGTTTTGAAAGTTAAATTCTTAAACAATGATATGGTAGATTGAGTAGTAATCTACCCCATTTTGTTACTTTTTCACTTTTTGAAATTGGCTTCAAGCCTTGAACTCTATGTATCTCTCTGCAAACGACACATGGGCTTATAAAATTGGGTGCAAGTGAGGATCAAATAATGTAGTTTCTAAGCAGCATCTTTCAAATTTTTTCCAATTTCAAAAAAAATAAATAAATAAAAAGTGAGAAATACTACAAGATAGAAGTAGTTTCAAAAAGCTAATAATTTGCGATTATCAATCAATAATTCAATACTCATTGAAAAGCTATAATAATATAAAAATATAAGGACATTAACGATTCAAGCTACTAGAATTAATCTATTAATGGGCTCTTTTAAAAACTATTTTCTATGCAGCATATACTATTTTGTAGAACACAACGTCTACTGAATGATGTGAATATTATACTATGTACAACATAACTGCTATTTGCTTTGTCTTCTAATTATCCCCTTATTGTTAAGTGGGTTCTGTAGAGATTATTACAAAATAGTTAAAACCGATGTTTAAACATATATCTCTGTTTTTGAAATATGTATATTAATTAAAAGACACCGCTTCAAAATGTTGAAAGAAAAACATTTTTAATCCTTTTCACAAAAAAAAAAAACCTTGTAACTTTGCAAAAATCAAAGTAAAAACAAAAACAAATATTTTTTTAAATAAATAAATTCTCAAGGAATAATATGGAGGTAGATAGAGTACTAGTCTCACTCATTTTGTTACTATTTCACTTTTTGAAATTGAAGTGAACCATATATATCTTTCCGCAAATGACACATGAGCATTTAAAACTAGATTCAAGTGACGGATCAGAAAATGTATTTCAAAGCATCATTTTTCAAAATTTTCCTAATTTTAAAAAAATAAAATAAAATAAAATAAATAAAAATAAGATAGGAATGATAGCAGCCTCCACTTTCACCTTCGCCACTATGTCTTTGCTCTAATTACAGGCCACGTGTTTCTATTCTTTTGTTTCAAAACCTACAACTAGAGGTGGGAACCATGTCAGCCCGACCCATTTTACCCCCAGCCCAGGCCCCGCCGGTCCCGGTCCTGGGTCATGAGGACCCCTACGTTCCCGAGTCCCGGTCCATTAGGCTATCAGGGCGGTCCCGAGCCGGGTCACAGGTGGGGCGTTTCCCTGAGCCGGGGGTTGCAGGCGGGGCAAGGTCCCAGAGCCAGGCCCGCAGGCTGGGCGGGCCCGGGGAGGGGGTCAGGGTGCTGCGGTCTCAAGCGGTTTGGTCCGGGGAGGGGCGGTGTGGGTTTGGAGTTTTTTTTTTAAAAAAAAATTACAAACATAATTAATTATATATGTTATAAATATTTTTAAAAAAAAACACTAGACACTCCTGTATAAGTTTTATTAAGTTAAAAAACCAAACGGCACTTACAAATAATCGGAATGTGCCTTACATTTTGAAATGGCAAAAACGTTCCGGAAAATGATGAATAATAGAAACCTATGATCTGTGCTGAACAGCATAATCAGATCAAATACAAACTACATGTATGATTGAAAAAAAATTTCAAGTCTCCGTATCGGATATTACCTCATCATCTGAACTCTTTTGGTCTTGCTGTCGGAGTGCTGTAAGCAAGGTTATTAAAATCGCGATCCTGATCGTAAGATCGTATGATCCTACGATCCTAACATAGAAAACATTGTCAAAATGTTGTAGGATCGAAGGCATGGTAGGATCGTAGTAGGATTGCGACTAGGATCGTAGGATCGTAGGATCGAAAGATCCTATCGATCATACTTGGTTATTGATTTTTATTGGGGGTAAATTACATAGATGGTCCCTAATATTTGATTTTCATTCTGTTTTCATCTCTAGTTTATTAAATGTTCTCTTTAAATCCTAAACCTATTAAAAACATCCTATTTTGGTTCCAAATTCATTAAAAACTAAATTTCATTTTGATCCCCAATTTGGACGAAATTTGTTAACTTAAGGTAGCTATCTAATAAAAAAATTTTAAAGGCCTAATTTAAATTATTTAGTAACTGTCTTACTATAAATTATATAATTATATATATATATATGTGTGTGTGTGTGTGTGTGTGTGTGCATGTATGTATGTATGTATAATGTAATAATAATAATAATATTTTTTACAATTAATGGATATTCAAATTACCAATTTTTCCTATCTGTAAGTTGAACTTATTTCATCAAGAAGAAAAAAATTTACTAATTTTAAATTATTTACATACTGTAAAAAAATCATTGTACATTTTAAATTTATTAGAAGTCAATTATTGATATTTAAATTATGGATATTGTACTCTTTTCTATTTGTCAATAATGTGTTTGTTCATGAATTTTTTTCAGACTTGTATTAATTATTCTATTGATTATGTTGATGTATACTCTATTAAAGTTTGAATTTTGCTTGTATTGTATAAATAATTATGTTTTACCATTACTATGACACTAAAATTTTACTTGAGTTTTTAAAATAATTGGTCTTTTACATAAACTATATTATTTACACAAGAAATTTTAAGTTTTTTGTAGGATCTTACGATCTACGATCCGATTTTACGATCCCGATCTTGCACAGTAAAAAACGATCCTTGGTAGGATCCCGATCTTAACAACCTTGGCTGTAAGGCCACAATCTCGGTTGCACACGCATACTTCTACCGCGTCGGGTGTCAATCTTGATCGTTTCTCTGATATCACCTATTTTCCGGCACTAAACGTTGTCTCGGATGAGACGGTCAATACTGGAACAGAAAACCGTTGGAGGGCCTGTTGTGTAATTAACCCATTTCAAAAATTTTTTTTTTTGTAGGTTTCCGTTGTATGCAGAAACGGTTGGGCACCAGGCTCGGACAGGTCTTGCGGGGCGGGGCAGGGCGGTCCGGTCTTGTGGGGCGGGGTGGTCCGGTCTTGCGGGGCGGGGGCGCGGGTACTGGTTTCGAGGCGGTCCGTTTTGCACCACCTGCTCCTCTCGGGCCCATATTCGGCCCATATCTTAGCGGGCTTTTGCCGTGACGGGTTTAACCGGGTCGGGCCGGGTTTGACTTCATGTCCGGTCCCGGTTTGGGCCGGGTCGTCCCACCTCTACCTACAACCGGGCATAGAAAGGTGGTAGGGTAATTGAATTAGAGAAAAAGAGAGTACGTGATTTTGCTATCTACTCAGCTCAACCACATAACTTATATGGTCAAATTTTTAGCTTTCCTCCTACTTCTTTTTTATTCTTTTGCGACAGCCATTGTTTTTTTTTTTTAATTTTACTGGAAATAAACCATCACATGTAGTAATTCATAAACAAATTACTAATTAATAGTAAATAAACAAATAAATTATACTTGTATCCTAGTACTAGAATATCCAGATACACTAAAAACTGATTGGATAGAAAAAATTACTTTTTATTAACTGTTTGGATAAAAATAAACTGTACCACATAGAATTTTGTAATGTTTTGATATGAATCTTTTATGGTGTTAATTACACTTACCTGCATTTTCAAAATACACTCTTAAACCCTACTTTTCTTTTTATCCATTGACATCAAATTCTAAAATTTAAATTTAAACAATTTGTAATAACTTTCAATAAATTTAATTTATCGGTGATTTTTTGTAGTTAAAAGAAAATTAAAAATATTACTGTAACACTTTGTAAATTCAATAATGCTTCTTTCTTCTGCTGCCAAAAAGATAAAACTATTTTCAAAAAGTAATTAACATTAAATCTCGTTAACCTTTAAAATAAAGATAAAACTATTTGCAAAAAGTAAAATTTTTTTTGTCTTCAATTCAGATGAAATAAAACAATCATGTACTATTTACTTTAAATGATACTTATAATTGTTTTTAAAGTTCAAGGCTTTATTGACTTCTCATTAAAAATAATTTATTCATTTTTGTTATTTTTTATAGAACCAATGATCATTAGTTATATAGACAAAAAAAATATTTACTTTTTTGCAAATAGCTTTATCTCTATTTTAAAGGTTAATGAACTTTAATGTTAATTACATTTATTTCTCCTGTGTTCAAGAATGAACTCTAGTTCCATTGTTTTTTTTTTTCCAGCAATAGAAGAAAGAAACATAGATTAGGTTTTAGGTTTCAGCCAGCCTCTTGGATGGCCAGAGGAGTTTTCCTCATGAGTTAAGCTTGGACAAGTCCATTGGAGCATGATTTATGGGATTGTCTCCTTTGGCTCATTGGGACACACACACATTTTAAGGTTTCTTATACTTGTTAGGATATGAGTTCGGGTATTGTCCAGCTCGAGTTTTTTTTTTTATTTTTTGAGCTTGATTTTAGGCTCAAGCTTAATAGGCTTCAACTTTGAGCTCGAGTTGGAGTTATGCAATAAAAACCCAGCCTCTTTATACCCTTACATACAAGCTGCGAGATCTCCAACATTGTCTTTTGTCTTCAGATTTATTAATCTCTAAGAGTCTCGGGCATCTCACCAAGTATTTCAAGTACATTGAATTTATAAAGTAAAATGTTAATAATTTTAATTTTATATGAACTATAAAAAATACTTAGAGAAACTAAACTTATTGGAAGGTGTTAAAGACATTTTAATTTTAAATTTTAAAAATTTAATGTCAATGGCTAAAAAGCAAAGCAGGGCTTAGGAGAGTGTTTTGAAACTACAGGTAAGTAGTAGTACTACATATATTAAAAAATTAATATTCATACAAATTTTATGTGCGATAATTTTTTTTATCCAATCAATAAATAATTTTTTTGCTACCCCAGTTTAGCTATTCTAGAACAAAAAATAATAGTTTAACTTGTTTATTTTTTAAATTAGCATGTGGGATGGTTTCCGTTTATCTCCAGTAGAATTAAAAAAAAAAAAACATCCCTTCCACAAAAGAACAAGAAAAAGGTGGAGGGAAAATACCAAAAAAAAAAAAAAATTAATCATATGAGTTTTGTAGTTGGGCCCATAGTAAAAAGAGCCTCACATACTCTCCCTTGGTTAGTTTCAAAATAATTAGAAATGAGTGAATTACTTATCCACCTTTATGTTTGGTTGTAGGTTTTGACACAGGAAATGAGAGACACGTGGTATTTGGCTGGAGCAAAAACATTTTAACAAAGGTAAAAGCAAAGGTGGGTATCATCCCTCAAACTAAGAAATATTACAAGATGGAAGTGGTATTTTTAAAAAGTTTTTAAAATTTGAGATCATCAATCAATACTAATTAAGAAGCTATAATGATATAACAATAATAGGGATATTAACGATTCAACCTACTAGAATTAATCTAATGCATGACAAAGGAAATATTATTTTCATCTAGAAAACAACAATTCTTAATTTCTTATCGATCCATTTATATTTAGATGGTGGAGACATGTCGGCAAAAGATTGGACAGCGAGTTGTGGTTGACACTCCTCTCTCCACATTGTAAACGCCAATGTCCACCCCAATCCCACCGGAGTCCGGAGTATTAATATAAGTTTCCATATAAGTTTCCATGTAATCTTCTGTGAAGTACAAACGGTTGCTTGCAACCAGGCTTCAATGGAAAAGGAAGAATTGTTGCCCAACAAGAAGGCCCTGCACAACTGCCCCAAGCCTCAAACTCGCCTCCAACTCCTGTCACTTCCACATCAACTCACCTCAAAGACTTTGAACTTGTGTGTTCCATAATTGCCTTCGTCGTCCCTCTGTACCACACTCATGATACCACTAGAAGCCCAATTCCTCCCCCTCATATTCCTCCAAATACATCGTCTTATGAACATCCACGCTCGCTTCTTGTAACTTTGCGACCAATTCTATTCCCCTAGAAGAGATGGCAAACTACACCATATTCAAAGATAATCTGATGCCTTTCAGATCTTGAGAGATAAATATTTCACCTCATCTTAACAAATAGTCCTAAATACAGTTATCAACATATAAACATATTTCCGAGTAAAAAAAGAATATGAATCAACTCGCTTACTTCGAGGAGATGAATGTTTAAAGGGTAGAAACATATTGAAATTGCTTTCATAATTTTCCTTTCAATAATGTTGGTTGAAATTGCTTTCATAATTTTCTATTCATAATGTTGGCGGACTTTCTATTTGCCACACCATTTACATGTTTTAACTTTTGGGAGTGAAACCACCATTTACTGTTTGAGAGCACATAAAACATTATAGCCTTAGGATAGCGTGGTTATTTACGTGATTATTAAGCTGGTCTAGCGTCTACTGCATAATTTAATGCTCAGATGGTCAGCTCGACCCACATGGGTGGAGATATGCGAGCAAAAGAATGAATCGGGAATGGTGGTTCAAAACGTCTGTCTTCCAAACAGTAGATGCCCATGTCTTTGCCCCCTCCCTCAGGTAATTCAAAATAACCTTCCACGCAATCGTCCGTGAAGTAGATACAATTCTGCTGGCACCCGGGAAAGTCCGACGCTTCGATTGAAAAGGAAGAATTAAAACCCAAGAACAATGCCCTGCTCCCCAAGTTTGAAACTTGCTTCCAACTTTTGTCAGTCTTACACCAACTCACCTCAAAGACTTGGAACTTGTATGTTCCATAATTGCCATCCTCCTCCACCTGTGTTCCGCTCCGTGATACCATTAGAAGCGCCCCTCCCGACTCCACCAAATACAACTTCTCAGGATACTCCACACTCCCTTCTGGTAACTCAGCCACCAGCTCCGTTCTAGTACCTTCTATGTCCCATGCATAGATGGTTCCATTACATCTCGTCACATAAAATCGACCCATGTAGAAGACTATATCTTCGAAGGCAGTGCCCAAATGCTCCAACACCGTCCAAGAAGCTTCACGACTTTGCCACATAGCTACTCGTCCGTTTGTAAACAGAATCCCAACACTGTAATCCGATGTCTTCCCAGGGCTGGAAGATAAAGCAGCCTTTGTGACGACAAGATCATACATCCCAACCGGATCCTGCCTGAAACATTCACGATCCAAAGGATCCAAAGTGCTCACATGGGGCAGCTTGATTTGGACCCGAGACAATGGACGCAGAAGATTTATCTCCAACCTTGTGTCCACGGTTACCAGCCATCCCAGCGAAGAGACGCAGTGCTTCCTGCCGTTGGCTTCCGGCAGCTCGAGATAACAAGTCATGTTCTTAAGGACATTGTAGAAGCCGCGGAGATTGATGCCTTCTTCTTCTGCAAGCATCAGCCACGGAAATTGATAGCCACCGGCGAATTTATCTCTGGTCCCAATCAACCGCCAGGAAGAACAAGCCGAGGCAAAGCATACGAAATCTCGGTATGACTGCAGACGCTGAAGAATTTCAAGAACAAGCTCCGGAGGAAGCTCCGACCAACTAATCTCAGCTAATGACTTCAAATCTACTGCCGCTGCTTTACAAACCTGAGTCAATAACAACCAACCATCCAACCATTACTAATTGAAAGGGAAAATGCTAAAAAGCTGTGTAATCCACAACTCTCTAGGATGGGGAACAAGGAAAAAGAGAACGAGGCGCCGTGAAATCGAATCGAAAATCCTTTTAAAATAAAGAATCGTTTTTGGAACAAACAAATCAGGGCACACATAGACGAAGTGGAGAAAACGCACCTGAGAACATGGGCGAAGAAGCTTTCCCCAAGAAACCGAACGAACCAGCACCGGGCTCGGTCCCTCAGTGTCCAGGCTGATCTCACCTGTTTGCAAAAGAAACATCAAGTCAATGCATGCCACGAATATCCCACAAAATCCCACACACACACAAAGACAGACGCGCTTTCAGGATTTAGCGCATAAAATTAAAATCATAGATCAAGCTCAGAAATTTTACCAAACGCTTGGACTTCGTTCTCCAGATCGGTGGAATATGAAGACAGGCTAGTTCCCACCATGCTGAAGTGGAGTTTCTCCGGTCCAGAAAGGTTAGGGGACTGTGTGAGGGAATTTTTGAGCGAGAGAGAGAAAGAGAGCAAATTGCTGGAGGCAATGCTTGCCGATTGCGGTCCTGGAGTTAGCTTAAATAGGGCAGCAGCAGTAGTTTTGTCCTAGTGTTTTTACGAAGCTTAGTTCAGATTGGGATCGACTTCAATTCTTCGAAGCTGTTTCGGATTCGGACGAGGTTGGTTAAACCAGCGTTCGCAGTCTGGTGTTGAGGTGTTTGTGTTGGGGCCTTGGGTTGGGGCTAACAAAACCTTCCACGGACAACGATAAATACTGGACTGGGCTACTAATTTCTTTGGGGCCCATTTTCAATCAAAGAAGACGCTGCATGGGAAAATGTGATCCGGTTTTCGCCTTTGGGCTTTGGCTAGAGCCTCTAAGGAGGACTCAACTCTTATAGTACATGCGAAAGCATGCCTGGTGCATGGTTTCAAATTTTTATCTCTTAAAATATTTTGTGGAACAGTGCCATCTTTGCTGGCCCGACATGATGTATTTGTGTAAACATTCGAAACCCATTTTGTCTATATCTTGTAGTTGTGACTTACTTGTAGCAGAATGTCTTTTGGAGCGGGTATCTATTCCCCAGTTTAACAACTGGCTATATAATGAGGGTGCATCCTTCAGAAAGAAAAATAACTATAATCAATTTGTCTGATTAGGGTGTCCGAAATCACGTGCTTTAATAGGATGGAAGGTGACAAGCGCACTATGCCATCATGATGAATGACATTCACCTTATCATGTGTTACCCACCCCGGGGTAGTCCAATTATGGTGCCAAAATTGTGCATTTAAACTCCCAGGATTGGTAATGTTCTGTAGGCCATCAGAACACTACCCTTAGTGTGCATACCCAAGTGGCCCTCTTGGGCACTATGTAAACACATGCATATTGGTCCAACCATCACACACATATTCACATTTCATGCACACCATGGCAGCAAAGAAGGAAAACACTAGCACAAGTTTTAATTTTGGCTACCACACACTAGGCAATCTTGTTAAGTTTTAGTGACCAGCCACTACACCTGTAACTTTCACTAATAAACTGTATCATTCTAGCCACATACACCCATGTTTTGTTTGCTCCATTATCAAGTAGAAACTTAGAGGAAACCAAGTAATTTTGTTTTACATCAATAGCCCACCTATGGACCAAGTTATGGATTTTTGAAGTTGGTTACAAAATTCTGACCAAATGAACAGTAACTTAACCAACTTTGTAACGTCATATCTTTGGCTACAAGGCTCCAAATTCAGAAATTCTAAATTCCAGTTCAACCTCTAGATTTTATCTAGGTGTGGTCAAAATTTCATACAAATATTCTTTCTACACAGGGAGATATAGAACTTTAAGTGCATAGTCAAAATTCTGGTTACTTTATGACCATTTTGCCCATACAAAATTTCATAAGTATGCAAACACTTCATTTACAAGGGGAAATCCCTCCAAGGCTCCAAGGCTACGCCATATATGTCCATTACACATAGGAAATACATTCCCTTGCATTTAACAACTTTATGTGGCCAAAACAGAATTTACAAGTAAGGAGCCCATCATTCATACTTAGGCAGCTTTGCACCACATCATTTACATAGCCAAAACATTACTCAAATGTTCACATACTTGTCTCATTTTACATGCACTACATGTACATGCATACATGCACTACAATATGTTCTTAACTCAGCTAAATATGCACCCTAAGTTACAGGAGTGCCTGAAATGCAATGGACTCCACAAACAGGATGCTGGACAGCTGTTGCACAACACAGTAAGTACCACCATTAAAAACACCAAATGTGCTCCTAAAATCACCAAACACTCCAAATCATAACTAGACACATGGAAGTTCATGTTCCTGAAATTTCAGATCAAAACTCAAACCACAAAATGTCAGTCTGAATGTGATTATTCTGCTGGACCTGAAATGACAGAATTGAGGGGAGTAAGTTTCATTGAGAAACTTAGTAAGGGTAAGACTTGGTTTCTTAAGGTAATGTGATCCTTATTAAAACCTGCATCCAAAAACACTAAAACACAAAAATCACAATGCATATATACAAGATATAGCAACCAAATGCAGCAGCCATTCACAACAAACAAACACATGAAATGCAGCAACAACAACAATAAATAACCATAGGTTAGTCCGTAAAACATGCAATAAACTTAAATAAATCACTATGGTAGCCCTCCTCAAGCTAATGCTTGGTCTTAAGAGGATTTTAACAGTATTTAGTACTAACTTTTGGGCTCTAGAAACCCTCCTTTCTTGTTGCCATCTTTAGCATGGTAACACTAAGGCCAAAACCTTGCCATGCTTCTTTTCCCTTAACCCATACTTGGTTCCAAGAGCTTTTTTCTCTCTTCCAAGCATGGTCTTAGCTTCATGGATGTTTGAAAATACAATAAACAATCCAGGAAACTTTAGAAAACTCTTATTTCACTGCTATCTTTGTGCACTTCACACTAGGTCACAAAACCTTCAATAAGTGCAGTCCCCTCACTAAGCTTGGTTCATCAAGCCCATGGCTCTTTTCCAAGCTTAGCCCTAGCTCCATGGATGTTTGAAAATACAATAAACAATCCATGAGAGCAAGAGAACCTTACCTTGAGTGTATGCTGAAATTGGAGCTTGATCCTAGGTGCACCCAAGTCTTAGCACCACATAGCTTCCAATTGCCCTTTCTTGCTTTCTTTTGCCTTCAATTTTAATCTTGGAGGTATGGTGGCTATGGAAGAAGTGTGGGGATGGAGATGCTGCGTTTTTTCTGCTGGAAGAGATCAAATGTGGGAGATAAAGACAAAGATAACCACTTATAAAGACTTTAGTGCACAAAACACACTTAATAGCCTTAGTTAAGCTTTATATCATTTTCCTTGCTACAAGACCATGGTTTCTTAGTCTTAATTTCTTGGCCCACATTTGACTTTCTTGCCATACTTTGGCCAGCCATCCCTTGAGTGGGATAAGTGATTTGTCAACCTAAATGGCCTTAAATGAGCTTAAGGGCACAAAAGACACTTAACAAGCTTAACCTTGCTTTATGTCATTTTCCTTCCCATTAATTATGGTCTCTTTGTCTTAAACTCATTGGTACACATGTACCCACCATTTTTGACTAATTATCAAGCCTTGGCTGCCTCCCCCATAGTGGAAAAACTCCAAATTGCTCCATTTGACTTAAGTAAAAAATGTACACATCATAAGGCTTACACTGGGTCACTTAGGTCCTTTATGCCTTTTTGTGTTTTCTTTGTCTTTATTTGTCTTCCATGAGCAATTTGGTCCTCCAATAGCACTTTCATACCATTCGTATTCCTCTCATAACTCTCCAAATCTTTTTCTTGAGAGTTTTACAATTGAGTACCCGAGTTTCCAAAATCTTACAAAAAAGTCCATAGGTTGCTTGACAAACAAGCAATCCTTACGAATTTTCTTTGGGGCCAAGTTACTAACTTGGAACACTTTTTAAGGAGGTGTTGATCATGCCTTTTACCCCCCACACTTCAATCACTATGGTGAGAATTACACTTCAATCACTATGGTGAGAATTACACAATAAAGTGCAGAAATTAAATAAACAAAAAAAATAAATAAAGTACAGAAAAATAAATAAATAAAGAAATATGGGGCGTTTAGCCGTCCACAAAAAAAAA
>SMDT01000304.1:0-186904 GCA_005392925.1 Aquilaria sinensis
TTTCTTGCTTTTTCTTTTCCATATTCTAGAGAGTTTGGCGATCTGGGGCCAAGTCCATAACATGTTTGTAATTGCTGATGAAGGCCTGAGCAAGATCATTCCATGTTTTAATGTTTCTTGGACCTTGACTTAGATATGACTGTAATGCTGATTTTCTAAGGATTTCTTGAAAAAGTGCAATCCACACATTTTCATCTTTTGTGAGTGGTTGTAGTCTTCTCAGAAACAACGTGATATGAGTGATGGGATCACTCGTTCCATCGTATTTCACAAAGTCTGGTACCTTAAAGTCTGAGGGGATTACAACATCTGGCACTGGGCAGAGATCATCCACTGATAGAGATCCGAATATAGTGCCTCCTTCAATGGCCCGAAGTCTTTTTTCTATTGTTTCAAACTTTTGAGATTCTCCTTCTTCCTTTGGTAGTGTCTTCTTCTCTTCATATACAGTATCTTGTTTCATGTGAACACTAGTGGACGGACCTGATTCCTGAAAAAGATTTCCTTGAGCTGAGATCCGTGGTGGGGTGAATCCCGGAGGATAAGTGGGATCTTGTGGTTCTTTGACGGGAACTTGAGTTGCTTTTCCCTTGATTAGCTCCATCAATTGTTTCATTTGTTCGGCCATACTTTCAATCTTGGACTCCATATCTATGAGACGTCCTTCGGTTTCTTCTGCCATTAGTCTTGTTTGGAGCCGAGTTGAATATCGGTGTTGAGGTCCAATTTTACCCTTTTTAAAGTAAGATTTATTTTATTAGACTCTACATGTAGGTGATTGATGCAATGGATGCATGCATGCAATGAATGAGTTTGATTATCCACTACCGTGGAACTTCAAGACTTTTAGTTATCATTATAAAGACCAAAAAGTTAGCATAGTTTGATACGTGGTTTTTTATGCATGAAGAATAATTGCACAAAACAGAAGTACAATAAAAGAAAAACAAGTTTATTAATAAGTTAAATAGCAATTAACAACTCATGAACTATTATGGAAAAACGAATTAAAACCATAAATATAAGACACGAAGAAAATAAAAGTGTAGAGCAACAACATAGCATAACAAGGACATGCTTATGGCGTTGGTAAATGGGAGGAATACTATGGTCAGTTCTATGGTTAAGTGGGGAGTTCTATATGCATAGGGTGGTTTATCAAAAGGCCAAGGGTAGTTCTCGAATCCCATCACTAAATCATAGTGACAGCCCAATTCCTTACCCTTGAGAGTTTATGTAAGGAAAGGATTAATTCGGGTTGTAGCTTTTCGTGGGCCCATGCAGAGACTATCGTCTCAGGAGGCAATACACTACTTTGCTACTTGAAACCGGTGAAGGCTTGGAGACCATGGTCTCACAAGGACAACAACACCAATTCCGCTTTGAAAGAACGGGTTTAAATTGAGGAAGCTCGGGTATAGAGCTTCATGTCATGAATGCATTATGCATGTTTATAATGAATAAATATAGCACATAAATCCACATAAAAATAAGCAAAGCAGCACAAAAGAAATCAACTATTAGGCCTGACTCACTGACTCATGTCCCCAGTGGAGTCGCCAAGCTGTGGCAACGTGCGGGATTTCGGGAGTCGCCACCAATCGGTTTTCGCTCAGGTCGATTGGACACCTAAAAAAATTGGTCTGCGAGAGTTCGGGGGTTCGGGAGTACGGTTACGTTAAAATAACTCTATTTTAACGCCCAAAATTGGTACCTTAGTTGATTTTAATTTTGCTTTGCTTGCTTTTAAATAAACTTCAGTTAATTTTCAAAACAGAAACTTTAACTGAATTAGTCGGATGTGGATTTTTAAATTAATATGATTCTTCAAAATCTTTGGTAATTAATTTGTATAATTTTGTAGTAAACTCGATGTTTCCGAGCCATGGATTCTATCGAATCACCCGGACACAGAATTTGATAAAATTTTAATTAATTAATTACTAATCCATATCATAAATTCTGCCGAATTATCCGAATATGGATTTTTATCTTTGTATTTAATTTTTATTCAATTAAAATTTTGTATTTTTCCAAACTGTAGATCCTGTCGGATCATCCGGATATGGAAATTAATTTAAATTATTTGGGATCAGGGTTAAATTTTTGTTAACTATTGGATTTTTAATTTTTTAATTATTAATTTTTTTAATTATTAAATTTTTTATAATGTTAAAACCTTATTAATGTTAAAAAAATTTGTATTGATATTTTTCATTTTTTTAATTATTTTTTATTTCTTTATTTCTTTTTTCTTAATTTTCTTTTAAAAAAATTTATTTTTATTTTTTTTTTCATTAAAAAATTTTTCTTATTCTTATTTTTCTTTTTCTTTTCGTTTTTTTTTTCTTTTTGATTGTTTGGTGAAAGATCTTCTTTTTTTTTTTTTTAAGTAATTACTTAATTTATAAAGGAACCAAAAAATAATTATTTAATTATCTAATATCAAGATTCTTTATTTAATAAAGAAACCAAAGAGTTATATAATTTTCTAAAAAAAATCTTGATATTCATATTTTTTTTTTTATTTTTTGTTCTTTATGTTTGATAAAAGATTAACCAAAAATTAATTATTTAATTATTTAATATCAAGATTTTATTTATTTACTAAAGAAAACAAAGAGTTATATATTTTTCTAAAAAAAAATCTTGATATTCATATATTTTATTTTATTTTTGTTCTTTTTGTTTGATAAAAGATTTTGAAATAGTTTTCTAATTTATAAATCTAAAAATATACATATAATTGATAAGTTTAAAATATATTTAAAGAGAATTTAATTCTTTTCTATTTATTTTTTTTTATTTTTATTTGAAATCATTTGGCTAAGATTTTTTATTTGTTTAATAAAGGAACCAAAAAGTTATATATTTTTTATTATTTTAAAAGAAATAAGTAAAATATTACTGGATAAAGAAATAAGTAAAATATTACCCAAAATTTTTTTTTATTTTTTTTTATTCTTTTTACTGGATAAATAAAAAAATTTAAAGTAACTATCAAAAAAATTAAATTTTATTTTTATACTTTATTTTAAAAAAAAGATATATTTTTCATTCTCCAAACCATGGATCCTGTCGGATCATTTGGATATGGAATTTAATTTAAGTTTTTTGTTTTATTTAATTAATTATTAATTTTAATCATATTTTTTTTATTATTAATATTTTATTATTATTTATTTTTTTATTATTAATTAATTTTTATTTTGATTTTTTTTATTATTTTAAAAAAATTATCTAATCCATAAATTTTAAAGATATAC
Source organism: Aquilaria sinensis (assembly GCA_005392925.1). Lineage (NCBI taxonomy): Eukaryota > Viridiplantae > Streptophyta > Magnoliopsida > Malvales > Thymelaeaceae > Aquilaria > Aquilaria sinensis. Next base: position 3,267 of record SMDT01000304.1, read on the forward strand.
TTAAAAAAAAATTGATTTTTGGAATTATCTAATTATGATTTTTTTAATAATTTTTTAATAAAAGGGAATAAATGGTTAACTTTTTGCTGTTTTTTTTTAAAGAAAATAAATAAAAATATGTGTTCCAAAGTAATAAAAGATGGTTGGCTTTTGTTAAAAAAATTGATTTTTTGTTAGCCCTAAAAATAAATAGAATAAAGTTAATTATTCACATAAAAAAAATTCTTCTTTTAATTTGTTATTATTTATGTTTATTTATTTTATTTTTTTATTTATGGCTAAAGGTGAAATAAGTGAAATAAGTTTAACCATAAAATAAAATTTGCATAAAGTAAATAAAGGAAAATTAAATGACAATAAATAAATAAAGTAAAGTGGAGGTTTTTTTTTTTTGGTTTGGACATCCATTTAAAAAATAAAAGGTGCATAAATTAAATAACACATGCAAATAAATAAAAATAAAGCACATAAAGTAAATAAAGGAATAAAATATAATAAATAAAAAATGGGGCTTTTTGGCCATCCACTTAAAAATCAAAAAATAGGAAGATATAACCTTAATAAAAATAATAATAATAAATATTAATAAGAATAATAACAATAAAAGTTAGTCGTTAGTAATTAGTTCTGCCATGGCTTATAATCCAATAATAATAATAATAATAAAAAATAAAAAAATAAATAAGGCTTTAGGTTAGTAAGCTTAGTTGTGCAAAAAAAACGTTAGTGCTTTATAATAATAATAATAATAATAATAATAATAATAATAATAATAATAATAAAAGTTAGTTGTTAGTAATTAGTTCTGCAAAAATTAAAAGGTTAGTGACTTATAATGGAATAATAATAATAACAATAATAATAATAAAAGTTAGTTGTTAGTAATTAGTTTTACAAAATTAAAAGGTTAGTGACTTATAATGGAATAATAATAATAATAATAATAATAATAATAAAAGTTAGTTGTTAGTAATTAGTCTACAAAAATTAAAAGGTTAGTGACTTATAATGGAATAATAATAATAAAAGTTAGTTGTTAATAATTAGTTCTACAAAAATTAAAAGGTTAGTGACCAAAATGAATAATCATACAAAGATGAAGGATTAAGACAGGGTTTACCCAAAAAAAATTAAAATTTGAAATTGGCAGGTCGGGTAAACGTTTCCGGCCAAAACGATTTTGTTTCTTTTTGTCTGTTTTCCGGCAACGATGACGGAGGAAGACCCTGGGCTGGCTTCATCGGCGACGGGCTGACGAGACGGAGGTGGAACGGTGGCCGGAAAGAGAGAGATAGAGGGAAATGGAGAGGGAAAGGAAGAAAGAGAGAGGGACGAACCAGCGGAGGGCGAGACGCAGGGGTGGTTGGTGACGGAGGAGGGCGAGACGCACGGGGGGGTGGTTGGCGACGGAGGAGTGTGAGACGCGAAGGTGCGGTGGCTAGTAACGGAAGGCGAGACGCGTGAAAAACAGAAGTTGACGGATGAGGGAAACAGTGGGCTGAAAGAGAGAAAAGGAAAGTTTTTAGTTTTTTGGGAAGAGGGATGAGAGGTCAGAGACTGTTTCTACAGTTTTTCCCTTTTTTTAAATAGAGCTCTAATCTTGAGTTTTTTCGTTCGTCGTTTCTTCACATATTTCACCCCTATTTATAGGGGGAAGGGGCCTTGGATTCCCTTAAAAAAAAATTTGAAATTTAATTAAAAACAGACTTATCTCTTAATTTGGTAAAATAACAGTTTCAGTCCTTTACGTCTCTTTGACTTTGGGGATGTTCCTGAAACTTCTGATTGAGACAATTTTGTCTTTTTCTGTCAATTTGGGCCAGAACCGTCGGTTTGGCCCAAAATTCATGTGAAAAACTACCAAATGCTCCTGGAACTTTCAGATTTTGTCAAATTTTCCCAAAACTTCTTAATTTTGTCATTTTTACCCCAAACTTTTCAATTTTGTCATTTTTTATGGAGTTTTCTTTTTTATTTCATACATACATATATACACACATATATCATTTTTAACTAAACCCTTATAAAACAAAATTTATTTTAAACTAATTAAAATTTTTTCTTAATAATAAAATTAATTAATTCAGTAATAATTAATAATAATAATAATTTAATTTTTTGATATACACACATAACTGCTTTGGATATACACATAGATATTAACTTAACAAAATGCCCCTCCCCCAAAACTATTTAATTTAATTTTCTCTTTGTATAATAATTAATTAATAATTTTTTAATTATTATTTATTTTTTTCTAATTTGAAATTAACATTTTTTTATTTTTTTTTAAAAAAAAAGGTCGGACGAAATTGGGTGTCAACAATAACGATAATATGATAAGGTATGATGGTTCAGCAGTCGTAGTGACACCGGAGGCGGCAACGATAGTGACGTAGGGTTTTTGTAGAGAGGGGAAGATTTTGGATAGGGGAAATTTTGTTAATTTTTGGATGGTTGGTGTCTTATATATTAAGGATTAAGAGCTAGGTTAGTGTATCTAATTAGACATATGTGCAAAATAAAATAACTACTTGAAATCCGGTTGTATTTGTCCGTCTGAATTGTTAATTTTATCCACCTCAATTGTAATTTTGTCTGGTTGCAATTTTTTTCCCCTTATTTGACCCTCTTGATCTATGTTATTTATTACTCCAATTCTAAAATTGATAATTGCTAAGGAAAAACTTGTACTAACAGCCTCAATGTCCTCTTGATACACTTCCTTATTTTATTATTTACTTGATTTGGAAAATTAAATTTAATTGATCCCTTTATTATTATTTTTTTTTTGCAAAAATCAGTTTAATACACTATATAAACGTCTAACAATTCCCTTTCCTGGATTATACAAATTGGTAAGTTGGCTAATATGACTCGAATTTACTCACCGTAAAAAAATAATGGATCAATAAAAACTTAGTAGTTATCATTCCGTCAAATGTATGTTACGGTGTTACTGAAACTGTTAATTTTAATGAAGGCTAAATCTAGAATCTCAATTTTCGTCTAGTAGTAAACACCTATGTGAAAAAAATTTGGAGAAGAAAAAAGGACACATGACAATCACAAAGGGTGACATCTAAGGAAAAGACCAAAAACTCCTTAGAAATTGTCTTACTTTATATATATATATATATATATATATATATATATATATATATATATATATATATATAATTAAATATGAGTTTTTTACAGCTACCCCTCGAGTTATAGGTGAAATTACACCTACCCCTATGAGGTTTGAAAACGTACACTTATCCTCTTACATTTTCAACACCATCATCTAGCCATTAGTGAAACTTACAGTTTACCTCTTTGAATTCAGTGTAGTTGTTGACACCCAATTTCGTCCGGGTTTTTTTAAAATTTTAAAAAAAACTTATTAAAAAAATAACTAATTTAATTATTATTATTATTATTATTATTGCTAAAAAATTTTAATTATGTTAATTAATTTAAAATATATTTTTATTTTGAGAAGATTTGATTTAAAATAATATATGTGTGAATATGTATGTGTTTGAAATAAAAATAAAATTTCAGAAAAAAATGACAAAAAATTAAAAGTTTGAGGTAAAATTGACAAAATTGAGAAGTTTCGGACAAAATTGACAAATTCTGAAAGTTTCAGGAGCTTTGGGTAATTTTTCGCGTCAATTTTGGGCCTAAACGGACGTTTCTGGCCCAAATTGACAGAAAACGTTAAAATTGTCAAAATCAGAAGCTTCTGAGCTTATCCAGAGCTGGAGTAACGTAAAGGACTGAAACTGTCATTTTACCAATTTAAAAGATAAGTTTGATATTTTTTATTAATTTATCCGTCCACAGTTCAGCTAAGCTCCTTCTATAAATACCCCCCCAAATTCAGTGCTGAAGACATAGAAAATCAGAGACAAAAGTTCAGAGCTCTATTTTAAAAAAGAGAAAATAGAAGCCTTAGTCCTAGCCTCTCCTCCCTCTGCCAAAACAGTCCCAAAAATTATTCATTTTTACGTTTCGACTACCTTCTTCCTCCGTTTTCTCTTTCTTTCTTTTGCCGTCGCCGTCCTATCCCGCTGCCGTCGCCCTGCCGCCGCCGTCTCGCCGTCGCCGTCGCTCCTACTCCGTCGCCGCCGCCGTCTCCGCCGCCGTTGCCATTTCGCCGCCGTGCCCAGCCGTCCTGCCGCCGTCGTCCTGCCGTCTCGCGCCGCCGCGTCCAGCCGTTCCGCCGCCGTCGTCCCGGCCGCCGTCGCCCCGCGCCCTCGTCGCCGTCACCCGGCCGCCCTGCGCCCTCGCAGCCTCCGCCTGCCCAGCCCGTCACCCCCCTCCTCCCCGTGTCGCGTCTTCTCTGTTTTGAAAACAGAGATTTCAAAATTTTAATTTAAAAAGGGTAAACCTCTATTCCATCCTTCATCTTTTCAATTTTTTTCAATTTGGTCACTAACGTTTTTATTTTGTTCTTGCAGAATTAATTACTAACCTTTTTTTATTTTTACTTGTTTGTTTATTATTTGTTTATTACTAACCCTTTCTTTATTGTTGCTATTAACAACTAACAACTAACTTACTAACTTTTATTATTGTTGTTAATTAATTAACTTAATTAAACTTGGCTAACTTTTATAATTGTTGTTAATAACTTCTAACTTTTTAATTAATTAATTAATTTAATTAACTTGACTAACTTTTATTATTGTTGTTAATTAATTAACTTAATTAACTTGGCTAACTTTTATTAATTGACCCCTTTTTATTAATTTAATTAACTTGACTAACTTATTATTGTTAATAATTTATTTTTAACCTTTGCTCACCTTGGATACCCATTAATTTTTAAAAAAAAAAAGCCCCAATTTAGAAGATTCAATTTTACCCATAAATAATTAATTATTTAATTCACCTTTTACCCTTACTAATAAATACATAAATCAAAATTAAAAGAAGATTATTTTTTTTAATTATTAAGCCTAATAAAAATCATTTTTTAAAAAGCTAATTATTTTTCTTTTATAAATTGAATAATTATTTAAATAATAAATAACTTTCACTAAAAAAAAAAAAACTAAAAGAAAGATAAGAAAAAGATAAAAAGAAAAGACAAGAGAAAAGAAAAGAAAGAAAAGAAAAAGAAAAAAAAAGAAAAGGAAAAGAAAAGAAAGATAAGAAAAAAGAAAGATTAAAAGAAAATTAAAAAAAGGTAAAAAAGAAAAAAAAAAAAGAAAGAAAATAAAAAAAAAGTAAAAATATGAAAATAAATTTTTAGTTAGATTTAAAAATCATTCATAAACAAAAAGAATTACCATTTAAAAATTAATTCCATAATAATAAGAATTAAATAATTACTATAAATTAAATTAACTTCCATATCCGGATGATCCGTCAGGATCTACGGTTTGGAAAATATCAAACTTTTTTTTAAAAATAAATAAAAAAATAAAAATCCATATTTTTACAATATGGATAAAATTGTTTAAAATTTCACCAAATTCCGTGTCCAAATGACTCGGCAGAGTCCATGGTTCGGAATCAAAAATCTTCCGTGTCCAAATGACTCGGCAGAGTCCATGGTTCGGAAGTATAAAATTTCATCCGAATTAATTACCAAAATCCACATTTTCGACTAATTCAGTTAAAATATCTAAATTAACTGAAATTTTTTTAAAAGCAAAGTAAAACAAAATTAAAATCAACTAAGGTGCCAATTTTGGGCGCTATAACAATATTGTTTTAGCGTAACCGTACTCCCGATCCCCGAACTCTCGCAGACCAATTTTAAGGTGTCCAATCGACCTAAGTAAACAGATTGGTGGCGACTCCAGAAAACCCGACGTTGCCACAGTAGTCTACAATTATACCCAAAACTTCAGAAATCTACACTTTCTTATTAATGTATTTTTGGACAATTTCTTCATACTCATTTTCATACCCAAACCCTTGCCACCACCATCAGTGCCACTTCCTCCTTCACAATCAGCGCCTCTTCCTTCCTCTACCAGCTTCAGCACCTCCCTCAACTGCTCCCTCACCACAACCATCAGCGCCTCCTTCTCCGCCCCAAAACGTGATGTCGCCTTTAGATCGAGTCGGGTAAGAAGCAATCCGTAGGGGATAAGTCTCTACCTTACACAATCCATTTCTGGTCAGGAGCAATCCGTGGGATATAAGCCCCTACCTTGCGGCGCATATGTATCCCAAATGTCTTTTGTCGCCGACGACACAAATCAAAGGAAGACAAGGAAGGCCTAATCGCATCCTCTTCTGCCGCTACAATTTCCTCTTTAATCCACCACCGTCTATCGCCAATCCGCCACGGTTAGCCCTCCCGATCGGCAGCCTGTGCTTCCTTCCACGCCCCACCACCAATGACCCAAACTGGAGGAGAGAAGATAAGGCTCCATTCACGTCTCATCCTCCACCCCCTTTTGCCCATTGCAAGTCTGTCCAAAAGCTGCCCCGCCGCGCTATAAAAGCCCAAGCCACCGCCGCCCTCCGTTTTGCCACAGTCGAGTACTGTTGTCACCACAGGTTTTTGTTTGTTCTTAATCGAATCTAGTTTTGTTTGTTTAAATTTGATTTTGTTTGTTCTTGATCGCCCTTCACAGACTTGGATTTTGGTTTGCTATCTTAATTTTTGGGTTGGGTCGCTGCTGATGAAGAGAAAGATTCAATGCAAGAATCAACCAAGAATTGTAAATGATTTTGATAGGTTGTAAACATTAGTTTTAGAATCTCATGGTTTAACATTATCACCTAAATTAGTTTTGGGTGTAATTGTAAAGCAAGCTAAATTCAAGGAGACTAGCTATAATTTTAACTGACGGATAACTGATAGCAATAAAAAAGGAGGGGAAAACTATAGATCTTTAAACCTCGGTTAAGTGTAATTTCACCTATAGCTCAGGGATAGTTGTAAAAAACCTTTAAACATTATCGTAACCATTTTCCATTAATTTCGATCTGTTATGATATTTTTTTACAGTTAATTGATAGTTTAAATTGTCAATTTTTTCCCCTTGTAAATGGAAAATAATATTTTTTTACTGTCAATTAGCTTTTAAAAAATATTATACATATTGAAATTACTTAAAGATGAATATTATATATTTTAAGTTAAGATTTCAGAAATCGTTATTGGACTATATTAAAAATGCATGAGATAAAATGTACATTTCTAAAATAAGAGTGGATAAAATGTAATTTCACCTAAATCTTATAGACAAATTGTATTTTTCCCTATTTATATACACACACACTATGTAATAGATAACCCAAACATGCAAGTCACTAACATACATATACGTCTGCAACTAGTTTAAATATTGTTACGTTTAAGAATCTCTTCAGATCTGATCCAGTTCAAGTCCATTACACAATACTAACATAACTTTTGCTGGTCTGCTCTCATTAAGTTACGCCAAGGAATTAATAATAAGAAAGTAAGAATGAATGTCTGTATAGTGTGATTTATAAATTTCAATGTTTTTAATCGGTATATATTATGCTCTTTATATGTCAACAGGAGGGTTGGAGGCCAGCCAGGCTTAGTTGGTTCGGATAATTGGATTAGATAGAAGTATGGAACTCCATAACACTTGGCAGCCAACTTGGAAGTATCGCAACTGGAATGATCTGGTCAGTGATCACTCTTCAAAGGCAACACAGAGCCAAATCGATTGTTGATGATCTTGCTGCTGGTACGTAAATGATGATGGTCAGTTGGTTTTGCTAGGATTAAAATTGGTTAACCACCAAACTAATCATCCAAACTAGCTAGTATATTTCTTGCTTTCATATACTAGAATACACCAACTAAACTAAAAAACATGTAATTAAATATATTCCAATACCTGTATTATTAAGTGAAAAGCAAAAGTAAAGAAATATTCTAATCATGCTCTAGACACGTACGCAACCTCAAACAATTAACATGAAACAGACTCTGCTCCTGTACATCTTAATTGTTGATAATAATAATATAGTACTACAAATCCGGTTCAAATCTTAAGTCAATTCAGATGCATGTATCAAATCTTTTAGTTTTAATTTCCTTGCGGAGGGGAGGGACGTCCCTTTTCAATATTGTTAGGGAGGAGAAAGAAGAGGGCATTATAAATAGGCTTAAATGCAAATTTGGTCCCTAATTTCGCTCACTCTAGCGAGTTAATCCTTAAGCTTGACTTATCAATACTTAGTCCCTCAATTTTAGAAAATATAGTCAGTTAGATTTTAGATGGATGTAAACATGGATGACATTACTTGATGGGCTTATGTGGAGTGGGGATTAGACTCAGCCGCCACCAATCCCTCTTTTTTGGGGACCACCCTCTGCCCTCAAACTCGGTTGCCACCGTTCCCTCCCTTTTCCTCAAATTGCCTTCTTCAACCAACAATACTCCCCTCCATCACCACCACAAAGGTTAACCACAACCACCATTGCATTCTCCTTCTCCTCCGTCACTTCCTATTCCTTTGCTATTGCTACCTCCACCTCCCAACCCATCTCCGTCGATCTTTTTTTCCAGCACCTCGCCACCCAATACTTCCACAACATCTTGCTATGGAATCATCTCCTACTGTCGAAATTTTCTAGCAATCAATCTTGATTTCTAGCATCAGTAGAGAATTCAGAAAAAGGAATTTATGAGCTAGTTGGAGAATCTGAGTCTTTGCTCTTCAAATTCAATCCACCTCCATACATGTCTATTGATCTTTAACCTCCATTGCTTGCCATAATTGCCTTTGTCAATTTTCAAATTTGATAGAAAACCCACATAACCTTAGTTAACATTTATTTTCTTAGCCTCCCCACCACTGGCCCATCAATCCCAAATTTAATTCATTATTCTTGACAAGCTTCTTCTTAGTTCGGTCACAAAGTCAGACATTGACACAACTTTCCGTATTCCATTGGCCTAAACAACTTTATCAACTAGATAGCCACACCCACCTCTTCCTTCATGGCATCATAGTCACGTGATAACTTTGTTAGTGTTGTGCCCAAAACCAAACATGAGATGATTGTATTTTACACTTTGAGCTATGGTATTTTATTGAGGCATTGTTCCAATAATTGTGTTTGTTATTTGTTTCTGCGTAACATAATCAAATATAATTATAACCTTAGAACAATGATATTCTTAAATGTCCTTGGTCTAGTATTATTGTGGAGCGGGTTGCAATAATACATAAAGACTAGCATATGTGGAGACTAATATAAAATATATAGTTTACATATTGGTACAAGTTGGAGAACTTGTGTACTTGACTGTCTCATCAAGAAAACGCTACATGGATCATTTTATAATTGTCATAAGTGCTTCTTATAGTGATCATGGTGTATGTAGTCCTTTGACTTAAGATCATTAAGGTTCTTTACATGTGAGTCACATACTTTGATATTACTGTATGTTACTCGTAACTGAGTGAACATGAAAGTAGTCATTGGATAAGTCACATATCATGCTGAGAGATTTGTATGGTCAAGATAGAATTTGTTTGTCCTATATAATGGAGTGATATCTCTGGCCCCCTTGATAAAATGAGACTAACAAAATGTATGACCATGTTCGAATGAGTTGATATACGATATTAATATCATCAGTTTAAGTTAGTCTACTCGGGAATCAAGAAATCATAGATTAAACTATACAAAAGTGACATATTTTATGTCTCGTGTTTGATCTTGATATCTTGGACAAATGGACAATGACATACACGAATAATGATCATAGAGGCTTAGTCAAATCATTGATTATCTTGTCACTTGGGTAGCAATGATGTGTTGCCAGACACCGCTTATTGTTTATGATCATAAATGTGATTTATAATTATTACCAATGTGGTAAAAGCCTATGGGGTTGCACACTTAAAGCCAATTGGATTATTTGAGTATATAGGCCAAATTGTTTGGGTTTTGGTTTCATGATAATTTTAGATTAATAATTTGCCTGAATGTTAAGCCATTATGAAGCCTAAAATTACACCTTATTGGATTAGGGTTTTGAAACCCATTAGACTTAGGAGTTGAGCCTCACTATATATACATCATATAATAAGAATTTTCGTAGCCCCAGCCCTAGCCTCCCAAAGAACAAAATCAGAAGGGTTCTGAAAAGTTCTAGCTACACTATTCTCTTGTCTTTCCTTAGAAGATGCAAACTAGCACTGTGGCGGTAAGAGGAACACACATGCCAAAACGTGATAGAGGTGTGGTGATTCAAGAGGTTCGTGTGGATACTGTAGAGAGCTTGAACACGTTAATTATTCAAGTTTGTGATTCAACTCAATAGTTGGGTGAAAGATTCCAAAAAACTAGGTATAAAAATTTCGAACACTCGATTTACTCTATTTTACTTGGATCCTAGAAGATTTCGGCTAGTTTCTGCTGCATTTATTTAGCTCTTGAAAACCTACAAACTTGCGGCCAGTTAAGGGACTAAGTCCCACATGCTTCCAACTTTTAGGATTCGATCACATATATATGTAACTTAGAAGATGAGTAAATTTTTAAGGACTAACTCGTGCAAGTGTGCAAATTTGAGGGATCGAATGGGCATTTCTGCCTTACTACTCTATACTTCTAATATCAATATTAGTACTGTTGGATGAACAGTAACTTGATTTTGGGCTTGTTGAGCCCAGTTGGTTTTGAGCCATGGTTCAGTAAGTTTTTTTTTTTTTTTTACTTTTGACTTTTTTTTTTGTTTTTTTAAGGATACGATTTGTTCTTTTTTAAGTTTTATCTCATTTCGTAAGGCACTTGCCTTTATGGGGGCCTAGGTTGCAATTTTCCTGGTTTTTGTCTGTGTCACATTTTTTTTCGGTTAACAAGCAATTTCATTCCCTAACTTTCTAATTTTTTTATTTTTTGGACTTAAGTTACGTCTATATTACATTTTAGTCCCTGAATTTTATAACTATTTAATTAAATCTTCTATTTATTCTCTTGACCCCCAAGTTTTTTTTGTTGTCTTTTATGTACTATCTTTTAAAGTAAGACACTGGTGACCATAATTTGTTTATTTTTTAGTTAAACCATTTTTTATTTTCATTAAGTCAATTGTTAAATCCTTAATGTCTAAAGCTTTTCCTTTTTTTTTTATCTTGATCCTAACTTTTTTTTATTGATTTTCTTTATTTTTTTTTCTAAAATGAAGTTTTAATAATTATTTCTATCATTATTTTTTCATTATTGATTATTAAGATTTGTTGCATCAATTAATTATTTTAAGCTCTATAGTTTAATAAAGCAATTTGGTCCATATTTGTTAAATTTGATAGTAAATTTTTCTAAATAAATTTTTCATCGATATTAAAAATTAGATTTTGTGTTAATAAGAGTTGAAAATTTTTATAGTATTGCTTTTAATTAACAAACCAAATATGGATTGTTTCGAAGCATGTAATCTATTTTGTGTCGTACTATTATTATTAAAATTTATTATAAAAAAATATTCACTATAATGTGTGGACCACTAGACATTTCCATTTGTTATTTTGATCTCTAATTTTTTTGTTATTTTTTTATTATCTTCTAAAGCAAAATATTGTCAACTATGATTTGTTTTTCTTATGTTTCTAGTAGTAATATTTTTTACTCTAGCCTCTATCTAGCAAGGTGTGAACATTATTTTGCTCTAAAATTATAATGGCTGAAACTTGAAAACATATTTATTTTATTATATCAAGTCTTTACGTCTTTTCATGAATTTATGCAATGATCATATAAACTGCCGCAACGCGCAGCCTCCATGCACCCCGTAAATACTAAATCATTGAGAGGTGATGTGATATTATAAATAGTGTTGGACCATATTTTTTCTTTTGCCCAAAATTACTTTTTTTGTTGATTTTCTCTGGGGCCGGAAACGGTAAAATGTTGGATCTTTTTTTTCTTTGCCGGAAATTAATTTTTCTTGTTGATTTTTATTTTGAGTGAAAAGGGTGAATTACAAAATCGGTCATCATTTGTTGGCAATAATGTCTTCTAGTTCTCAAACTTTGGAAGTATGCGTTTTTACTATATTTTTGCCGAAATTGCTTCTCTGTTGATTTTCTTGGCCAAAAAAGGGTAAATTACATAATTGGTCCTATTTTTGTCTATAATGATCTCTTTTGGTCTTCAAATTTTGAAAGTAAGCATTTTTATTGATTTGTCCCAAAATGTTGATTTTTGTATTTTAGGCCCCTAAACTTTCATGAGTGATACTTAAAGTTAAGGCTCCGATTTGTCTTGAAATTGTAAATTCATTACATTGGCCTTATGCTGTATGTTTTCTATTTACCAAATTTATTAGCAACACCTTTCAGATATTTCAATTTTTTTAGATCTTTTAATTAATAATAACTTATTTTTGAATTTAAATTTTTTTCCAAAACTAATTTCTTTTTAGGTTGATTTTTTTTGTCAAAAAAGGATAGCTTACACAATTGGTCCTCTTTTTGTTTGTGGCGGTGTCTTCAGGTCTTCAAACTTTGAAAATATGCATTTTACCACTTTATCCCAAAATTTTGGTTTTTGTGTTTTAGACCCACAAACTTTTACAAGCGATACTTACAGTCTTTATTTGTCCTAAAATCCCAAATTCACTGTATTGATCTTATGGTGTATGTTTTCTATTTACCAAATTTATTACTAGCACCTTTTAGACGTTTCAATTTTTTTTTATATCTTTTGAATTGGTCATAACTTATTTTTTGAATTTATATCTTTTTAGTACTTTTTCATTTCTAAATATAATTAGGATGAAAAATTTGTATCTTAGTTGACCACCCCACCGCGAAGTGCGAGTTGTAATCTAGTAGTAAATATCAAAATCAACTAAAAATTTCCCCGGCCCAGAAACCAACGACTCAATATGTTTCTAATTTATTTCTAGCTCAAAATTAAGTGACATAAACATATTACATGTTTTTATTATTCTTTGCTATCCCTATAAGCGTGTTAATTTCAAACCATCAATATTTATGTACCTATTTCACAAAAAAGAAATCATTTACATGTAACGAATGAAAATAAGTAAAATCGATAAACCGGTATTATAGTTTTTTTTCCCAGTTTCCTTGTTCACCGGCCCGACAGGAGTTGCAGATAAGTAGAGCTGTTTGTAGCAGTTACTAAAACTAACAATCTTATAAATATTAATTTTCTATTGCTCTTTATATGAGCTTTTAGATTCGGAAGATATATATGTTTTTGGTCCATAATTTAAGAATATTGTCAAATTATGTATCCCATTATTTCGAAGGCATAAAGTTTGACGGTTGCAAGGGGTATAAGAAGAAATTTAACGAGCTGATGAGCATAAGAGAAAAAAAGTTTGGTGCTCATTTTCAGGTTTCATTTTACAGACTGATTTACTTTGAAGTTGTCCAAGTTTAGGGCATTTCTTCAATGCACAATGTATTGTTTGCAGACTATCTGAACTCTGAAGTCTAACTCCAAATTCTCTGCCTCGAATTGAACATCTTGATCTGAGGGCCTCTGGAAGAAGCCCACTTATTTATTTCTGTGTAAAAGTAGGCCAAGCCTTTCTTCAGTTGCCAGGTCGATTATAGGAACATCATCTCCGACTCTGGCCCTGTTGTTGCCAAGGTATGGTAAGGTAAGATTTTGCTGGGGAGATCGGAAGGTTCTCTGAATGGTGGCACTACTGCAACATACTCTACTCCACTTGCACATTTTTGTAGCATCCTTTGCTTCTAATGTCATGTTTCATGAAGCAGTGGAGAGTAATTGTTTCAATGGACGACAGAAATGTAAAGGAAAACTAGGCTGACTCATGAGTCATGACCTGATCAATCAGATTATCTGAAATTGTTGGGGACCGGCTCCTCAAGTGGACAGTGGAGTGGCCAGACCCATTCTTGGAAGTGATTCAGTTGAAAGTGCGACAAAAGAGACAGCAGTGATGCAACGTGAATCTATTTTGATTTCACTCACTTTTGATCAAGTGGAGATTTTTTTTTTTGTTAGTCAGAGAGTCAGAAGTCATACGAAACAGAACAACGAAAGATGTACCGAGTACTACTTACCAACCTACCAGCTTTGGGGCTCCGATGAATTGCAGCAAATGGTGCAAGCTGCAGAGAATGGTAGTTCAAATTTTAACAGAATCAAATGCACCTGTGACGATGGATGAGGCCTGCAATGCCTAACATTCACTCGAAAATCTCTCATTCTCCTCTACTTGTCGTGTCATTCGGCATCAAAGAAACATGGATAATTGTTCCCCATATACCTTCAGACTACTTCAAGAACCATGTAAGTATACAAGTCATTCATATTTAGTTAAACACAATGGACAATCTTATATTCATGTCACTGACAATATGAAAGACGCCTGAATGTTGGGGTAAGAAGAGCACAGAATATTAACAATCGTTACTTATTTACCATAGCAGAGGGCTTAGCCATAGCATCGGATTGGATCATTGCACCCCTTCTCAGCAGACTGTCTGAAACCAAAACGGCCTCCTTTTGCCAAGTACTGCTGATGATAGCTCTCTGCCCTGTAGAATTTCTTTGCGGGCAAAATCTCTGTAACAATCTTCCTTTTCCAATGTTTTTGTTGTTGTTCCATGGACTCCTTAGCTGCTTTCTCCTGTTCCGGTGTATAATAGTAAATTCCAGATCTGTATTGAGTTCCCACGTCGTTTCCCTGGCATCATAGTTCACTCAGCATTAGAATTTAGAACAAAGAACAGCCAACCAACAGGGCAGATACTCCTATGAAGGTAGTAAACAAGAGGAGAGGGTTTCACATGCTCCACACAAACAAATACACCCACCACTATCATGGACTTTTGGCACTCCCGTTTCTTCTATAGGAAGCCAACTCAGCTTTGATGACCACAAACCCGGAACTTGAGTCTACAAGACTCTTTCCCTTAAAAGGGGTAGCCAGTTTCTCCCATGAAAGGTTAGACTGAATATCAACCTGATGTTCAGCCACACCAATGAATGAAACACAAAGTTGACGAGAAATTGCACCTCCAAGCATGGTTGCATCTTTACGTCACCTTTACTTGATTGTATTGCATTCCAAATTCATTTAAACAAGGTCTCGGGATTCAACCAAAGCAGCAACATAATTATGGTACCAGATCCACATATTTTCCCATTCTGATGGACTACCAAGATCAATCACCTTGACACAACGTTTCCCAATGTGTAAAGAGATTTTGACATAGTACTGAATCAAAAGGACGCTCCAGTGACTTCAGATAAAAGGAACCAACCAGTATTACATATCAGGATAAACACATCACACAGTATTACAATTTGCATCGTTGCTAGTCAAATGGTTTACTGAAATGACAGATACAATTTGACAATAAAGAAGTTGAAGGCTTTCACTGATCACAGGACTACAACGTAGAACAACAGAGAAAAAGCAAGAAGATTGGGAGACTAGAAATTCGTTGTTTTGCGTAGGAACAAACTTTGCGTCTGTGTGTCAATGACAGAAAATAAAACAATACCGTCTAGTTGAACTTCTGGCTCAAAACAATTCAAGATATAGCTTAAGACAATTAGAAATCCCATAAGAGCCCCGGAAATATGTTTCTTACGCGAAAGAAACAATCGCCATAAATCATGCCAAAATTAGCTCCTTGATGAAGCATTTTGTTACACACCAATGAATCAAATATTCCCGCATAGGATCAAAACCATAGTATCTATTGTGGCTTCAAAACTCAAATTTTTGAAGCAAACAGCCCTATATGAGACCTTACTGATGACTCGTCTTTTATCACTTCGCAAAGCCATCTACAGTGGACAGAGAACCCGATATCAAACTACTAAAAAGCAGGGAAGTTTATAAAATCCCAATTCTCTTGAATCGAATGAATATCAACCAACTTAGCAAACAAAGGAACACTATAATTTGGAAGAGAAAGGAATCGCAAAACGAGAAAAGCTACGTGTAAGAAATAAAAAAATTCGCCCAAATGGAAGAGAGAGAAAACCCACCTGGCGGTTAAGCGTGGTGGGATCATGGCGAGCCCAGAACACATCCAGCAAGGCGTCGTAGCTGCATTCTTTGGGATCAAACTGAACTCTCACTACCTCATTATGGTTCGTGGTCCCAGAACACACGTCTTCGTAGCTTGGATTATGAAGGAAGCCTTGGCTGTAGCCGACCTCTGTCTTGGTGACGCCGGGGACTCTCTGGTAGGCCAATTCAACGCCCCAGAAGCAGCCAGCGCCGAACTGCAAGAACTGCTGCCCGGGAGCCGGGAGGTCGTCGTCGGGGCCCTGAGCGATGGAAGAATTGTCCATGGAAGGGTTGGGTTTGTTGGAGCCAAAGCCGAGATTCTTGAGAATGTTCATGGGAGGCTTGTAGAGAGAGATGCGTCGGGTGTGGCGAGGGAAGGTGGGAGAGAGGGGTTTCGAGAGGGGAAGCTTCGTGGAGGGAGAGTGGAAGGCTTTGGAGATGAGGGAGGAAGAAGAAGTAGCTAAAGAGTTGAGCATTTGTGATAGTTGAGAATTGAAGATTCTGGTTTCCTGGGGTGTTTGGTCACTGCCCGAATGGTGAGTTGGTGCTTTGCTTCGGGAGCAGGGACGGGCATGATATTTTTAGGCAAACATAACGAAAAAAAACCATCAATGTTTACAACGTATCCCAATTAGCCAACAAATATTTTTTTTTAATCAAATAAACTACTGACATTTTTTAGTTAAACTGATTTATCCACTACTGTTAAAATGAAGCCCATGTGGCTAAAGAAGCAACATCATATTTGGTCGGTGAAGTCAACATCCCAATCAAAGAGCTCCTAAACTTCTTCGGTGATGGCAAATCGATGCAATCGACTCGGTTTATCGATATCTTCTTTTACCTTTTCTTCACACCTAGAGCAACCCAAAAGCTAGCATTTTGATTACTAATCCCTTGCATAGAAGCTTGGAGCCTCGAGACCGATGATCAAATGTGAGGCTTATGAAGCGGACTCACTGATCGAGTCAGCCAAAGGAAAATCCAATTCCACGATGAAAGCCAAGATCAAGGTTTACTTTGCTACTTGGTCAGCCTTGATGGTGTTCAACATCTACAACAAGAAAGTCTTGATGTGTATCTGGATCCATGGCTGACTTTTATTCTATCATTTGCTTGCAGGACTCTAATGATGCTAATCTCTTGGGCGACAAGGATATCAAAGGCCCACTCGGAACTAGTGTTGGGGCCAGAGCCAGTGAATGGCCGGCGGCTATGGCTTCATAGATCGGGAGCACCGGAGGAGAGTAGGGCCGGGCTGGAGCTAGCGTATACTGGGAGCGCCAGAGGAAAGCAAGGCGAGGCAATATCCAGTGAAGGGTTAGTGGCCATGGTATCATAGATAGGGAGTGCAAGAGGAAAGCAAGGTAGGGATAGTGGTGCGGGCTTCAGCCAATGGTTTCTCCGGTTTATCTTCGGTAATGTTTAACCTGGGTTTGCTACATCATACATTTTTCATAGAATATTCTTTATTCCTAATTAAACATTCACTAATTTAACGACAGGTGGTCTTTCAGACTTGATTTTAAAATATTATTCGTTCATTTGGGCTGAAAAATATATTAATGGCTGATTTGGGCCAACAAAAAAATATTATTAGATTTTTCATTATTTTTTCCCCATATTTTTACTTGTTTTAGTGGTTTTGACCTTCTTGCTTTGCCCCCTCTTCACTTTCCCTCTTTCTTTTCCTTTTCATTTCTTTTTTATTTTTATATAATCAGAATCATATATGATTAGGCGGTTCTATTTTATGGCAGCATTAGGACTATGACATAATGTCGTGGTTTGATGCCAATCGTTAGATTAAGAGGAAATATTGAAGCCGCTCGATCATCCACTAGTTGCCTATTGAGTTAATACCCTTGATCCTTGTTATGCACGAAAGAAAAAATATATATAAAAGGCATTTGTGAAGCATTAGGGAGGAGATCGCATTTATATAGTGCAAAAAGCCTTTTCGATAAAAACAAATGCTTTTGTAAGATTGTATGGGAAAAGTCGTGAAGAAGCAAATGCCTTTTAGCAATCATTTTTCAACAAGAAAGCAAATGTGAAGAAGAAAAGTAACACAGAAAAGAAGAAGAAGAAGAAGAAGAGAAGTAATGTTATTTGCTAGAAAAAAAAGTGACAAAAAGTTATGTAAAAGTACCATGGTTATTGTGAATATATGTCTAATTAGACATAGAGGAGTAATTTTACAAGTTTACCCCTCATGCTAAATCAAAATTCTTTCTCTCCAATCACCGCTTCTCCATTCTTTCCAGATCTCTCTCCGCCTCTTGTTGCTACAGCCGCCAACCGCCGCTTTGTACTCCGATCTCCATCGCACACCAATCTTCATCGAGCACCAAGAGAAGACGAGATCCAACGCAAGGAGGCAATTCGAGGTGATCCAAGGAGAGACGACGAGACGACCAACGCGATTGGTGAGCGAAGGAGATTGACGGAGATCGAAGGAGATCAGCAAGTGAAGGAGATCAACAAGATTAGCAGGTGAAAGGAGAGATCGGCACGGTGGAGGTGAGACCAGCAAGTGAAGGAGAGATCGGCAAGTAAAGATGGCGGAGGTAAGACTGGCGAGCCAAGGTAAGATCGGCAAGCAAGTGAATGAGAGATCTGCAAGTGAAGACGGCGGAGGTAAGATTGGCGAACGAAGAAGAGATCTGTGAATGAAGATGGCGGCGATGAGATCGGCGAACGAAGAAGGAGATCGACGTTCGAAGGTGATAGGCAGAGACTGCAATTTGTTTTCCAAAATAATAAGTTTTTTTATTAGTTGTTTTTATGACACTTTTGTATTTTTTCTTTAGACACTTTTAAATATTGACTTCGAAACTTTTAATTTTCTATTTAGACATTTTTTTTTATTTTGTATACATTTTTTTATTATGAAAATAAATTGTTTGCATATTGCTTTAGACATTTTGTAATTTTTCTTTAGATATTTTTACACATTCATTCAGACACTTTTTTATTATTTCAAATAGTTATTTTTAGGGATAGTGAATTGTTTATGTATTGGTTCAGACACTTCTAAATATTTATTTAGACACATTTGCTCATTATTTTAGACACTTTTAAATTTTTATTTAGATACTTTTTTAGACGTTGAATCATATACCTTTATTTGAACATTTCTTTAAATATTTAGACACTTTTATATGTTGATATGAAAAATTTTATATTTTTAGTCAGACACTTATTTTAATTATTTCAGATATTTATTTTCTAAAGGTAACACATTATTTAAAAGTTATTTAGTCAAACAATTTTATATATTTCTTTAGACATTTTTTAAAATTCAATTAAAAAATTTTACTTATTGATTCAAATACTTTTTTTATTATATTTTAAATATAATAAATTGTTCACAAGTTGATTCTGTCATTTTTTGTTCAAACACTTTTACATGTTTATGTAGACATTTTACAATATTCAATCAAACATTTATTCTTATAGCTTTAGACATTTTTAATTTAACCTTATAATAACTTTTTTTTATATTAATAATTTATTTTATATTACTTTGCAGACACTTCCATATACTATATTAGACACATTTACATTTTATTACAGACACTTTTGTTGTTCAAAAGCAATAAGGGCGCGCTTGAAGGAAACAATTAGAAGCAAGATCCAACGGGTGATTGACAAGATCCAGCGGGGTATGGATGAGATCGGCAGGTGACGACGAGATCCGGCGGGTGATCGATGAGATCTAGCGGGTGACAACAAGATCCGTGGGGTGATTGACAAGATTCGTTGGGTGACGACGAGATCCAGCGGGTGACGACAAAGATCCGGCGAATGACAGCGAGAACCGGGAAACGATAATAAGCAAGATCTGGCGGGTAATCGATGAGATCCGACAAGTGACGATGAGATCTGGTGGGTGATTGACGAGATTCGGCGGGTGACGACAAAATCCAAAGCTGAGCAGCTGCGAGATTTGGAGCCGGATAATGACTATAAGACCTGGCGGCAATGACGGTTCATCGGAGGAGGAGATGGCAACGGCGGCAGAAGTGAGTTTTTAAGAGTGAAAGTAAGTTTTGGTCCAGGGGTAAATTAGTCAATTTATTTACTGGATTATGGGTTCTTTATAGGGAATTAGGGCTAGATTAGTATGTCTAATTAGACATATGTCTACAGTATAATAACTAATGTAAAAGTGCTGAAAAGAGAATAAATGTGATATTATTTGCATGAAAAGTGTTAACCATGACCAAAAAAGCATTTAAAGAAATGTTCAACTCGATATCAAAATCATGAGAATCGTCGGGTGTTAATTTCTTGCAGAATCGAGCAGGATCCTGCCTAAATAGTGTCCCGTCTATATAGGAATTGAGAAATAAAAAGCGAATTCATTTTAACTTAAATCAACTAACTTATTTTTATTTTTATATTTTTTTAAATTAATTTCATTTAAAAGCTAGTATTATATAAATGTAATAATTTATTTGAAAGTAAATTAAATTAAAAAAAATTATAAAAATTTAGTTAGATTATAAAAATTTTATTTTTAATAAATTATTATAACTATATAATATTAACTTTTAATTAAAATTAGTTTTGGGTGAAAAAATATAAAAATAAAAATAAGTCGTTAAAATAAATTAAGTGAAAATCTAATGGCAGCAAAGCAATAAAAGGACGGATACATCGAAAGTTAGTTCTGTCTCATTCGATTTGATGAGCTAAGAAACAAGGAAAAAATTTCTTTGTATGTTGGTTGAGTTCGCCCTAACTCTTAAGTACGCTTAAGGAGATCCGTTACGGTCCATTTGGTGGAACTTTCAGGTGAAGGGTGCATATGATGCTTCCCCTGTTTACACAAAACGCTTTTCTTGTGCAAAAATATTTTTTTTTTTGTTAGGTTTAAAGGTTACAGAAAAACTCATTTTTCCAGTCAAAAACTTTATCTCTGGCGGTGATCAATCCTCTTCTTGTGCCACATATCAACCTCAGAACCAACAGCCTCCACGTACTCTCTTCCCTGGCATCGTTCTTTAATTTGTTGTTATTTGTCATCAATTATTTAACTGAACTTCATCATCAATCTAATTTCAAATGAGTTCACTGGATGTCTTTGATTTGCTCACCATAGGAAAAGTTTTCATGAATTGAACTTCTTAGTTAAACGAGTTGAAAAGGTGATTACAGCGGCCGAAAAAGCATTATAAAAACCATAAAAGCAATTTGTGTTTTGGAATATATTCAAAAACCAACAAATTTTTAATCACCAATTCACAAACAAAGGTCTAATTATGAATCAGTGAAGAACGGTTTATATTCAGGGGTTCACTGATTCACTATTAGGGGTTTGAAAGTAAACTAGTGACCCCTAAAATGTTAACTAGCATGATCGGTTCACATTTAGGGAGTTTCTAATTTATCATTAGAAGCTTGAAAGTGAACCATTAACCCCTCAAATGTGAACCAATCTAAAAGGTTTTAAACCGATTCATATTCAAAGGGTCATTGGTTCACCATCAAGAACTTGAATGTAAATCAATCAGAGGCTTAAATGTAAAACAGTGGCCCTATGAATATGAACGGATCTCAAAGGGTCCAAATTGGTTCACGTTCAAGCTACTAATGATGAATCATTAACCTCCTGAATGTGAACCAATTTGAAACCTTTAAGACTTTTTCACAATTAGGGAAGCCGTTGGTTCACCCTTAGGCCCCTGATGGTGAACCATTAACCCCATGAATGCGAACTGCACAAGAACCTTCCAGATTTGTTTACATTCGGAAGGGTCACTAATTCACATTCATGCCTTAATGGTGAACCAGTGACTCCTGAATGTGAACCAGTCTGGAATTTTTTAGATCGGTTCACATTGAGGGGTTATTAGTTCAAATTCAAGCCCTTGACAGTGAAACAGTGACCCCTCTTGAATGTGAACAAGTCTGTTCACATTTAGGCCCCTTGATGGTGAACCAGCCCCCCCCCCCCCCCCCCAATATGAACCAATCTAGAATCTTTGAGATTGGTTCATATCCTAGGGCACTAATTCACATTCAAGTCCCCTGATGTGAACTATTGACCCCCTAATCATAACTTAATGGCCCAAAAATATAACCAGTTCAAATTTAAGAGTCAATAGTTCACAATCAAGTCATTGATGGTGAGCTAGCCTCCGCTAGATCTCAGAAAAAATGTTTTGGTACCCAAAAAAGCGATAGCCCATGCGAAAAAAACAGTCACCTTTTGGGGTCTCAAATTTTTTTTTTAGGTCCCTAACTCCTTGTTGTGTGCAAAAGCTTTCTTCTGGTTTGATCGGTCTTTTTGTACCAGTCATCACGCTTTTAATTTTCACATGAATTGAATTTGATATGTTAAAAAGAATAATACAAAAATTGAAATAATAATAATAATAATAATAATAATAATAAAAAGAGAGATAGATAGAGAGCATAAAATCATTTTAATCATTTGCTTTGTTAAAAAGATCAATTTCTTTTTGCTGCATATCTAGCTACTACTTTCCTTATCGAATGTTCAAACTTTTGCTGCCTAGCCACCTTTTTCTCTTTGAACATGAAATGATTTGTTTTCATTGTTATCGCTATTTACTCTTGAAAACGCTTTTGTTTGATTTTTAGTAACTTTTAGTTCAACAATTTTTTAAATCCACAAATGTTTTTTTTTCAATTTTTATCGTCTCTATGTATTCCTTAATGCATGTTCACAAACGTACACACTTTTTATGCACATGTTGTTCGTCATCTTTCTTAGTATTAAAACCGCAATAACCCATACCCCTATTAAGCTACTAACTAAAATATAAATGACATTTACTATCCACCAAAAGTCATATAACTTTAGAAAAAAAAGCATTGATATGACATAAAAAGTGTTTGTAGCTCCACATTCTTTTAAACCACCTTCCCTAACTTCTCATAAATAAGTATATATCAAATTCCAATATTGAACTAAATATCTCACACATAGGGTCTTAGTTCAACTTGTATGGCTTTTCCATCATCTGTGAGATTAGAGTTGTATAATCTTCTTTGGCATTGATGAATATGGTATAAAAACCTAAACCTTTTTAAACACTACTTGCCTTTTTCCATTACACCATCTATTTACACTTCATTGCATTTACTTACTCTTACCAATATACTTATTACTAATACATTAACTCACTTCCCATCTTTACATTAACTCACTTATCTTCTTCACATTCACTTAAAATATTTTACATTAACTAACAAATCTTTTCCTTCCAACAACAACTTTTTATTTTAATTGAGTTTTTCTAATAAAATTCTTTCTCTTCAATGCCAATTGATATTACTTATCTCACAAACATCTGATGCAAAAAAATTGTTACTAAATTATTTAATAAAACATCACAACAATTACTAGGTTTTTTCTATTTTTTTATCATTTATTTGACATATATTCTCCTATTTATCTACCTTCCCACACCCTAAAACCTCCTTAATCAGTTAACATGTAATTTCATTTTTCTTCTCATTTATTTTGATTTTGTCATTTTCTGCCAAGTTGCCACAGTGACAAAGCATAATTCTCCATGTATGATCATATATATATATAACATAAATATTTGAAAAATCAATATTGGCCCAAATCCTTAAGAAATGATAATTTATTGATTATTGGTGTTGGTGTAGTTGAATTTGATAGGTTTGAGCTATTGACTAAAGAGCTATTAAAGAATTGGATGTTATAGTGATGTAACACAGTCAATTGGCTAAAATTTTGCGGTCATCTAATAGGATCAGTTGCTCCCAAAAGGAAAAATATTCAAAAATATCGTAAAACATTGAATCTTTTGAATTTGATAAAACATGTTACTCTCATTATGTGGTTTGATAGGTTAAATAGCACCAATAGTCTCAAACATTTAATTCAAGTTGCAAATCGGTCCCTAACCTTCATTCTATTGTAAATTAGTCCCAAATCTTTATAATTCTTTACATATTGGTCTTTAACCCTAAGAAGACACAGTAACTCGATTTACAAAAAATAAAATCGCTAGTTTAAACTGCCTATCAATTGTGAAAAAATTATTGCACAGTTTAAATTTATTAGAAGACAACTACTGAATAGTTTAAATTTTTTAACTCTCATGAATTATCTGATATTAACTTTTTAAATTTTAATTTAAACTATTTGATAATTGTTTTTCCATAAATTCAAACTATACCATAATTTTCTAATAATTAATAAAAAATTTAAACTATAAATTTTTCTTCTCTGTTAATCGAGTTCTTATATCTGCTTAGGAATAGAGACTAATGTGCAATGAATTATAAAGGTTTGGGACCAATCTATATCAAGTGAAGTTTGGGGACCGATTTGCAACAGTAGTTAAAGGTTTTGGATCAATGGTGCCTTTTACCCTGGTTTGATATGTTTGACTCTTGATGAAAGCAACATCCTTAAATTCAAACAAGAAAAATTATCGTCATTTTGCTTAGGCTATAACTAAATATACACATCAACTAAAATAATAATTAAATCATTTTCATTTGAAAGAAGTTGTTACGTACATTGCCATATTTGGGATGATTGAAGCCTGTACCCATGATAGAACCATATAATAGGTAAAGTTGTTGGCATCCACATTTTTTTTGTTGGTGGTATTTCCGTGTTGTTCTTTTTATATGTGGATTGTATTGAATGTAATGTGACATTTTTTTGTTAGAAGAAAGATTTTATCCCATATTATGTATTTAGTGTTTCACTATCCCACATTGTGCACCTAGTATTTATATTGGATCAAACACTTGTATGTAAAAACTTGTATGCTATAAATGAAAGATGAAGAAAAAGTACTTCACATAAACACTTTTGCAAATGGTATCAGAGCAAAGATACAATCCCTAATTAGGCTTACAAACATGAGCAACAGTGACGATAAGAACAGTGTGATAAACAAAAACTTAATCCTAAAAGATTTTCATCTTGCCTTTGTCATTGAAAACTCCACTTCCTTTGATCTTACACATTAGGGATTATTCATTGCTACACCTATGGGTACTAGTCCTGACAAGATGATAATCCTTACACAATATGTCCTTTAGCAGCTTAGTAAGCCTTCAGGGCTATAATGTTAACCTTAAGTGTCAAAAGCGAAAAAGAGGTAATAAATGGACACTTTTGCATATATTAGAGGGGAAAGGTAGGTTAATTAGCAGCAAAATACAAAATTTCATCCCATAATATAGTATCCATTAATAAACTGTAGGTCTCTTAGCCAATAAAATGGAAAGAATGGAATTAAACAAAATCAAAAGTGCTTTTTTTAAGTTTTTTTAAATAACTTATAATCATTTTTTAAGAATCATTGCCTAAAAAAATAAAAAATCTACAAAAAAAAATCAAATGTTTGTTCAAATAACAACGAATAACAATGATTGATTGTCATGTATGAAATCACAGCTACCAACATGCTGCCAGATGGCCACAAAATGGAGAGAAGTGAGAATATGAAAAATGCAAATCATGTATCCTAGAAATGAGCACTCAAAAATATTTTTATGTTAAGAGGGCATAATAAGCAACTATAGTAGTCGAGTAAATTCTTAATATAAGTAACCTCCAATGGGAGTGAAGCAAAAGAATGCACATGAAAGAAATCCTAGCACATATCATGTTACCACTTTAAGTACTTTAATACGGTGACCAAATTTAGTGTGTTTGAGTCACAGGGCAATGTATATTCTATTGGCCATCAGAACATGTACTCCATATTTATCCAAGTGGCCTTTTGGCCTTTATGCAAAGATGTGTATATTGGTCTAACCAACACACACGTTTTCACATGTAATTTTAATTAGCAGCATAAACAATTATCAAAACCTCATCTCATCTCATTATAGCATTTATTCCAAAATTTCATCCACTTGCATAGTTACATGCACACTTGTTACACTAGGTGCCCATCTCATGTGTCAAAACTTTCATATCATGTCTAACTCAAATTTTAACCATGTCTTCCGGTTCCTTAAAGGTGTTAAACCATTTAGTACACTTAAACCTTCATAGGGAAATAGGTTTGATACATTAAATCCATCTAAGTTTGCAGTTATGGATCTTATACTCAATCGGATAAAATTGACCTTATGAGTAGTATATAGCAAACTCCGCCAAATTTGATAAGCCATAACTTTGGCTACAGGGCATCAAATCCAGTGATTCAAAATCCAAATTCTTCATCTTGAAGAATACTAAATGCTATCAAAATTTTACAGCTGAATTCAAATTATATAGGAAGTTATGGCTTCTAAACTACATGGTGTCAAAATTTAGCAACAATTTCTTATAATGCCCATACAAAATTTACAAATAAATCTTCCACTTCACTTTTAAGTGAAAATCCAACTTGGGTAGGTTCATACATGTCCTAAACACTTGGTAAAGTCACCTTCCTAAATTTAGAGCCATTTCATAAGTATTGAACATAATTTCCTTTAAAATAGCCCATACATAAAAAAAATGGACAGAATTGCACATACAAGCTCAAACATTATTTCATTACTTCAAATATCATCCATACAACTCCCACAGTATATTTCCATGTATAAATATATCATACATATGCCCTAACTTAGTTGGGTATGTACATTAGCTTCTTGAAGAGCCTTACAAACACAGTATACTCCAGAAATTTCAAAAGATAGCTACTGTGTAAGACAAAAAGTACCCACACTAAAATTAGCAAATATGCTCTAAAATCATGAAACATTTCAGTTTAATACTAGACATATTGAAGTTCATGTAACTAAAATTTCACAGGAACAATCAAACAACAAGTATTAGTTTTATTGCTCTATTTCAAGATCACCTGAAACATGGACAAAAAGGAGGGTAAGCTTTTTTGAAAAAACTTACTAAGGGCATTTCATTATAGCTTGATTTTTCAGCAACAAACTTGAAATCCAAAGGCACTAAAATATAAAAACACAACACATTTACATAGGTATAGCCATCCAAATGCACAAACAAACACAGCAACAAACATGTAATTCTGACAGCAATAACAACTTAAGGTTAGTTCATAAACATTCACATAACCAATATGTAATCATTAGGACAGCCCTCTTCAAGTTAAAACTTGGTTTTAGGAGATCATTAGGCCTTAGTACTAACTTGGGCTCTAGAGACCCTTTCATAAGCTGTCATCTTTGTGCATGAAAAATAGTAATGTTGAAACCTTATTCATGCACTCCCCCTTAACCTATACTTGGTTCATAGAGCTTTTTGCTTTCCTTCAAGAATATTTTTAGCTCTATAGATGTTTGATAATCATCATAAAACACTAAACAACCATGAAACTTGATGATAAACCCTTACCTTTTCTATGAAATTTAAAAACCCTAATAAAACCAAAATTAGGTTTTCTTGCACTCTTTGATGTCTTCTTTGCTTTCTCTTGATTTCTTAAGGTATGGTGGCTATAGAGGGCTGTGGAAGAATTTAATGAGAAGGTTTAGGGTTGGTAAAGGCTGAAAATGAGAGAAAATGACAAGAAAATGAAGATTTTTCTTCATTTATTCATCATTTTGACTTAGGCAGCATATATGCAAATTTTTGCAACTTTTGCCTACACTTGGACCATGTTATATCCAGCCATTCAAGGGTGGAAAATGATAATTTTTGACCACTTTTAACCTTGTCAAGGTCATTATAACCTTTAGTAAAAAAGGTGGACACTTGAGTCCTTTGTTAGCATTAAGCCATAAATGGCAAACTTGGCATCTTTGAGCGCTTTGGTCCCCAACAGTATCTTTAATTTCATCCATGTCCTTTCTTCATAATTTCATTTATGTCCTTTCCATAGTCATCTTTGAAATTTTGTGCAATTAAGTACCCAACCTTTATAACCTCACAATTTAGTCCATAGGTTACTTGAAAATTTAGCCATGTGTCATTGCTTTCTTAAGGACCAAACTATCACCATGTAGGCCACCTAAGAGAGTGTATATGAAATACTTTACACTTCACAAATCATACACTATGGCAAAAATTAAAATATATAAGTTTAAATCTTTATGCTGTAATTTTTCTATTTTGTTAAGGTGGTAACATATCGTATGGATATTAAGTGGCAGAATCAACTAGCAAATAACTAAAAAAGATAGAACTTAAACCTATAGTAGAACAAAATAAGACAAGTAAACAACAAATATAAGAGACCAATAGTCCCTTATTGGCCGATGTGATGTAACACAAAGGGACACCTACAAGTAAAACTTAGGTTTAATAAGTGGTACTGCACACTTCACAAACCAAGCACCCTAGAGACGGGCTAATTACGGCCGAGGTCCTTTAGATTTCATGTAGTACACCCCTCCATTCCCTAGATTTATGGTAGTTCACTCTCATCTATATTCTTGCAATAGATTATAATAGATTCTGATTACAAATAAAAAACCAATAAAGTAGAAGAAGCATGTAAGGAATCCAATAGCAAAAGATGAAACAAATAACTTCCAAATAAAATATACTTAAAATGAAAGACTGGAGTATAAACTGTTCAGTTCATCACAATAATAATTTAATTTTTAGGAATGACAAATTTTCATTTTGGCTTTCAATCTTTCATACATAAGCATTCTTATTAATGTATTTTACAAATGCATTTCTTGGAATTCCATTCATCAATCGAAATATAAATATAACTATTAATTGATTAAGTTTAAGGCTCATAGATTTGTGACTTGGATTGTCTTTTTGTCATTTACCAAGCACCTATTATGAAAGTATTCTTGGAATTCACTGATGCTTAAACACCAAACACAACCAATACTAAAGGAACAAAACATAGGATAAAATGGCTTACACTGCAAAATGATGAGAATGAGAATGTTGGTGTTTAAAGTTTAAGGTTTATCTCGAAGAAGGGTCCCTAATCCACAGGCAATTGAAGTCCTTAAAAGTAAAATGAAGCATATGAATAACAACCTGTCCATCCCACATCCAAGAGGTAGTAAACTTGGATAAGGAAAAAGTTCAGCATACCAAATAGAAATCAAACATTGGTGGATGCTAAACACAACAAATTTCGGCACGATCACTAGAAATTAAAAAAAAAAACAATAACTAAAACATAAAGATTTAAATCACAAAATTAAATCAAAATAATAGATGAAATCAAAAATTAAAAAAAAAAAAAGAAATATAGCGTTGCTCGTAATTACAACATTGATTATCATCAAGGTCTACTTCGTCAAATGTAGTCTTTTAAATGTCTTTAACATTGATGCTAGGCTAGGGTTTAGAAACCAAAATCTTTGAGGATGAAGTGAAAGATGAATTAAGGTGAATAGCACTGAATTACAGTATTTTTCTCACATCATGTGTCGACATTGTAAAGCCAAACTTTGTCCTTTTCCCTTGTTACATGGCATTCTTCCTGGAAAAATTGGCAATAGAAACCAGAAGGCAGTGGATGCTTATGGCATTTTGTTAAATGGAATTCTAAATAGATTGAGTTTTAGCTGATCAAATAAAAAAAAATCCTAACAGAAGCAAACAAATGAGCCATAAAAGTAATTAAACGGGCTAAACTTAATAAAAAAAAAAGGTACTATAGTAGTGAAATCACTGTTCATAAAGTTAAATCAACTCTTGTTGTTTTAGTTAATACATGGTACAAAAGCCTCATGCATTACAACCAAGTTCATTTTTTTTTATAACATTAATCTTATATGTGGCAAATAAATGCTGTCAACTAAAGGTATTTATACAAAATATAAGTACTAAAAAATGAACAAACAAAAATCTTCTCCAAAAATCAATGTTTGTTACACAAAAACTTATAGCCTAAATTTCAATCCATTTGCAAATAACTCCATTTGGCCATTATCTTGACCATCAAAATAACATCTAAACACACACAAAAAAAGTGAAAGAAATAATTACATGAATCCCAAAAAATTGATGAATAGAGTAATACTCCCTCCGTCCCAAAAGTTTTGCTCCATTTGATTTTGGTAATTAATTTATGATTTTTTATTTTCAACATTCTAATATATAAATAAAAAATCTTTATATATGAATGATAATTCAAGATATGTAGTTTCTAAATATATTTTTTTTAATTTTTTCTAACAATTAATAATATAAATAAAATTGAGTCAAAATACAACAAAAAGTCAAATGTATCAAAATTTATGAGACAGAGGGAGTATTAAAGAAAAAAAAAAGAAATCTTAGAGTTATATATCAAGATGAACCTTAGTTTGTTGAAGGCATCAGTATGGGTATAATAGCTAAAAAATTGAAATGTACAACAAAAACTTGCTAAGTACTAGACAACATTTGAAGTTAATTTTCATTGATATTTCAGTAAGCTTCTTCCTACAAATTTTAATTAAAATTTTACTCTCAAAAGACATTAATATCTTAAACATGACCATATGCCAAAAATAGAAAGACCAGAAAGTTAAGACTAATGATTCTATCTATTCTGTTTCAATATTTTTATTTTTGAAACTAAAAAGTTGTATCCAAGGGCACCAAGGGATGAAAAATTATTGTTGAGTCATTAATAGATACCAAAAAATACAACCACATAAAATACTCATATTTTTATTTTTCTATTGATGATGCTATAAAGCCTAGAAACATCAATTTATACAATGAAGCTTATTTTAAATGTATTGGGGAAAAGTATGAAGCTTATTATTTACCAAATAAGAAAAAGCGGAACTAGAGCTAAAGTTTAATCTGTAGTCAAACTAAGGACTTAGTCCATATCTAATTCATCAAGTTGCAAAAAAAAAAAAACTAGCTTACAATTCAACTCACAAAAGAAATAAAAATATTAAAAGTAATCAAGTAGATCAACTTATTTTCTGCTACAAGGACCATATTGGATTCAGTTATGCCATCATCAGGTATATGCTTAAGAACCTAATTTTGGATCAAATTAAAAATGTCGCGGCCTTGTCCTATATCATACGCAATTTTCTTCCACTCAGAGAGTCTATTCATGCCAACATTTTTTTGTTGGCACTCAAATTATTTCTTATGATAGTTTTAAAAATATTAGGATACTTTTGATAAATATTAAAATATTTTGGAAAGAGGAGCTTTAATACATGGAAACTATAATTGTGTTTTTCAGTCCTACTAAGCAACAAACATCTAGCCTACATAAGTTGATCTATCAGTAACAGTTTTTAACACTATATAAACAAAAATTTTCCCATTGTTTCAAGGAATAGATCACACATAAAGGCACCATTGTGTTCTCTAGCATTGAATTACTACTTTATTTATGAAAGAATTAACAACTATTCCTTCACATCATAAAATTTGATCTTTCTCAAGAAAAAAATTAATAATAGTTGAGACTTTAAACAACAAAAAAGCCAAGTCACCTTTCTCATCCTATGAACAAAAATATAAGCAATGGTATGATGTGCTTGTTATTCTCCTAATTTTTCATGCAACCTAGTTTCAAACTTTTTGCCCCATAGTTGTCCTAGAGTTTTTCATAATTATAGTATGAAGTAAGTAGACATCAAATAAAGAGATTAGAGATTTAAGAAAAAAAGATTCATCACATTTATTTATATGCTAAAGGACAAAACATTTAATCAGTGGCTATACATGTAACCCTTGCTTTATGTATACATATGCTTATATGCATGAGTTAAGACCCTCTGTGATGTAACGTACTATGGACGTAAGCAAACAAATTTTAAGTTTTTTGCTAGACCAAACATAGATAAAGTAAAAAAAAAAAACATATTGACCTTAGAAATGCATCAATTATAAAAGTTAAATGAGAAGATCATTGATTCAAGTATGGGACATAATTGATGTAAAAGAAAAATGAGTGAGCTATAGAATGATCATCGTTACCCATAACTGTATAAAAGAAATCAACTCTTTCAATCTAAGGGACAAATGAGTGAAACTGCCATCTTATCTTAGCAGAGCAGTTGGCACAAAAGCCCCTACATACTACAAAAGGAGAAGTGGAGTATGAGATGAAAATAATTATCTAAAAAAACTTAGAGACTTTAATTGAAACTCAACTTATTTTTTTACGGCTTGTCACCTTCGTTTAATCTATGGCCAGAAGCATTTTATTACTTGCATACTTGTTTCTTTGAAATTATTCAACCATTATAACCAAGGTCATGTCTATCTCATACTACCTAATAACAATTGAGAAGTTAATGTTAATTAGAAAACTAGTTATAATAGTATTTATCTTGAACGGTAGTTTTTCAGGAGAGAATCACTGAACGAAATAAAGATAGAGACAATGTTTACCTTACCTAATTGGATTTGGCCATAATATGATAATCAAAATTGATGTCCAACATATATGGGATCATTATATCTTCTTAGCCATCTTATCTAATAATCATAACATCGAACTAAATTAATCAACAAAAACAACATAATCTCAAAGAGAATACAACCAATCTGAGAGGATAGAAAATATGACTTTTAACATGTAGTAGTACTTACCTTGAGTTTCAATGAGCAAATGCAAATATCATTGCACCTAATTAGGTTTAAAAAAACAAATGAAAATGTAGTCAATGAAAGTTATATATACAAAATAATTTGTTTTCACAATAAGAATAGAAAACAAATAACTACAATACTACTAATAAATCATTTGATCAATAATCTTAAGGTTATAACTCAAGCTGCTCATGTGGTCCTCTTTGTATATCCACCCTCAATCTACAGATGTGGCACCATTAGGCAAATAACCCATGGTGGCATGTTTCTCCATCTAAGAAAAAATCAAAAACCCTATAGCTACAACATTAGGATCCTTCATCACCTCTTCCTCTTTTCTCCACATAATTTCCACTTCATTGTCTCCTTAAGATTTCTCATGGGTTTTTGTAAAAAAAAAAAAAAAAGTCTTATAGGTTGAAATCTTTTCCATCTATGACATCCTTATTAGCATCAAACTCCCCTATGAACTTAGGTTTGATGTCCTTGGAGGAGACCAGCGAAAACATGGATCTTACCTAACTATGGAAAATTAGCTAAGGGTTTGCTTGCCAATGAGAGATTCATGTGACATTCAAGATAGAAACTTGCTATGACATTGTAATCGGGCTCTTCGACCAAGCTTTTCCGTTGTACGTCATGAAAGCAACACTAATTACAATCAATAAAAAAGCCAAATAGAGAGATCCAACATATTTACTTCTAAAATATAGATGCTTTGGCTAGCTAGGGTTCAATTGATGTGAAAAGAAATGTGCTATTAAGTGGTGGGAGTGAATCTAAAAAAAAAAAAGTTGAGGAGTAATTACACTGTATCAAAGGTAATGTTTAATGAATAGTAAATATGTTTCATATTTAAAATATCGTAGCAATAATAACGTTCATAGTGCCCCACGCATTGTAATGGTTCAATCTCTATTAACATTAAATATAAATATAATTAATAACAATCATTGACTATAGAAATTTTTCATAAAAATCAAGTAGCTGAGATTTTGATTTGACTTAAATTAGAGTTTGACCTTTATTCAATAATTAGAAATTTTGATTAAAGAAAAACAAACTATGGTGACCAAATCTTTACTTTAGAAGATAGTAACTACAAAAATTTTAAAGACTAAGAAAGTAAATGGAAAAAACTCTAATTATTAAGTTTAGGGATTAAAATGACAAACAATTAGAACTTAGGTCTAAAATGACAAAGAGCAGAAATTTGGAACTGAAAATGTGTTTTAACCAAAACGAAATAGATTGAAACTAGAGAAATAGTTACATAGACCCTAAAAAAAGTGATTTTCTTGCAAAAGGGGGGTCAAACTTCAAAAGCAAAGTAATCACGTAAAAAAAAAGAGGCCAAAAATGCAAAAAAAAAAAAAAAAAAACCTGCACATTGTTCATGAAACAGTAATTTTGGCCCAGAACTCTTCGGCCGAAAGACTTGACCCAATTGGTAGAATAGTACCAGTTGTTGGTGTTCAGAATATAGTGTGATTCTTAGCCCAAAACTCTTAGCCTAAAACTACCCAAAACTTTTGACCCAAAACTCCTAGTCTAAAACTACCCAAAACTTTTGGCCCACAATTTTTTTGCTATTCAGTGAATGGTATCTTTGTTCATATTATATAAACAATGATCAAGCACACCATTCTCTCCCAATTTCCTTTCTTATAATATAATATTTCTAGCTCTTACCTAAAACATGGTTCTAAGCAGAAATTATTTTTTTTTTAAAAAAAAAAACAAAACAAATCGACGACGAAAGTCCGAACCAACCAAAATTCCAAGTTGCTGCTTGCTTCCGTTTGAGTTGGACAGTGCCCCAAGCATGCAACAATTTTTCGCCGCCAACCCCAAATTCGGCGATAGCCCATAGGTTTGCCGGCTGGAGTTGTCTTTGGCAACGAGGAGTAGAACAGCATCTACTGAAGTCGGATCATTGAGACTGCAAATTAAACATATAAAATGGTGGGAACATGCTGTATTTTGTATGAGTCTTGTCCTCGAAGTCTGTCCACGAAGACCTTGGGCATCTCTGCGATCTCCAGCTCCCGAAGGTTGGCCAGAGACTTCGTTTCCTCGGGAAGCATCTTCAGACTCCCGCAATTGATGATCCGGAAGCACCTGAGCCTCGGCATCGCGCCTTCTTCCACATTCATTTCTTCCAGAGCTTCCAAGGTGTGCAGCTCCAGGAATTCCAGCTGTTGAAATCCGTCTGTTAACATCTCCATTCGCTCTCCGACATAAGACTGTGACCTTAGTCTCAGAATCAGTAGATTCGGGAGCTGCTTCAGAATCTCCACAGAATCTTGACGCAGATGGGTGTGTTCTAGTGTCAGCTGGGTGAGGTTTGGTGGGAACTCTTGGGACCCAGGTAGCTGCCCTATCCTTCCTCTTAGATGCAATTTCATGAGATTTTGAAGGGCTCTTAGTTGGATGAGTGACGGGAACTCGGAATCTTCTGCACGTAGGTAGAGCGATTCAAGCTTCCTGAGCCCTGCAATGGAGTTGAATGTTTCACTTGCTCGCGAGCTGAAATTCCCTCTCATTCCCAATTTTCGCAGGCTAATGAGGTTTGCCGTGTTATTTCGTGTCCAGTTCTCCACATGTATCTCTGAGAGAGTCTGGAGTTGCCTCAGTGTATCGATTCTCAGATGGCCCCCATACTTATGCCCGCACATATATAGATGTCTTAGTTTTGATATCTTCCACAGTACATTAGGCAGGACGCTGAGATGAAGGTTTCCAGCTACGTCTAGAGTCTTCAGGCTGCCCAAAGAACTTATGGCTGACGAAAGAACCTGCAAGTTGGTCTCCTTTAACCCCAAGTACTTTAGATGAATCAGTTCCCCTACGGTGCTTGAGATGGTGGTACAGGTTATACCCTCCAAGTCGAGGGTTCTAAGAAGTTTAAAGGTTTTCCCAATGTAGTCCAGATCACTAACTTCCATCTTGTAAGGATCATTTATGTAGTAATTGATCTGGCTTTGGTGATCAACTCTGAAGAAGAGAAGTGAGCGCACCTGGGGATTGGAATACCTCTCTTGTGGCCAATGAAATGTGGAGTAGAAGGCGTAGCGACGAGATTTGGTTGGAGGATACTGACTTTGACTCCCTTGGGTTTCATGAAAGTTCTCTATTTTTGCCTTTGTGATTGAGAGATCTCGGAGTAGGTCATGAAGACGGCAGTGCTTAACTCTGTTGTTGACACTAAGCT
Source organism: Aquilaria sinensis (assembly GCA_005392925.1). Taxonomy (NCBI): domain Eukaryota; kingdom Viridiplantae; phylum Streptophyta; class Magnoliopsida; order Malvales; family Thymelaeaceae; genus Aquilaria; species Aquilaria sinensis. The sequence goes on from SMDT01000304.1 coordinate 38,947, forward strand.
TTGCGACTTGAACCATGTTTCTCTCAATCAACTCGTGTAGGTAATCCTCTGCTACATCCTCCATCTTTTCTTCTTGCTGTGGAATCAAACCCTCTGCTATCCAGAGTCGAAAAAGTTTATGTGTGGGTATCAAATGGTCTTCTGGGAACTGTCCCAGATAAAGAAAGCATGATTTCAGGTAGTATGGTAAATCATTATAACTCAAAGCCAGTATTGCTGAGACTCCATTTGGGTCTCGGGCAAAAAGTGAGTTCATGTTGCTTAGGACTCGTTTCCATTCAACCAGGTTTCTCTTCCTCGAGAGCAACCCTCCAATAACAACAATGGCTAATGGTAGACCAGCGCACTCCGCCACAATCTCTTTCCCAACCTCCTCCAGTTGTGGGGAACGGTGTGCATCATAGCTGGTGATAAAAGCCTTTCGGCAGAAGAGCATCCAGCCATTCTCTTTGGTTAGGAACTGCAAATCATAAGGATCTGTCAGAGGGTCAGCTTTCTGAGCAATACTCCTATTACGAGTTGTGAGCATCACTCTGCTACCGTTGCTTCTGTCTGGGAAGGCCTTTGCAAGAGAATCCCATGCTTCCACGCTCCATACATCATCTAAGACGACCAAATAACGTTTCTTCCGTAGGTTTTCATAAAGCAGTGCTTCCAATTCTTCAACCTGCATCTTTTCCAATTTCCTTCGTGTTGGGGCCACCTGTCTTATAATTGCCTGAAGTATATCCCTGGTACTGAACTGTTGTGATACATAAACCCATGCTCGTGAAGGAAAACGAGCCTGAACTTGTTCATGGCTATAAACTTTCTTTGCCAGAGTGGTCTTCCCAATGCCTCCCATTCCAACAATTGAGATGGCATGCCACTGATCCTCACTTTGGGCAAGAAGCACCACCAGCTTGGCTATGTCATTATCCAGGCCTACAACATCCCGCTCTTCACGACAAGGAGATGATCTTCGTAACTTTCTCTGCCTCTCATTTACACTACTCATCCCTTCTCCTATGTTCTTGATACCATACACTTCTCGACTGACAGAAATGTTTTGGATTTTTTTCTGGATGGCCACAAGCTCATTCGCAATCTTTGATCGGTGTCTCCATTCATTGAGGACAGAAGCGTACCTTTTGATGGATTTCTTTTTCTTGTGAGATTCAGTTCTGGAGATGAATTTGTCGATGAGGTCTTCGGCATCATAGGCAGCATTTCTGATCTCTGAGATCCAGTTCTGCACTCTCTGGTCTTCATCTTGCTTTGAATCTGCATCCCGCAGAAAACACCGCATCCGGGACAGTTCATCTTGCAGATTCTCAATTTCTGTGCGGACATTTCTGTTGAAGTCAATATGATTGAGAAGTTCTGCTAGTCTGTCCAAAGCAAATGAAACAGCCACCTCCGCCATCTTCCGAGCCTTTCTCTATTCGTTTTTTCGGGCACGGGAGACAACCTGCAAGCTGAACCGTGCTACTTCATATAAGAATTGATACAGCTGAGAGATAGGCCTCATTCAATTGAGTGTTCTCTACCATTTCTTGAAGTTTGAAGGGAACTTACTAGCTCATGAATTGTGAGTAAAAGGCCATCAGTCATTTCCTTTCGAAAAAAGTGATATTGGTGTTGAAGAATTTGGGTAGCTGCCAATCTTCCATATACACATGGATATTAATGTGTTTGTATCTGATTATGTTGATCGCTGTACTTAGCCTTATTTTGCTTGTGTTGTACAAATAGTCAAATTCTAGTTGTAAAGTATTAAATAAATAAAAAAAGTTTGCCCCACAGGCTTTGGGCGGCTGCAATATTTCTGCCTATCATTCTTGATCTTTACAGGGTGTCAGAGCCAACCATTCTTGACCTCCAGCCATGTCAGACAAAAACTCCAACCTCTCTTCTTCGGTCTTATCCTCAGCTCTCTCCACCAGCCTACCATCCTTGCCGTCACCTTCAATGAATCGTGGACATCTTTTGAACGTCCGTCTCACTAAAGATAATTGTTTCCTTTGTCCCATATTTTTTAAAATATTTATTTTTTAATAATTAATTTTTAATTTTTAATTTTTAGTATATAAATAAAAAAATTATATAAATGATAAATAAAAACCTATAGTTTCCAAATATATATTTTAAAATTTTTTTCTAACAACCAATAATATAAATAAATTTAAGTTAAATTATACCAAAAAGTTAACTGTTTCAAATAATATAGGACGAAGGGAGTATTCAATATGGAAGGCACAGTTTCTTCATTATCTCAGAGCCCAATGTCTCATTGGTTATGTGGATGGAACCTTGGAGTGCCCGCCTCAATTCATTGCTGCTGAAGGAGATAGTCAATCGGCGTCAGGTGCTTCTCAAGTTGCAAACCCAGCATATTAAACATGGTTCTAGCAGGACTAAATGGTCTTTAGCACCCTTCTCTCATCTCTCTCAGAAGAGATCCTCAACCATGTGGTTTTTATGGCTATAGCGAGAGAAGTATGGACTTGCTTTGAAAGGATGTTCTTCTCCTAGTCGTAGGCCCAAGTTATGCAAATTAGGCTCCAGCTGTCGACAATGTAGAAGAAGGACCTCTCTGTCACTGATTATTATCAACGCATCAAGAGTCTCGTGGACACATTGGCTACCGTAGGAAAGCCACTTCAGGAGTATGAAGTCGTGCCTTACCTCCTTGCTGGCCTTGGATTAGAATATGATCTTTTTTGACTTCGGTCACAACAATGTTTGAATCGATTTCTCTTAATGATTTATGTGGCTATCTTTTAAACTATGAGCTTTGCTTGGAGCACCACAACACAATTGTCCAAATCTCTGTTGGAGCTTCTGTAAATGGACCCTCAGCGAACATTGCCTTAAGAAACAATTTCAATTAGTCAGGACGTGGTGGTGGAATGAGCATCAATCAGAGAGGATGGAGAGGGCGTGGCTGAGGGAGACACAATCAACACGACTCAGGGAATATGGGTCCAAAAGTAATCTGTTAAGTATACAAGAGACCGGGTCATTTAGCTATCTCCTGTCACCATAGGTTTGATCACTCTTATCAAGCCGAATCTAGTCATCTTACAGCAGTAGCTTCTACATCATCCTATCAAATAGATCCAAACTGGTACATGGACTCAGGTGCCGATGATCACATAACTGCTGATTTGAACAATCTTACCATCAGTGAAGAATACAATGAGATGGATCAAGTACAAGTTGGAAATGAATCAGGTTTGCTGATTAACCATATCAGTTATTCTCATATCTTAACTCTGCATTCTTCTTTAAAACTCAACAATGTCTTACATGTTCCTCAAATAAGGAAAAACCTAATATCTGTTAGCAAACTCAATCATGATAATAATGTTTTCATTAAGTTTCACCCTCATTGTTTCTTTGTCAATGATCAATCTACGAAGACAAAACTTTTACAAGACCCATGTAAAAATGACTTGTATTTGATGCCCAACTTCTCTTCTTCATCACAACCTTTGTTGTCATTCCTTGGTGAAAAAGTCAGTTACAACCAGTGAAAAAGTCACCCGTCTTCTTCTATTGTTTAAAAAATCATTCATCTCCATAAGCTTCCTTGTGAGAAATGAGCTTTATTTACTGTTTGTGATGCTTGCCAACAAGCTAAGAGTCGTCAATTGTCATTCAATAGCTCTAATTATGTGTCAAAAAAACTTTTAGATCTTGTGTTCTTTGATGTTTGGGGACCAGCTTCTATTTCAGTTAATGGTTACTTTATTACATTTACTTTATCGATAACTTTAGTAAATTTGTTTGGTTCTATGTTTTATCTTGGAAATCTAATGTTGAGAAAATTTTCTTTCAATGACAAGCATATGTTGAACATTTGTTAAACAAGAAAATCAAGAAAATCCAAATTGATTGGGGAGGAGAATACATAAAACTTCATTCTTATTTTCTATCTAGTGGTATTGAGCATAGGGTCTTCTATCCTCATACCCACCAACAAAATGGCACAGCCAAACGCAAGCATCGTCACATAGTTGAAACTGTTATGACACTTATTTCTCATGCTTCTATGCCTTTCAAATTTTAGGGCAACGCTTTTCAAATTGCATGTTACCTCATAAATCGCTTGCCTAGTCCCATCATTAACAATGTTTATCCTATAGAGCGATTATTTCATGTCAAACCTAACTATTCCCTTTTGAAAGTTTTCGGCTGTGCATGCTGGCCCTACTTTAGACCTAAAATTCAGCCAAACTAGAATTTCTTTGAAATAATGTATATTCTTAGGTTACAACAGTAGACATAAAGGATATAAATGCCTTTTTGCACCAATTGGTCGTGTGTATATCTCTAGACATGCTGTTCTTTATGAAACTTTGTTCCCCTTTACTCAACACTCCAATGCACCTACAAGTCCCAAACTGTCCACATCATCTTATATCTACTTGCCACCAACTTCTCTTTTACTGCTTGTTGAAAAACTTACTTCACCAAGGAATGGCTTCACACTGTCCTCTAATCAATCTATGTCATCTACTTCCTATTCAACCTTGGCTTCCATGCCCTCATCACTTGAACTGTTTGCTCCAATCGATCATCCTATGAGAACACGTTTGCAAGATAATATAAGAAACCTAAAACGATTCACTAATGGTACTGTGACTTATCTTGCAGCTTCTATTAATGATCATTTAGAACCTACATGTTTTTCACAGGCAATTCAGGTTCAGCCTTGGCGGGAGGCTATGAAAGTCGAGTTTGATGCATTCATTCATAATGAAACTTGGTGACTGGTTCTACCTGATAAACGGATGAACCTTATTGATTGCAAATGAGTGTTCAAACTCAAACGGCGTGTCGATGGAAGTATTGAAAAGCATAAAGCTCACCTTATGGCAAAAGGTTTCAAATAGCAACATGGAATCGACTACACAGAAACATATAGCCTGGTGGTAAAACCAGCTACAATTCGAACTGTTCTCTCCTTGGCAGTATCTCAGAACTGGCAAATCCGACAACTAGACGTCTAAAATGCCTTATTGCATGGGTTTCTGTTTGAAGAAGTATATATGAGACAACTACCCGATTTTGTTCACCCGAAGTAGTCGAAACATGTTTGTCATCTCCAAAGAGCGATTTATGGCATAAAACAAGCTCCTAGAGCTTGGTTCTCTCGGTTGAGCTCGTGCTTACTGGAACTTCTTTCCTTTCCTTAAAGGTTGACACTTCACTTTTCATTTTTAAGCAAAAGGAAGTTATCATATATATGTTAATTTATGTTTATGACATTGTGCTTATAGGAAACTCTACTTTAGCAATGGATAAGCTGATTCATTCTCTTTGGCTAGACTTTCCACTCAAAGATCTTGGTTCATTAAATTACTTTCTTGGCATCGAAGCTATACATGATAAACAAGGAATCATTTTTTCACAACAAAAATACATCCTTAATCTTTTGACACGGACCAAGATGACTCATGTCAAATCCGTGAATACACCTATGTCATCCATAGAGAAGCTTTCTCAACATGGAAGGGAGCCATTCTTGGATGTTACTTTTTATTAGAGCACCATTGAGGCATTTCAATACATCACACTTATAAGGCCTAATCTCACCTTTGCAGTCAACAAAGTATGCCAATTTATGCACACTCCTTTTATCGCTCACTGGACAACTGTGAAATGCATACTTCGATACCTGGTGCACACTTCTTCTTTTGGTCTTCACATCAATCGATCATCATCATCTCTCATTAGCACATTTTCAGATGCAGACTGGGCAGGTTGCCCAGATTATCAGCGTTCTACAAGTGGATATGCTATATTTATCGGTTCCAACCTTATTTCGTGGAACTCTCACAGGCAAGCTACAGTTTCTTGATCTAGCACAGAAGCTGAATATCGTGCTCTTGCCAACACGACAGCTGATCTCGTTTGGCTTCAAACATTGCTTTCTTAACTCAGTGTTTTTCTCTTTAAACCGCCCATTTTATGGTATGATAACATTGGTGCCATATATCTTACTTCCAATCCGGTATTTCATGCACGCACTAAACATATAAAAGTTGATTTTCACTTTGTGCGGGAGATGGTTGCTCGTAAGAACTTGGATGTTCGATTCATTTCCTCAAATGACCAAGTGGCAGATAATCTTACCAAGCCTTTATCGTCTCAGTCATTTGAATGCCTTTGATTAAATCTCAATGTCCTCTCTCATCCCTTGAGATTGAAGGGCCATATTGAAAAATTTGGGTAGTTTCCAATCTTTCATATACACATGGATATTAATGTGTTTGTATTTGATTATGTTGATCGCTGTACTTAGCCTTATCTTGCTTGTGTTGTACATATAGTCAAACTTTAATTGTAAAGGCTCTCCCAATATTTCCTCTACATTAAATGTTGAGCTAAGTAAATCCCAAGTTATTTCCTCAAATAAATTTAATTAAGTAAGGAAAATAAGCTAAGTAAGGTTAAATTGAGTTCCAAAGAGTAATTGGCACCTAAGGGGGAAAAAGGGTAAAATGGTAATTTTAGCCCAAATCAGTGGCATGACTGTAATTTTGGTAAAATTAGGTTCATGCAAGTGTTTTGAGCTAATTGATTTAAGACTATAAGTGTTTATAGCTATTTGAACAAAAAGCAAAAGTTAAGGGTGAAAAATGCACTAAGTGAAAAATTGAGCTATTATGTTTTATAATAGCTTAAGTGACTTAAGGGCAAAATTTTTAGATAAGAAAAACCTTTCTTTGGGATCAAGGAAAAATGGTTTAGTGGAGGTTATAATGGCCTAAGTGAATAAAAATTAAGTTTGGGGGCCAAAGTGTCAAATGGGAAAGACGTTAGCTATATAAGTGGAGGAGATGACATTATTCATCTTCTCCCCCATTTCCAATTTTCGTAGCTCTTTTTCCTCCACAGTTCTCCACCTCCAAACCTCCCAAATCACTCAAATTTCCATGAAATCAAAGGTCCCGAAGCTATCCCAACAAGCCCTTAGCTCATTTTTGTGGAATTGGTGCATTTGGAGTTGTTTTTGCAAGTTTTTGGTTCAAACCTAAAGGTAAACATCTTTGATCCTTATGGGTTAGTTCTAAACTTGTTAAATGGTTAGAAATGGTCTTAACTTTATGCTCTTGGTGTCCAATTTGGTTGATTTCAAGCTTGGAACTGAAAGGAATTTGTTGGAGCTCGAATATGCTCATTGTTTATTTATTACTTTCAAGATGATTTGAGGTAAGGGATTTAAGTTAATTTAGCTCCAATAATGCATAGAAATGTAGTATTATGAATGGGAATGAAGTAGAAACAAGGCCCATGTGAATTGGCCTTGGGATGGAAAAGTTCAAGCAAGTTTCATGCAAGTTCGCATGCTGTTGCGTAATACTATAATGCATTGGCGACGCAAACTGAAGACATGTCGCCGTTGGATGTCAGGATTCCATAGTGTTGATGCCTTTGGCGACGCGTCATTAACGGTGCCGCCAAGGCATTAGTCCCTCAAGCTCAGGCCATCTTAAGGATGTCTCAAACTCTCGGTTATCATCCCTAGGCTAATTTAAGATGTTCTATAGCCTCAGTTGGGTTTAGAACTCATTCCTAAGTTGGAAATTATACATTATTTAGGTGGTAGCTAAGTGGTGTGGTTAAGGAAGGGTAAGTAATAGTGGCTAAGAGGATTAAAGTGCTTAAGTTGCCAAGTGAGTACTAAGGGGATTAAGGCAGGTTTCAGATTCTTTGTTAGCCCAAGTGGGAGGTCTTAGACCTTTGGGCAATGAAAATGAAACCTAAGAGAATCTTAACTAAACTTTATGGTTTGGTAAATAAGCTACTAAGGAGCCCTGAGCTAAGCTCAAAAAATTTGGTAAGTTGAACCACATAAGGCAACTACCCTGCACAATAAGTTAAGCGAAGACGAGTAAACAAGGAGTAAGCAGTGACTTATTCTAAGTAGCCCGTCAAGGCGGGCAAGGTTTGAGTAAGTGATAACTTACTCTAAGGTGCCCGTAAGAAAACTTCATGGGGTTAGTTAAGTGCTAGCATAGGATACGATGACCAATATCTAAGTACCCCAACCGTAAGAGCTCACGACAAGTCTATCACCTACGGGTGTAAGGAAGTCCGAGGTGCATGTGCATGCACATATTTCATCTATCAATCCATCCATCCATCATTTGCTTTATTTATTGTTCTTTTCTTATTTCTGATTACGCCAGTTGCTTATTTGTTTTGCTTGCGTTTTATATATGTGCACATATTTGCATGCTTGCATTGTTTTTCCCTGTAGGTACAAAATCCCTTACTGAGTACTTTAGAGTACTCACCACTTAAGTATTGTGCAGGTGTTATGTGGACTAGTCGGGCTTAACAGTTGGTAAAAGGCAACTGTTAAAGCTTAGTTTTATTGGCTTTAAGGTATTCTTTATGTAGGAAACTCCAAGTTTCTGAGTTACTTATAGCATAAGCTAGTATTGACCAAAGTGTTCGCCTTACAGTTTGAGGCTAAGTGAGTACAAGGAAAGTGTGGCTTATCACTTGAAGCTAGCTTGCTTGGGTGAAGAGCTAAGGATGGATCTTAGTAGATATGATCTGCTTCTTTTATATGTATGGTAATTTCATACATAGATCGCCTCTACTAGTATCTATTGGTGTGTATAACACTAGGGTTACTTTTGGATGCATATAAGTTTTAGATGTATGTACATAATTGTTACTTGAAGTTAAAGCAACTAAAGTTTTATGTCTTGGCTTGTTTTGAATTATGTTTTTATTAATTGCCGCGGCACTATTTTCAATGATATTTTAATTTAATTGTTATCACATAGCAGGACAATGCATGCATATTTCCTATACAGAATAGGCTAAGTAACGATTTACATGTAAAAATTTAAGATATTTCACGAGTAATAACTAGTTAACTATAACCTAAGTGAGATCATAGTTTTCAAAAAGCCTACCAGTATTAGCAATTTAGGGCATTGGGCCATGTTCCGTGACACTAATTTAAAGCATTATATAAAAAAAGTTCGCGGCTTTGTGCGGCTGCAATATTTTTGCCTATCATTGTTGATCTTTACAATTGGTACCTTAAATCATGTCCGAAGTCATGTTTGTTTTGCTGGGAAAGTTCAGGAAGTGTAATTCGTATCTTTGCTGGAAGGTGGATAATTATTAATCAAAGCCCATAGTTAAGTTATCTTTTCGACTTAACTCGCAAAGAAATCAACCTGTTCGCATCTTCCTTGGGACCATGCATGCACCATTAATACTTTTTATTTTATATGCCCTGCCGCAAATGATGTTTGCGCAGAACTTTCTTCTTTTTGTTTTTATTTTATTTTCTTTTTCTTCTTTAAAGTGACTAGCACTTAGTTTTTTTCGGTAGGGGTGTCATGAAATCATATAGACTGAATCTAATTAATCTGTTAGCTATATGAGTTTATGCGGGTTATGGTGTGATTTAGGTTTTAAAAATTAAAAATTAATGTATATGCAGTGTGATTTAGATTTTAATTTTGAAACCCTATAAACCTGAATCGAAACACATCTTTAATAATATCATAGAAACTTTTGTTTGAGGTTGAGAAAAGAATTGATGAGCTTGAACAAATTGAATAAGGTAAAATAGTTTCTTTTATATTTGTTATTAGTATATTGTATAATATACACATAATAATACATCTAATTTGTAATTTATTATTCTACAACTTTATATAATATTTTTTGGTAAATCAGACATTACTTGTTATTGATGTTGATTGATGACCACTCATTTAACGCATATTTTTTTTTTCTATGTAACCATATTCTCATATTTAAAAATTTTTTGTTCATAATTTTAATTTATTTCAATGTCTTATAACTCACACTTAGTGGTTCCATACAAATGAAGTTAAGATCATTACATATAAGAAGCTAAAATATTTTGAAGTAATTTTACACTTTAATCAACCGTGAGTTTTGACAATCTTGTGTGGTAGGAGCTTTGGACTCCATATATTATCTTTGTATCTTGTAACAAAAAATATACTTTGTGCTTGTGATATTTTAAAGTATGAAATTGTTGATATTTTATAAAATTATTTAGTTTTCAGAACAATATATTAACATTAATATAAGTGTTTTAAAATAGCTCAAATTATTTTACAGGGTAAATAAATTAAAACCGGTCAAACTAAATCACGCCAAATTATATTCTATTCAGTTTAGATTTTAATTAAAATTTATGATAAGTGGTGTGATTTGATTTTATATTATATAATTCAGGCCCTGTTTGGCATTAGCGTCAGCGATTAGGAAAAGCTATCCAAGGGTAGCTTTTAGCTTTTAGCTTCAGCGTTTTCATCTCAACCATTAAATAATTTATCTAAAACTCTAACGCTGATGACAAAAGCTGTTCCCAAACGGGGCCTCAATCATTCATATGGTGCATTTGGGTTTATGATGAATCCGGTCAAACCCGCACCGTCAGCCGCTACTCTTCGTTGTCTTGGCTGTGCTAGGGGGTTATGGCCGCAGTTGTAAGGCTACGTCCAGAATGCAAAAAAGAGATTAAGTCTCCAGCTTGTTGTCCTGAACCCCAGAAGATGGAGAAATATTCCTCTCCTGGCATGTTGGTGCTCGTCGCCCTCTGGTTCCTAGCTCGTCTAGTAGCGTCGACTACTTTAATTGACAGTATAGCTATTGATCAGGCTGCACTGCTTGCCATGAGAACTCATATGAGTCCCGACAGCCAGAACAGCCTGGCCGGCAACTGGTCGGACGGAATCTCTGTCTGCAATTGGTTTGGTGTAACTTGTGGCGGCCAATCTGGCCGGGTCATAGCACTGAATCTTTCCTCCATGGATTTACATGGCACCATTGCTCCTCATATAGGAAATCTTTCTTCGCTTGAAATGCTCGACCTCGGTTTCAACATGTTTTCAGGCGGGATCCCACTTCAGCTTTGGAACTTGACTATGCTCAGAGGACTGTATCTCGGCCATAACAACTTGGAAGGTACCGAATTGTAGTACGATTTTTATTTTCAAGATTTATCAATGTCAATAAAGCATCTTAGCTCTCTTTAACCCTACGACACGACGTTTTTTTTTTTTTTCAATTTCTTAACTGGTTTTGTTTCAGGTCCAATTCCTGAGGAAATAGGTCATCTCCTCAACCTGAAGAACCTAAGCATTTCGAGCAATCACCTTACAGGTCCTATATATTTCTCGTCAGTAATCTGTTTCTCTGATTGTGACTATTTCTAGCTGCCAACTTACAGTTGGCTCTCCATTGGTGGTTTGCCGGAAAATTTAACACATTCATCTGCAAAATAACTTGGAGCTTTGCAGGTCAAATACCAAGCAGCATTGGGAACTGTACACTGCTCAGGGACATAAACCTTGGCGACAACAATTTTTCAGGTAGATATATGCTTTTGTAGTTTTGTATCAATAACCTCCTCTAATGCCTTATTTCATCGGCATATTGATTTCCTAGTGTAGTAAAAGTTGCCTCAGAAGTAGTGTATGGATGATACCATTGAAGAAGAGATTGGTAATCTTCCTAACCTCCAGGTGTTCAAAGTGGATAGCAATATCCTCAATGGAGCTTTGCACCCTAAAGTTGCCTGTGGACACCAGAGGTCATACATAGACTCATAGATAAAAGGGAAGAGAGAGAGAGAGAGAGAGTAAGCATTGTTTGTAGGCCATTTCTTTGCTTACCCAAGCACACAAACTTTCCCAGCTTTTTGCGGTAAAGGCAACTATTGAGGCTGCCACTGTGTTTCTTTTCTGTTTCAGGTCCAATACCATCAGAGATTGGCAATCTTCCTATCCTCCAAGTATTCAAAGTGGACAACAACATCCTCAATGGCCTTATTCCACCTACAATTTTCAATATCTCAACTATTCAAGTTATCAATCTGCGACTCAACCACCTCTCAGGTAGTCTTGTTCCAAGCTTAGGCCTCTTCCTTCCAAATCTTGTGGAACTTCTTCTTCAGGGAAACGAACTCCATGGGGAGATCCCTATCTCTATTTCTAATTCTTCTAGCCTCAATTCCTTGGACTTGTCCAATAACTTGTTTACCGGTTCAAATCTCAACATGTTGGGTGGGCTCAGAGGCCTTCAGAAACTTGATCTGGCAAATAATTACTTAACCAATGGTCCCCCTGCTCCAGAATCAAATTTCATTTCTTCATTAGCAAACTGCAGGCAGTTGAAAAGATTAGTGCTATCGGGAAATTCACTTAATACCAACCTACCTTCCTCCATTGTAAATCTCTCCACTTCCCTGGAGCAACTTATAGCAAAAGATTGCAAGCTTAAGGGTCATATACCCACTGAAGTTGGCAACCTAAGCAGCTTGATAGGATTAGAACTGGGAAACAATGGGTTGATTGGCAGTATTCCAGGAACAATTGGAAAACTTGAAAAGCTGCAAGTTTTGCGCCTCCAAAACAATAGGCTGCAAGGGAACATGAGCAATAACCTTTGTAATTTGAACAGTTTGGCGGAGTTACTTTTAGGTGGTAATGAGATTTCAGGTTCCATCCCAGAGTGCCTGGGCAATCTTGGATCTCTAAGAAAACTTGACCTCAGCTCAAACAGATTCACCTCCGGAATCCCCTTGGACTTGTTCCTGCTCCAAGGTATTATTTTTATTAACATGTCTTCAAATTCCCTTGATGGACCTCTCCCAGAAGAAATTGGTGGTTTGAGAGCAAGTGAGATTGATTTCTCAAACAATCAGTTATCAGGTGAGATCCCAGCCTCCATTGGGAATCTTTGGAGTCTTCTTCATCTCTCCTTAGCGAAAAACAGATTAAATGGGTCTATCCCATTATCTTTGTCTAACTGTTCTGGCCTGGAGTTCTTGGATCTTTCTAGGAACAATCTCTCAGGGGCAATCCCAAAGTCATTGGAAAGGCTCAGGGGCCTTGTATATTTTAATGTGTCTGTTAATTCATTTGAAGGGGAAGTTCCTAGTGGAGGGCCGTTCCAAAATTTCACGGCTGAATCTTACTTAAGGAACAAAGCACTTTGTGGTGCACCGGAACTGCATTTGCTACGATGCAAAACTGTTGCCCAGAGAAGATCTGTAAGAAGTGTTCCCTACTTAAAAATTTTATTGCCATTAGCTTCGCTCTTCTATTTATGTCTTGTCTGTTATCTGCTGCTTAAGTGCTGGAAAACGGAGCAAGATCCACTTCTAACAACAGACAGACGAATTAGTTACCAAGAAATTATGCTCGCAACAGATGGGTTCAGTGAGAACAATCTACTTGGAGCTGGCTCATCTGCTACAGTTTACAAGGGAGCACTGAGGGAGGAGAAGAATGTGGCTATAAAAGTTTTTAATGTACAATCTGATAGAGGGTTGAGGAGTTTTGAGGTTGAATATAAAGTAATGCTAATCACTCGGCATAGGAATGTTGTCAAGCTAATCAACAGTTGCCGTACCACTGATTTCAAAGCCTTGGTACTAGAACACATGCCTAACGGAGGCCTTGATAATTGGCTGCACAGACACAACCATTTTCTAAATTTCCTGCAGAGACTTGACATTATGATAGATGTTGCAATAGCTCTGAGCCATCTTCATTCTAATCTCATCATTCACTGTGATTTAAAACCTGCAAATATCCTGCTCGATGAAGACATGGCTGCTCGTGTAAGTGACTTCAGCATTTCTATGATTTTGGGTGAAAGGAATGCCACGGGGCAAACCACAACTTTGGGCACGTTTGGCTACATGGCACCAGGTAATGTTCTGGAACATAGTAGTGTGAGAATTTTGGCTGTATTGCAATTCATAACAAATTTCTATTTATTGCATTTGTAGAGTATGGATCAAGCGGTATTGTATCTGAGAAAACTGATGTTTACAGCTTTGGGATTACGCTACTAGAAACATTCACAGGAAAGAAGCCGACAGACGAAATGTTTGATGCAGAGATGAACTTGAAGAGCTGGGTATTTGGGTCGTTGCCGGATGCAATAGGCAAAGCAGTAGATGTCACATTGCTTCAGACTGATCAGGAAGAGGTGGCTCCTAAGATGAAATGTCTTTTGTCTATCATGAAACTTGCTTATTTTTGTACTCAAGAGTTGCCTTCTCAGAGAATATCCATGATTGAAATCCTAGAGCAACTGCACTTGATAAAGGCACCATTCCTTAGGCTGACTGGATTATAGAAGTGCATCATAGCTGGTGATAAAAGCCTTTCGGCAGAAGAGCATCCAGCCATTCTCTTTGTTTAGGAACTGCAAATCATAAGGATCTGTCAGAGCGTCAGCTTTCTGAGCAATACTCCTAGTACGAGTTGTGAGCATCACTCTGCTACCGTTGCTTCTGTCTGGGAAGGCCTTGCAAGTGAATCCCATGCTTCCACGCTCCATACATCATCTAAGACGACCAAGTAACGTTTCTTCCGTAGGTTTTCATAAAGCAGTGCTTCCAATTCTTCAACCTGCATCTTTTCCAATTTCCTTCGTGTTGGGGCCACCTGTCGTATAATTGCCTGAAGTATATCCCTGGTACTGAACTGTTGTGATACATAAACCCATGCTCGTGAAGGAAAATGAGCCTGAACTTGTTCATGGCTATAAACTTTCTTTGCCAGAGTGGTCTTCCCAATGCCTCCCATTCCAACAATTGAGATGGCATGCCACTGATCCTCAATTTGGGCAAGAAGCATCACCAGCTTGGCTATGTCATTATCCAGGCCTACAGCATCCCGCTCTTCACCACAAGGAGATGATCTTCGTAACTTTCTCAGCCTCTCATTTACACTACTCATCCCTTCTCCTATGTTTTTGATACCATACACTTCTTGACTGACAGAAATGTTTTGGATTCTTGTCTGGATGGCCACAAGCTCATTCGCAATCTTTGATCGGTGTCTCCATTCATTGAGGACAGAAGCGTACCTTTTGATGGATTTCTTTTTCTTGTGAGATTCAGTTCTGGAGATGAATTTGTCGATGAGGTCTTCGGCATCATAGGCAACATTTCTGATCTCTGAGACCCAGTTCCGAACTCTCTGGTCTTCATCTTGCTTTGAATCTGCATCCCGCAGAAAACACCTCATCTGGGACAGTTCATCTTGCAGATTCTCAATTTCTTTGCAAACATTTCTGTTGAAGTCAATTTGATCGAGAAGCTCTGCTAGTCTGTCCAAAGCAAATGAAACAGCAGCCTCAGCCATCTTCAGAGCCTTTCTCTATTCCTTTTTTCAGGCACTGGAGACAACCTGCACGCTGAACCGTGCCGTGCTACTTCATATAAGAATTGATACAGCTGAGAGATCCGCCCCATTCAGTTGAGTGTACAATTTCCTGAAGTTTGGAGGAAACTTACTAGCTCATGAACTGTGAGTAAAAGACTATCACCAGTCATTTCCTTTCGAAAGAAGTGATATTGGTACCTTAAATCATGTCGGAGGTCATGTTTGTTTTTCTGGGAAAGTTCAGGAAGTGTAGTTCATAGTTTGGACGGAAGGTGGATACTTATTAATCAAAGCCCATAGTTAAGATCTTCTGATTGACTTGACTTGCAAAGAAATCAAACTGTTCACATCTTTCTTGGGACCATGTACCATTGATACATTTTATATGCCCACGGGCCACGGCAATGATGTTGCGCTGAACTTTCTTTGTTTTTGTGTTTATTTTATTTTCTTTTCCTTTTTGACAGTGAGTGGCACCGAGCTGTACTCAGTGTCTTGCTTGTGTATAGGGATATCGCCGCACTTGTGAGGCTCAGCTGGTTCCTGGTTGTGGGAGGTGGGGTTACCTTCTTCTTTGTATATCTGGCGTAAAGCTTTGTCACTTTAACTGTTGCATGAACCTGTAATGTTAACTTTAAACAATTAATCACCGGCCCAAACTAATTAAGTTGTAGTATGATAATGGGTCTCACTTGTCAACTGCTAGAATGGCCAAGTTTCAAATTTTCTGAGGAAATTTGTTATTTACGTCGATGAAAGGATCCTCCTCCCTGCCTTCCTCCCACCCGGTGAGTCGCTTCCCTGCTCTTTCCGGATGATCACGATTGCAAAGCTGTCATCTACTTTTCGAAAAGGTGGGAATGTAATTAAAATCTTTAAGCTTTTTGTGGGATAAGGGTGGGTTCATTTGAACTTAAATCCCATCAAGATTCAAGAGAGTACTGCTCATTTGTCTAGGTTATGCATCTTTTCTTTTCACCTGCTTTCACTAGAACACAAAGGTAGGAACCTGTAATGACCTAAAAATTTATTTGTGTATAAATTCGAGTAATAGACATATTTGAAGCACTGAAGGTAAGTTTCAAGAATGGAACTTATTTAGGGAGGGATGCAACAACCCTAAACTTTTATCAAGTATAGTTTGTTTAGGTTAATTATGTAAGCACCAAGTTTACCAAAAAAAAAATGCTAACAAGGAAGTAATGAAGGAGGCAGAGAAAATAGAACAAAAGAAAGA
This sequence comes from Aquilaria sinensis, assembly GCA_005392925.1. Classification (NCBI taxonomy): domain Eukaryota; kingdom Viridiplantae; phylum Streptophyta; class Magnoliopsida; order Malvales; family Thymelaeaceae; genus Aquilaria; species Aquilaria sinensis. Next base: position 55,369 of record SMDT01000304.1, read on the forward strand.
AAACAAGTTAGTTAGAAGCCTAGTAGTATAAAGGCTTCGGTTATAATAACAAAATAAAATAAGAAGAAGAATTAATAAAAAGAGAAAAGATAATAAAGGGACAGGGGGAAGGATCCGAAAGAAAAAAAAAAGTTACCAAAATAGGAAAATAAAAAAATGGGGCGGACGTATGTGGAAAAAAAAGGAGAAAAAAAAGGAAAGAGTTTAAAATGCAATATGAGAGAGTTAAAACACATATATATATACATATATATATATATACGAGTTAACATATACACACACACATACACACAAGGGTTTAGTTTCTTTACTCTTATACCGCTATGGTTCTTTTTAAAAACGAGAAGAAACAATGATTGAAGATCAAGATTAAGTTTAAAATTTTCTTCTTCAAAAAAATAAATTTGGTGAGTTCTAATTTAACATTCTTTTACATATAATATTAAAGATATTCATATAGATTCAAGAGGAAATAATATTATTTGGATGAGATTTTGATAGTTTTTTGGATATTGAAAGAGATAATTAATAATTAGGAGTGTTTAGAGTGATTTAAGAAGGAGTACGGGTGAGGTATGGCCAGAGATTAGCGAATTCCGGCCGTTGCAGCGGGCTGGAAAAGAGAGCACGTAAATCTTCTTGAGTAAAATTGGTTTAATTACACAGTAGGTCACTAGGTTTCAACATGGATGTATCAAGTAGGGGTGAGCATGGGTCGGGTAAACCCGAAACCGAAACCGAAACCGAATCACCCTATTGGGTTGGGTTGGGTAAAAATTGATCATGGTTCTCGGGTTGGTTCCACATATAGGAGAACCGACGGTTTTTGGGTTAGTTCTGGTTCCATATGGAATCAAACCCGAGATATATATATAATTATATAATAAAAATTATAGTATTACTAATATATCCACACACACACACACACACATATTTCTTTGAAGTATTATGATGGTTATTTTGTGTTTTTATATTAAACTCTTAAACTGATATTCCAAATTGAAACAGTATGGAAGTTGTTGGATCATTTACGAAATTTCTCCATATTTACTTAAATCACTTTGCTTCATAGACCCACCACTCCTAAGTCATTTTGCTTTCGATCTTTCATTCCAAACTACTCTTTACGACACAATTATGATATTTTTTTCATTTGAGTTATGCAAAATTAAAAATTTATGACATCAAAATATTTTAGGTTTTGATATTAAAGAAAATGGTCTTAAAGGCTCAATTTTCCATATTGAATATCATACCAATATTGGAATTATTGGAATGAAGTAAACTAGTTGAGATAAAAGATACCCTACAAGCAACTCTTTTGAACCATTTTTGTAAGAACAACATTTTAAACTCTTTTGAATGTATCTAAGTACATATATTTAAATATTAATTTAATTGTATATTATGTTGAATATGTCATAAAACTGATTATGGATGTAGATTTATTGAATTTTGGTGTTGTTATAGGTATATGGTATAAACTGAAAAACCCGAGAACCAGAACCGAGAAACCCAGAACCATGGTTCTGGTTCTGTTCAGTTCTCGGTTCTGGGTTGGGTAGAAAAATTTTGGAACCCGAGGCCATTTCGGGTTGGTTCGGTTCCACCATAAAACCGAATCAACCCGACCCATGCTCACCCCTAGTATCAAGGTCCTGTAGTTTAGAATATTGCATGTTGACCACTATATGTTAGGGATGGCAATAGGGCAGGGCAGGCATGGATTTGCCATATCCATCGCACATCCGCCAAGGTTGACAGATAAAAAACTACACCAATGCCCGCCACCCGCGTGTCACGGATGACTGCTGGATATCTACAAAAACACACATCACTCTTCAAATTTCTGCAAGAAATCCACCCACCTTCAAAAGTCACTGAAATCCACGAGTTAATGAATCAAAGAGGTTTATCGATTCTTTTGAAGCCGAGACACCAATCGACTAAGAAAAGTGGCGTTGCAGGGGTTCATCCCTAAATGGTCTTGCGGCAAAGAGGGAGAGATCGGCAACTGCCTTGGCTAGTGATTGGGCAGTGGGCTGCTGGAGGATGGGCGGGTTGGTTGAAGAGAGAGACCCAATAGAACAAGGTGGAGGATGAAAAACAGAGCAAGAGAATAGTGATGATGGAGGAAGAGAGAACAAAAGTGAATGACGCCATGAAGAAGAAATGCGTTTGGCGGCTGTGTGGTAAAATTAGGTTTTGAGTTGTATTATTTGTTAATTTGTTAATTTTGGGTTAATTGTTTTCCTAGTCCTCTAATTCTATTAGCTTTTATAAAAAAGGTCTATTAGATTGAAATTTAACAAGTACGCTTGCCCGTACTCGCTAGACCGGTGAATTTTTAGCTAAATATCCGTGACTTGCGGACAGGTATCCATGGGTTGTGGGTTTTACCCGATCCATTGTTATCCCTACCATAAGTTGAAGATTGAAAAAGAGATTCAGATTATTGACAATATGGATCCCAGGGTTTTGAACATTGGTTCAGAATGTTCTTATGTTCCAGAAATATTAAGTTAGGTAACTAACAAAGCATAATTTTGGGTTATTTCTTAATTTAGTTTGATTTTGACATAGATTTTTATATAATTATTTTAGGTGGCTAAATCTTTGTTTTGGGAGTTGAAAAGTTGCAATTTGAGATAAGTGGTCGTCTAGCATTCTAAACGTAAATTATTATTTTGCTATTCACTTCATTGATTTTAAAATATTGAATTACATTAAACTATAGTTCTATGAAGCTTTGGTTTTGAAGTATGAATAATTTGATATTTGGACTTCTTCTCTTGATTTCACCTTTATTATTTGAAAGTTTATTATGAAGTTTTGTCATTTAAATATATTAGAAATAATTACATATATATCATGTATGTTTTTAAGTATGTAATTTGTGTTTTAGTGGTTATGGGATTAAGCATGTTTTACTTATGTTATTATGACATTATGATTTTCTAATTTTTTATGAACCTTTGGATTCTAAAAGTTCATGGATATGAATATATATGTTTTTACCATTCTTTAGTAGGTGTTGATTCTGTGCTCAACTACTGGGAAAGTGTAGTTTATGACCATTCGTACATGGTACTATGTAAGTACGATTCGCAATGCACTGTTCAAAACTAGTCCTTTTGGGCGCTTAATTGATGACAATTCTTAGTCAGTCTAAGACATTGGGCGCTCAATCAATGACAATTCTTAGTCGGTTTAAGACGTACTACAACAGTTAAGTGTAGTTATTATGACATGACGTATTACAGCGGTTAAGTGTAGTTATTTTGATATGACGTACTACAACAGTTAAAGTGTAGTCACAATGATCGGCCCCACTTACTATGTTAACAAATATTATGTTTTGTTATCTGTTTTAAACTGCTCTATTTTAACTAATGATTTCAAATATAAATTTCACATTTGCTTTGTCATGCTTTATGATAAAGTTAATTGTATTTGTTTTTGGCACTTATGTGACTTTTTGATTCGTATGAGTATAACTTTCCTACAAATGAATATTCTGAGATATTTAAATATTTTTTTTTATTTTCTTATTTATATTGAATTTATGAACTTTTCAATAAAATTATTTTCTATTTGATCTCTATGTTATATATTTTATGAATTATTTTTATGTTTTATGGAATGATGGACATCTCGCCGCTTACTAGGCATTCGTGCTTACCCATTTTTTTCCCACTCACACAGATAGCAAGAAATATAAAGTTGGCTAGTTGGGGGAATGACTACAAGAGCTCAAGGTGTGAGATAATATTAAAGTGAGATGTAATGGATACTCTTAGATTAGAGATATTATGTATGAGATTTTAAGTTGTAGTTACTCTACTACTCGATTCCAAATGACAAGTTATAAGTTTGAATTATAAGTTATGGTTATTTGGATTTATTCAGAATATTTATAGACTTACATGTTCAAGAAAATTTTATTCTTTGAGTATGCGGCGTGTCATCGTCCCAAAACTCTTAGAGTGGGTTTTGGGGCATGACAGAACCAACCTTTGTTTTGGAGTCATAAAGAATTTTAGAATTGAATGCAGCAATCCAACACCTTGTATCGTCGCATTGGAACTGAAAAACTGAAACTTCCATATTAGTTTTCTGTCCACTTCGTCATCCGTTTATAAGAGATGGCCCATCATAGAGTTTGCTTGGGAAGAATAACTTTAGCTTATCAAGTTGTTGCTTGTAATAAAGTGTATTTAATGGCTTGTAACTACTGCTGAGAAGCAAGTTCAGTAACTTCTCTTAAATTTTCACTGTCTTTGAATTAGTCTTGGAGGTTTGAGTTCCTTGTTCACCTCTCAACCTGTAGCAGCATCCGTTTCTCAACATGACATGAGATGAATACTTTTCATATTTAAATTTTGATCATCTTTATCCAAGCTGCCCTTTATTTGGATTCAGTTAATAAGAGATGGTAAAGAAGCGAGAGGAAGCGAATGAGAGATGAATTAATTTGGAGGTCAAACAAACGTAGAAAAGATAAGTGGAGAGATAATTACTTTCCATTCCACTTTATTTTCTCTTATCGAGGTAAGGAAGTGAGACAACGCCCTTTCTTTCATTCACTCAATCCAAAAGCAGGGCAGGGGAGCGCGTCAGAGGGAAACCAAAGGACATTTTCCACCTTGGGAACAACTTTTGTCTTTTAAATGAAATGCTACGTCCAATCCAAAATGCATAAACGAGAATAAGTCTCCAGCTTCTTGTTCTGAACCTCCAGAAGATGGGGAAAACTTCCTCTCCTGTCATGCTGGTACTCGTCGAACTCTGGTTCTTGGCTCGTTTAGCAGAGTCGTCTACTTTAATTGACAGTATCACTACTGATCAGGCTGCGCTGCTTGCAGTGAGGGCTCATATGAGTCCCGACAGCCAGAACAGCCTGGCCGGCAACTGGTCGGACGGAATCTCTGTCTGCAATTGGTTCGGTGTAACTTGTGGCGGCCAATCTGGCCTGGTCATAGCACTGAATCTTTCCTCCATGCATTTACATGGCACCATCGCTCCACATATAGGAAATCTTTCTTCGCTTGAAATGCTCGACCTCGGTTTCAACATGTTTTCAGGCGGGATCCCACTTCAGCTTTGGAACTTGACTATGCTCAGAGAACTGTATCTCGGCCATAACAACTTGGAAGGTACCGAATTGTAGTACGATTTTTATTTTCAAGATTTATCAATGTCAATAAAGCATCTTAGCTCTCTTTAACCCTACGACACGACGTTTTTTTTTTTTCCAATTTCTTAACTGGTTTTGTTCAGGTCCAATTCCTGAGGAAATAGGTCATCTCCTCAACCTGAAGAACCTAAGCATTTCGAGCAATCACCTTACAGGTCCTATATATTTCTCGTCAGTAATCTGTTTCTCTAATTGTGACTATTTCTAGCTGCCAACTTACAGTTGGCTCTCCATTGGTGGTTTGCCGGAAAATTTAACACATTCATCTGCAAAATAACTTGGAGCTTTGCAGGTCAAATACCAAGCAGCATTGGGAACTGTACACTGCTCAGGGAAATAAACCTTGGCGACAACAATTTTGCAGGTAGATATATGCTTTTGTAGTTTTGTATCAGTAACCTCCTCTATTGCCCTATTTCATCGGCATATTGATTTTTTAGTGTAGTAAAAGTTGCCTCAGAAGTAGTGTATGGATGATACCATTGAAGAAGAGATTGGTAATCTTCCTAACCTCCAGGTGTTCAAAGTGGACAACAACATCCTCAGTGGAGCTGTGCACCTTAAACTTGCCTGTGGACACCAGAGGTCATAGACTCAAAGATAAAAGGGAAGAGAGAGAGAGAGAGAGAGAGAGAGAGAGAGAGAGAGAGAGAGAGAGAGAAAGAGAGAGATAGTGGGAATTGTTTCTATGCCATTTCTTTGCGTATTTCTTGTGGATACCATTTACCCAAACACACAAAACTTTCCCAGCTTTATGTGGGAAAAGCAACTATTGAGGCTGCCATTGTGTTTCTTTTCTATTTCAGGTACAATACCATCAGAGATTGGCAATCTTCCTATCCTCCAAGTATTCAAAGTGGACAACAACATCCTCAGTGGCCTTATTCCGCCTACAATTTTCAATATCTCAACCATACAAGTTATCAATCTGCGACTCAACCACCTCTCAGGTAGTCTTGTTCCAAGTTTAGGCCTCTTCCTTCCAAATCTTTTTGAACTTCTTCTTCAGGGAAACAAACTCCATGGGGAGATCCCTTCCTCTATTTCTAATTCTTCGAGCCTCAGTTCCTTGGACTTGTCCCATAACTTGTTTACCGGCTCAAATCTCAACATGCTGGGTGGGCTCAGAAGCCTTCAGAAACTTGATCTGGCAAATAATTACCTAACCCATGGTCCCTCTGCTCCAGAATCAAATTTCATTACTTCATTAGCAAATTGCAGGCAGTTGAAAAGATTAGTGCTATCGGGAAATTCACTTAATACCAACCTCCCTTCCTCCATTGTAAACCTCTCCACTTCCCTGGAGCAACTTCTAGCAAAAGATTGCAAGCTTAAGGGTCATATACCCACTGAAGTTGGCAACCTAAGCAGCTTGATAGGTTTAGAACTGGGAAACAATGGGTTGATTGGCAGTATTCCAGGAACAATTGGAAAACTTGAAAAGCTGCAAGTTTTGCGCCTCCAAAACAATAGGCTGCAAGGGAACATGAGCAGTAAACTTTGTAATTTGAACAGTTTGGCGGAGTTACTTTTAGGTGGTAATGAGATTTCAGGTTCCATCCCAAAGTGCCTGGGCAATCTTGGATCTCTAAGAAAACTTGACCTCAGCTCAAACAGATTCACCTCCGGAATCCCCCTGGACTTGTTCCTGCTCGGAGATATTTTGGTTATTAACATGTCTTCAAATTCTCTTGATGGACCTCTACCATATGAAATTGGTGGTTTGAGGGCAAGTTTTGTCATTGATTTCTCAAACAATCAGTTATCAGGTGAGATCCCAAGCTCCATTGGGGGAACTGAGAGTCTTCTTCATCTCTCCTTAGCGAAAAACAGATTAAATGGGTATATCCCAGTAACTTTGTCTCACTCTTCTGGCCTGGAGTTCTTGGATCTTTCTAGGAACAATCTCTCGGGGAGAATCCCTACGTCAATGGAAGAGCTCAGGGGCCTTAGATATTTTAATGTTTCTGTTAATTCACTTGAAGGGGAAGTTCCTAGTGGAGGGCCGTTCCGAAGTTTCACGGCTGAATCCTACTCAGGGAACAAAGCACTTTGTGGTGCACCGGAACTGCATTTGCCACGATGCAAAACTGTTGCCCAGAGAAGATCTGTAAGAAGTGTTCCCTACTCAAAAATTTTATTGCCATTAGCTTCGCTCTTCTGTTTATGTCTTGTCTGTTATCTGCTGCTTAAGTGCTGGAAAAAGGAGCAAGATCCACTTCTAACAACAGACAGACGAATTAGTTACCAAGAAATTATGCTCGCAACAGATGGGTTCAGTGAGAACAGTCTGCTTGGAGCTGGCTCATCTGCTACAGTTTACAAGGGAGCACTGAGGGAGGAGAAGAAAGTGGCTATAAAAGTTTTTCATGTACAATCTGATAGAGGGTTGAGATGTTTTGAGGTTGAATATAAAGTAATGCGAATCACTCGGCATAGGAATCTTGTCAAGCTAATCAACAGCTGCCGTACCACTGATTTCAAAGCCTTGGTGCTGGAACACATGCCTAACGGAGGCCTTGATAAGTGGCTGCACAGACACAACCATTTTCTAAATTTCCTGCAGAGACTTGACATTATGATAGATGTTGCAATAGCTGTGAACCATCTTCATTCTAATCACATCATTCACTGTGATTTAAAACCTGCAAATATCCTACTTGATGAAGACATGGTCGCTCGTGTAAGTGACTTCAGCATTTCTATGATTTTGGGTGAAAAGAATGCCACAGGGCAAACCACAACTCTGGGCACGTTTGGCTACATGGCACCAGGTAATGTTCTGGAACATACTACTGTGAGAATTTTGGCTGTATTGCAATTCATAACAAATTTCTATTTATTGCATTTGTAGAGTACGGATCAAATGGTATTGTGTCTGAGAAAACCGATGTTTACAGCTTTGGGATTACGCTACTAGAAACATTCACAAGAAAGAAGCCAACGGACGAAATGTTTGATGCAGAGATGAACTTGAAGAGCTGGGTATTTGCGTCGTTGCCGGACGCGGCAGACAAAGTAGTAGATGTCACATTGCTTCAGACTGATCAGGAAGAAATGGCTCCTAAGATGAAATGTCTTTTGTCCATCATGAAACTTGCTTATTTTTGTACTTCAGAATTGCCTTCTCAGAGAATATCCGTGACTGAAATCCTAGAGCAACTGCACTTTATAAAGGCACGATTCCTTAGGCTGACTGGATTATAGAAGTGCGACACTTCTGTTGGTTTTTTATTTATTTAAAACGGTGAACATTGAGAACCAATGATTAATGTTGTGTACTATTATGGGTCTTCTTCATATATGCAAGAAGGTTGGGCACTCATTACAGTAACAATTCCAAAATGAAGAACTATCTAGATTTTCGTGTAGAAGAGAAATGCTCTGTTACATTCTACAAATCAAACTCTCAGCTCTGCAGTATGAATGTCGTTATGGCAATAAAACATAGGAAGGCCATTGAAGAAGTTGCAACGCCAGCAGTGATGGGAACAGCTGAATTTGGGATGACAGTTGCAGGGTTGTTGCTCTTGGAAGAAGGCTGCGGCTTGGAGGCTGCGCCTGGCTGTCCCTGTGGGGCAGCAACTGGTGAGGAAGCCCCATCATCTTGCACATTGACCGGCAGCTTCATTCCTCCCAGACAGTAGAGCCTGTTGCCACTGGTAAAGTATCTTGTGCCTGGTTTTGACAGGGTGACTGTTGTGTTCCCATTTGTATATGTTCTCAGACAATTTGTCGTGTTGCAGCTGATGAAATTCTGTCTTGTCACCTCGCAGATGCTGTTGGATGAGGAGTACTGGAACACTGCAACAACACCAAAAATGAAGAGGAAAAACGAAAGAACGAAAGAAAGAAAGATTACCTAGAACATCTGTAGAGGCGGATTACCTAGAACATCTCCTACTTGGAATGTCTTGTCGGCGTCCCAGGAATCAAGATTGGTGCTTATGTCCCACCCAGAGGTGTCCCCAACTATGTATGTAGCCGCGTTGCATGTTAATGCGAAGCAAAAGAAGGCAACAAGAGAGGCAAGAATATGCTTGGCCATGAATGGGAGATATTGGAACTATGAGAAAAATAAGCTGGTAAATATAAATATATATGCTCCGACCTGCTTAAAGGGTTGCTTATTATTAGATGACCTAACTTCAGAGGTTGGAACAACTTGGTGCCACCGTTGCATTTTACTTGTGAGCTTTGAAGACAAAAATTCATGACTGATTGGGATCCCAGAAATGTCCCCCTGGATCAAGAACTTTCCTCCCTAATTTACTGTGGCGTTTTGGTAATTCAAAAGAGAAGACATGGTTCATACATTTAATGGATGCCCTTTTTGACTGGGCAGGCAATCTGCCATGAAAAGGATTGGAATTCATGTATATTATATTTTGACGCACACAAATATCAGACAAGGTGGTTCAGAAGGCAATCTACTCAGCATAACCAGCTCCCCAAGTAACCAGCTTGTTGAATCTTGTCACATCATCTGTTCACCTGTTAAAGTATGGATCCAGAATGATTGGAACAGTACCCTTCAATTAGGGGCAAAACTGGATTTCCGTTGCTTAATTAGGGATTAGTTTTGTCCCAATTGACGTTGTTTAAGAGAATTTTTATGTGCTTGCTTGGATAAGTTAAATTTCTTTTATGGGTTCGAAAAGTACAACCTGATGTGCCCTAATTGGTAAACTTGGAAAGATTGTGGAGCTGGAGGTGTTCATCTGCCTCACCAGTCACCTACAAACTGTGCTCTCCAAGTCCCACCCACCCACTCTTACTGGCTTATCCGATTTGATCTGTGCAACTAACAAGTCATTTTAAGCCGTAAAGATAAATCTTCAAGTGGGCTCACCAAGGAAGCTATGGCCCATTGCCTTTCGCCAACAATATCATAGGCCCAAAGAACAATAAATTGGTTTTTTTTTTTTTTGGGTTACCGCTTACCGTTTTTTGTATATTCGTTTTCAGTAATTATTCCTTCCGTTGTCACAATTAAGCTTTGAAAATAGGGAAAAATTACTAAAAACCCCACCTGAGGTTTGGTCGAACCTACATAGTTATCCCCCTATTTTCAAATACCTACACTTACCCCCCTCTAACATTAACACCATTAATGACTGTTATTAAAGAAAAGAGAAAATGCTTGATTTTGCCCTCCTTTCTTTCTCTATTTGAAACTTTGCCCCCTTAGTTTGTAATGATTTTAATTGCACTCCTCCCACTTGTTTGCTTTCCTTGAAACCCTAGTTGTTTCCGTTCACCTTCCCACCCGCCGCCGCCGTCCTCCCTCCTCCCCTCCTCCACCCCGCGGCTCTCCTCCTCCCTCCGCGCTCTTCCTCCTCGCCATATCTCCGTTTTCTCGGTTCAACATCCCTCCTCGGCTCCGTTTTCTCGTCGGCGCCCCCTCTCCGTTCTCTCGTCCGTCTCGCTAGACAAGATATCTTCGGCTCCTAATCAAGCAGCGGATCTAGGCAACCTAATGGGATTCAATCGCACAACCCTACCATCTGGCGCGACCCTCCCCAATCGGACCCTCACCGGATCTCCGTTCGCCATCTCCATTTCTTAGACAATCGGCTCCACTCCCGCCGAGCGAATCGGCCGAAGCAACGAAGAGAAAGGCGAGAGAAGGGTGTCGATTGGGACCGTCGCTGGAAGAGAGAGGCGCGCGACCAGGAGGAATTGGGATCTCCGACGCCCGCGATCTGGCTGCTGTGGTGATGGTGGAGAGCAGAGAAGGGAGCAGAGGGATGGAGGGAGATGAGGGCACGCGAGGGGGACTGGGGGAGAAAGGGATCAGAGGGAGATGAGAGCACGCGGGGGAGATTAGAACACGCCGGAGGAAATCGCGAAAGGCCGCCACTGGGGGCGGCGGCGATGAACTTGGTTGGATTTGGGTTTGGTTTAGTTAGGAGTAGGACTTAGGAAAGGATGGAGTAAATTGTTAATGTAGAAGTTGGGGTACCAAATTTTTCATGGAAGAAGGTCAGAGGGGCTAAGTTAGGTGTTTTTCCTTTTTTTTTGTAACAGTCATTAACGAAGTTAATGTTAGAGGGGGTAAGTGTGGGTATTTAAAAATAGAGGGGTTCGAGCAAATCTCATTAAAGTTTTAGTAATTTTTGCTTGAAAATATTACACATATATTTTATCTGCATTTGCTACATAATTTGCTTACGTTAGAACCTGTGTGACAACTTCAAATCAGCAGTTTAATCTTGTTCTGTCGTTTATCAAAACCTGACAAACGTTTAGCCGGGCCAAGACAATGGAAAGTCTTAATTTATCAGACCTAAATTATTAGCAACAACTTCAAAATATGGCCTTCAAAACTGTCTGATGACTAATTAAATTTACAGGTATTTTTGTATTATTCTCTATCCTCTTCTTCTTGCTTACGCTCCTTTCATAAATCTTAGCTGACTATTCGTGTCAAAATCCCATTTAATCGATCCACACTCATTTACCAAATTTTGGAGGCTCCATTCCTGCCTTCCTAGTGGGTCAAACCTATTTTGTTTCTGTCCCACCCAGTTTCCTCTAAATATTCGAATCCTTCCTCTGGTGGCCGTCAAATTTTGAGAGATAGATAATAGTTTTTACATACATTTTCTGCTCTAGATGAAGTCTCTGTGGGGTAGATCTAAGTGGGATCACATATACATGCGCCGATTAAGGATTGTAAAATTTGACCTGGCTCATTTGAACTCAAGCTCGACCTGATTTGATTTAATTAGAAAAGTCAATAACCCAAACCTAATTAAAGTGAAATTAGAGAAAACTTGAACCTGAATCTGAAATGATACAGATGATTAAACCTGTCAAAACTCGATTTTAACTTAAATTAATATAAAATATATGGTCGGTAAAGGCTTTAAAAAAATCATAATTTAATATATGTGAATGAATTTCTTTTATTCTATTAGTCTGTTTTATATTGTGGAGCCAGTGAGTGAGAATTATGAGAAATAATTAGTGAAACGGTAATAAAGAAATAAGAATAATTAGATTTTAGAAATTATAGTATTCTTATCGCCCAATATTGGTTCCGTTCGCCATCTGCATTTCTTAAACAATCGGCTCCACTCCCACCGAGCGAATCGGCCGAAACAACGAAGAGAAAGACGAGAGAAGGGTGTTGATTGAGACCGTCGCTGGAAGAGAGAGGCACGCGACCAGGAGGAATTGGGATCTCCGACGCCCCTCGATCTGGCTGCTGTGGCGATGGTGGAGAGCAGAGAAGGGAGCAGAGGGATGGAGGGGGAGCGCGCCAAAGTATTCAACCATCTTTTAAAAAATCTATATAAAGAAAATATTGCTATTCATGATTTGTTTTATATAAAAGGTCAAAGTACACCAAAGTCTATTGAACTTTTCTAACTTATATGAGTTGGTCTATGGACTTTAATTTAGTAGAAGCCCTCAAATTCCACAACTTAGAATGTTTTAGTTCATCTCGTTGACTTAGCTATTTTCTTTTAATGGATTAAACACATGAAGAGCCTTTGAACTTTTAGAACTCATTTAAGTTGGTTACCAAACTAGAACTCAGAGTGCAATAGATCCTAAATTTTAGAATAAACAATGAGCATAATAAGCATTTAGTAAATTAATTAAAAATCATTAAATTAATTAAAATTAATTTTTTAGGTTGGGTGAAAAAAATTCTTGAAAATTAATTACTTCCTAAAAATTACTATCTCAATCCCATATTGTTTGAAACAGTTGACTTTTGACCATAGTTTGACTTGAATTTATTTATATTATTGGTTGTTAGAAAAAAATTAAAAAAACATATATTTGGAAACTATAGGTTTTTATTTATCATTTATATATTTTTTTATTTATATACTAAAAATTGAAAATAAAAAATCATAGAATAATTACTAAAAAGTGAGTATTTCAAATAATATAGGACAGAGGAAGTATTATTTAAGTGTTTGTTAGATAAATATAGGATTAGCTATAAAATGATCTTGATCCTAAATAAGAAAAGCTGAAAATAAAAAATGTATTATCTATAATGAGAAAAAAAACATAATATAAAAATAATATATGTTTAATGAAAATATGAAACAATTGATGTGTAACAAAATTCCATCAATAACCACATTTTATTTATGAGTGATTAGCATTAGAGTTTTTATATTATTAGCATTAAGTGATTAGCATTAGAGTTTTTATTTATGAGCGATTAGCATTAGAGTTTTTATATTATTAGCATTAAGTGATTAGCATTAGAGTTTTTATTTATGAGTGATTAGTATTAAAGTTTTAAAAAAACTATCAAATGGTAGCATTTAACTTTTAGCTTCAACATTTTCATCGCAATTATTAAATAAATTATCTAAACTCTAATACTAATTATAAAAGTTGTTCCCAAACGAAGCCTAATTTTTTTATTTTTTTATCATTAACCAAAATAAAATATTATACAAAAGTTGCAAAAATCTCCACTTGGTTCTATCTAACTTACACTTCACCTTTATTTTCGAAAACCTACACTGTATCCTTACTTCTTTTATATTGTCCTATAACAACTCCTAAAACTATAATTTAAACTATATTATAATTATCTTCCAATAATTGCAACCTTTATAATATCTTTTTAGAATTAACATAAAATTTAAATTATCAATTTATATACAATGTAAATGGAAAATAATATTTTTTAAATATGAATTAACTATAAAAAATATAAACCTTAACAAGCATTGTCGTCACCACTTCTACCATTTCTTTGCACTTAAACTAGGATTTTAAACCCATTCCGACCACGTATAATAAAGTTTAGAGTGCCTATTTGTGATCTAAAAATAAGACAATACTTGAATCTAACCAAACAAGTTCGTTTGATGACTTTAACATTCATCTAAACATAATCTTCTTCCTACTTCCTCAAACTGGCCATGAAACAGACAGTCTCCCTTATCTTCTTTTGGCCAAATTTAAGGGAATCCTTTTGAGTATCTCCCGCATATCGAGAGGAACTGGTTATTTCCCCTTATTTAGAGAAATGAGAAACACATATTAAGGAGGAAACTGAAGAGTTAATTAACTGTTGCCATTCCTCAAAGTCATCTACGTCTATTTATCCAAATAAAGAAATCATATTTTATTATCTCTTTTCTCCCCTCAATCCAGATAAACTCTTAAAATCTATTGTTTCGATCCACAACTTTTTAATTAGAATCATATTGTTTTTTTATTTTTTGGACGGGGTCAAGATAATCGACCCTGCTATGTTACAATTGAATATGGCATAATCAACAAGTTGGGCACCAATAAATGTTTTTTTTTTCATAAAAAAAAGGAATTAAAAGTAATTCAAATAAATTATTGACGGTTGGAGATAGCCCACATGACAAAGTTAAATTTTGTCATAAGGAAAAATTATCAAAAGCCCCTTAAAGCTTTGCCTAACCTACACTTTGTCACCTAATTTTCTGAAATCTACACTTAACCCCCAATAAACTAGAACCATCACTCTATCAGTTTTGATGGTCGGCCCCATGGTAAGTTTAAATTTTGTCAACATGTGCCTCTATCGGATGGACACAATGAATTTTCTGTTAAAATGTTTACTTTGTCCATGATCTCCTGGTATTCGATTGTCATATTGTGCTTCAACTATTCTAGACTGAATTGGGTCGTGCCCCATTTACTAATAAGTTCTCCTAAAGCCTACTTCTTCACTTCACAAATTTCAAACTTGAAAACTTGCTGAAGGGAGTAGCAATTTTATACTTCCTTCATCATAAAAGTTTTACTTTATTTGTTTTTTATAATTAATTTAGGATTTTTTATTTTCAATATTCTAATATATAAATAAAAAAATTTTGTATATGAATGATAATTCAAGATATATATATATATATATATTTATTTATTCTAACAAATAATCATATGATAAAATTAAGTCAAAATACAACAAAAAGCCAAATATATCAAAATTTCTAGGATGGAGAGAGTAAGAACTAGACTGGACTAACTGTTTGACTGATTCGACCTTGAAACATTGCCTTTGACGGTGTGATTATTGGCTCATTAAATATTTGGTCAACCACTACAAAACTAGTTAACCTAAAATAATAGTCAAACCAGTACATCGTAAGCTGAAAAGATTTTTCTGAATGATTATGGGTAGCAATTATAATTTTTCTTTAGAATGATAAGGTGAGTATGGATGTAAATGAACAAAATATTCGGTAAACCATTCATGAATCATTTGATATGAATTCGTTTATGTTCATTTATTTAGTTAAATAAAAGAACATGAACAAATTTTTCTGTTCAATTATTTAAACAAACAAATATGAACAAGGTCCTGTTTGTTCATTTACTTTCACAAATTATTCAATTATTGTTCATTTATATTTATTTATTTATTTGTTCATTTATATCTATTTGTTTGTTTATTTATATATTGGTTGTACATTTATTATTAGGATAAATCCATATTTAGTCCCATAACTTTAAAGGGTTGTCCTAATGTGGTCCCTTAACTCTAAAAATGACTATTAAAGTCCCTAACTCAACTTTCATGTCTTATTTTAGTCCCTACCATTAGTTTAGTCATTATTTCTAACGGAAAATGCCTATGTGGCACTCAAACTGACACGTGGCGTCCTACTTCATAACAATGAATGACTATATTGGAAGAATATAAAACTTTAGGTTGAAATTGACACAAACTAATAATATTAGGAACTTAAATGTATATAAGCCATCAAATCTTCTCAGGCCTCCGACTCCATCTTCGATCGAACTCTGACTTCGTTTCAAACCGAACACATCTCCACTTCTCCAATCGAAAGCAAAATCACCAGCTGAACTTCTCCAATCAAGGCCTTCTTTTGATTTCTGGTTACTTTCTTCTTTGATTTTTAGGAAATTTCATGGCAGAGAAGATTTTCGGCCTCTCTTGACCCGACTACCAAAATTGGAAGTCCGAAGATCGTGCAGATAGATGCAGGTTGCAAGTCAAAATCAAGATTTAGGAAGATGAACACAACTGCCTTCATTTCGAATTTAAGCAATGAACCAAGTTACCCAACACTCTCTTTTTCGAGTTCATGGCGTTAACTAGGATTTTAAACCCATTCCGACCACGTATAATAAAGTTTAGAGTGCCTATTTGTGATCTAAAAATAAGACAATACTTGAATCTAACCAAACAAGTTCGTTTGATGACTTTAACATTCATCTAAACATAATATTCTTCCTACTTCCTCAAACTGGCCATGAAACAGACAGTCTCCCTTATCTTCTTTTGGCCAAATTTAAGGGAATCCTTTTGAGTATCTCCCGCATATCGAGAGGAACTGGTTATTTCCCCTTATTTAGAGAAATGAGAAACACATATTAAGGAGGAAACTGAAGAGTTAATTAACTGTTGCCATTCCTCAAAGTCATCTACGTCTATTTATCCAAATAAAGAAATCATATTTTATTATCTCTTTTCTCCCCTCAATCCAGATAAACTCTTAAAATCTATTGTTTCGATCCACAACTTTTTAATTAGAATCATATTGTTTTTTTATTTTTTGGACGGGGTCAAGATAATCGACCCTGCTATGTTACAATTGAATATGGCATAATCAACAAGTTGGGCACCAATAAATGTTTTTTTTTTCATAAAAAAAAGGAATTAAAAGTAATTCAAATAAATTATTGACGGTTGGAGATAGCCCACATGACAAAGTTAAATTTTGTCATAAGGAAAAATTATCAAAAGCCCCTTAAAGCTTTGCCTAACCTACACTTTGTCACCTAATTTTCTGAAATCTACACTTAACCCCCAATAAACTAGAACCATCACTCTATCAGTTTTGATGGTCGGCCCCATGGTAAGTTTAAATTTTGTCAACATGTGCCTCTATCGGATGGACACAATGAATTTTCTGTTAAAATGTTTACTTTGTCCATGATCTCCTGGTATTCGATTGTCATATTGTGCTTCAACTATTCTAGACTGAATTGGGTCGTGCCCCATTTACTAATAAGTTCTCCTAAAGCCTACTTCTTCACTTCACAAATTTCAAACTTGAAAACTTGCTGAAGGGAGTAGCAATTTTATACTTCCTTCATCATAAAAGTTTTACTTTATTTGTTTTTTATAATTAATTTAGGATTTTTTATTTTCAATATTCTAATATATAAATAAAAAAATTTTGTATATGAATGATAATTCAAGATATATATATATATATATATATTTATTTATTCTAACAAATAATCATATGATAAAATTAAGTCAAAATACAACAAAAAGCCAAATATATCAAAATTTCTAGGATGGAGAGAGTAAGAACTAGACTGGACTAACTGTTTGACTGATTCGACCTTGAAACATTGCCTTTGACGGTGTGATTATTGGCTCATTAAATATTTGGTCAACCACTACAAAACTAGTTAACCTAAAATAATAGTCAAACCAGTACATCGTAAGCTGAAAAGATTTTTCTGAATGATTATGGGTAGCAATTATAATTTTTCTTTAGAATGATAAGGTGAGTATGGATGTAAATGAACAAAATATTCGGTAAACCATTCATGAATCATTTGATATGAATTCGTTTATGTTCATTTATTTAGTTAAATAAAAGAACATGAACAAATTTTTCTGTTCAATTATTTAAACAAACAAATATGAACAAGGTCCTGTTTGTTCATTTACTTTCACAAATTATTCAATTATTGTTCATTTATATTTATTTATTTATTTGTTCATTTATATCTATTTGTTTGTTTATTTATATATTGGTTGTACATTTATTATTAGGATAAATCCATATTTAGTCCCATAACTTTAAAGGTTGTCCTAATGTGGTCCATGAACTCTAAAAGTGACTATTAAAGTCCTTAACTTAACTTTCGTGTCTTATTTTAGTCTCTACCCTTGGTTCAGTCATTATTTTTAACGGAAAAGGCCTACGTGGCACTCAAACTGATACGTGGCGTCCTATTTCATAACAATGAATGATTATATTGAAAGAATAAAAAATTTTAGGTTAAAATTGACACAAATTAATAATATTAGGGATTTAAACATATATTAGCCAACAGTTCAAATCTCCACCTGCTTTTCAGGCCTCCGACTTCGTTTCCAACCGAACACATCACCGCTTCTCCAATAGAAAAGAAAATCACCGACCAAACTTCTCCAATCAAGGCATTCTTTTGATTTCTGGTTACTTTCTTCTTTGATTTTTAGGAAATTTCATGGCAGAGAAGATTTTCGGCCTCTCTTGACCCGACTACCAAAATTGGAAGTCCGAAGATCGTGCAGATAGATGCAGGTTGCAAGTCAAAATCAAGATTTAGGAAGATGAACACAACTGCCTTCATTTCGAATTTAAGCAATGAACCAAGTTACCCAACACTCTCTTTTTCGAGTTCATGGCGTTAACTAGGATTTTAAACCCATTCCGACCACGTATAATAAAGTTTAGAGTGCCTATTTGTGATCTAAAAATAAGACAATACTTGAATCTAACCAAACAAGTTCGTTTGATGACTTTAACATTCATCTAAACATAATATTCTTCCTACTTCCTCAAACTGGCCATGAAACAGACAGTCTCCCTTATCTTCTTTTGGCCAAATTTAAGGGAATCCTTTTGAGTATCTCCCGCATATCGAGAGGAACTGGTTATTTCCCCTTATTTAGAGAAATGAGAAACACATATTAAGGAGGAAACTGAAGAGTTAATTAACTGTTGCCATTCCTCAAAGTCATCTACGTCTATTTATCCAAATAAAGAAATCATATTTTATTATCTCTTTTCTCCCCTCAATCCAGATAAACTCTTAAAATCTATTGTTTCGATCCACAACTTTTTAATTAGAATCATATTGTTTTTTTATTTTTTGGACGGGGTCAAGATAATCGACCCTGCTATGTTACAATTGAATATGGCATAATCAACAAGTTGGGCACCAATAAATGTTTTTTTTTTCATAAAAAAAAGGAATTAAAAGTAATTCAAATAAATTATTGACGGTTGGAGATAGCCCACATGACAAAGTTAAATTTTGTCATAAGGAAAAATTATCAAAAGCCCCTTAAAGCTTTGCCTAACCTACACTTTGTCACCTAATTTTCTGAAATCTACACTTAACCCCCAATAAACTAGAACCATCACTCTATCAGTTTTGATGGTCGGCCCCATGGTAAGTTTAAATTTTGTCAACATGTGCCTCTATCGGATGGACACAATGAATTTTCTGTTAAAATGTTTACTTTGTCCATGATCTCCTGGTATTCGATTGTCATATTGTGCTTCAACTATTCTAGACTGAATTGGGTCGTGCCCCATTTACTAATAAGTTCTCCTAAAGCCTACTTCTTCACTTCACAAATTTCAAACTTGAAAACTTGCTGAAGGGAGTAGCAATTTTATACTTCCTTCATCATAAAAGTTTTACTTTATTTGTTTTTTATAATTAATTTAGGATTTTTTATTTTCAATATTCTAATATATAAATAAAAAAATTTTGTATATGAATGATAATTCAAGATATATATATATATATATATTTATTTATTCTAACAAATAATCATATGATAAAATTAAGTCAAAATACAACAAAAAGCCAAATATATCAAAATTTCTAGGATGGAGAGAGTAAGAACTAGACTGGACTAACTGTTTGACTGATTCGACCTTGAAACATTGCCTTTGACGGTGTGATTATTGGCTCATTAAATATTTGGTCAACCACTACAAAACTAGTTAACCTAAAATAATAGTCAAACCAGTACATCGTAAGCTGAAAAGATTTTTCTGAATGATTATGGGTAGCAATTATAATTTTTCTTTAGAATGATAAGGTGAGTATGGATGTAAATGAACAAAATATTCGGTAAACCATTCATGAATCATTTGATATGAATTCGTTTATGTTCATTTATTTAGTTAAATAAAAGAACATGAACAAATTTTTCTGTTCAATTATTTAAACAAACAAATATGAACAAGGTCCTGTTTGTTCATTTACTTTCACAAATTATTCAATTATTGTTCATTTATATTTATTTATTTATTTGTTCATTTATATCTATTTGTTTGTTTATTTATATATTGGTTGTACATTTATTATTAGGATAAATCCATATTTAGTCCCATAACTTTAAAGGTTGTCCTAATGTGGTCCATGAACTCTAAAAGTGACTATTAAAGTCCTTTAACTCAATTCACGTGTCCTATTATTACCCTTATTGCCAGTTCAGGCATTATTTCAAATGAAAATTGCCTATGCAGCACCCAAATTGTCACATGACGTCATCTTATGTGGCAATGAGTAACAATATTGGAAGAATAATAAGTCTTAGGCTAAAATTGACAAAAACAAATAATTTTAAGAACTTAAAAGGTTTAACCCTAATTTTATCCTCTCCTTTAATT
This sequence comes from Aquilaria sinensis, assembly GCA_005392925.1. NCBI lineage: Eukaryota > Viridiplantae > Streptophyta > Magnoliopsida > Malvales > Thymelaeaceae > Aquilaria > Aquilaria sinensis. The sequence goes on from SMDT01000304.1 coordinate 75,973, forward strand.
TTATTCTCTCTGTCTCCCTGCTACCACCATCTCTCTGTCTCTATGTCTCCCCGTCTATGTTGCACCCATCTCTCCATTTCACACAATACCCTTGTAATCCTCCTCATTGGTAACCACTACCAATTGCTGACGACCCTAATTTCTGCCATGCCCGTCCTCTGTCTTTCTGTGAAGTGCTCCTCATAGAGCTCCAACGCCATGAACTCGAAAAAGAGAGTGTTGGGTAACTTGGTTCATTGCTTAAATTCGAAATGAAGGCAGTTGTGTTCATCTTCCTAAATCTTGATTTTGACTTGCAACCTGCATCTATCTGCACGATCTTCGGACTTCCAATTTTGGTAGTCGGGTCAAGAGAGGCCGAAAATCTTCTCTGCCATGAAATTTCCTAAAAATCAAAGAAGAAAGTAACCAGAAATCAAAAGAATGCCTTGATTGGAGAAGTTTGGTCGGTGATTTTCTTTTCTATTGGAGAAGCGGTGATGTGTTCGGTTGGAAACGAAGTCGGAGGCCTGAAAAGCAGGTGGAGATTTGAACTGTTGGCTAATATATGTTTAAATCCCTAATATTATTAATTTGTGTCAATTTTAACCTAAAATTTTTTATTCTTTCAATATAATCATTCATTGTTATGAAATAGGACGCCACGTATCAGTTTGAGTGCCACGTAGGCCTTTTCCGTTAAAAATAATGACTGAACCAAGGGTAGAGACTAAAATAAGACACGAAAGTTAAGTTAAGGACTTTAATAGTCACTTTTAGAGTTAAGAGATCACATTAGGATGACCCTTAAAGTTAGGGAACCTAATATGGATTTTACCTTTTATTATTATATACTACCTCCATCCCAAATTAATTGAAACATTTGACTGGACACAGAGATTAAGGTGTATATAATTTGTGTTAATTTTTTATGTAGTAAAAGTTTAAATAATGATTAAAAAAGAAAAGATTCTTTTTTGGGTTTTGTGCAATGAGAGGTTGAGTGGAGATAAAAAAAAGTCTTTATTGGATTTCGTGTAAAAGAATTATTTAATTGTTTAAACTTTCCAAAAGAGGAAACGTTTCAAGCTTTTTGGGACTTCCTAAAAAAGAATACATTTCAATTAAATTGGGACGAAGGGAGTATAATATATGTTTATTAGTGTTCACTAACTCCATACACACATGTCTATTGTTTGTATTCATGTTCATGTTCGTTAAAAGTTAAATGAATAAATATGAATATGATTTGTTCGTATTTATTTGATTCATTTATAGTCCTATAGGTGAACTAGCGGTCCAACTAGTTGAATCATTTGGACCGTGAATGAGTGCTTTCTTAGGTTTCTTTCACTAGTTGGTTTTTACAACATTGGAGAGGAGAGGTGCTCATTATCACTCTACTTCACAAATATTTGGTTTTTTTGTTAAAATATATGGATTCATAGGAACTCTCAATTAGAGATAAAAATTTTAGATTTCGGGTCAAATTTGGGCCTAAACCTAAAATTTTAAGATCCATTTCATAGCCTCCAAATGATGGTGCAAAGCCGACCAGATTTAAGGTTCCAACCCGAATTGACCCTAATCCAAAAAAAGAATTAAAAAAAAAGATTAAGGTCAGGTTGGATCGATTTCAACCCGAAATGACTGCGCATCTCCTCCTTTCCAATTGATGGCAGCAGAGAGGGAGGGACTAAGAAAGGAGCCCGGGAGGTGAGGGAGGCCGAGGCTGAAGGATGAGGTCGATGGCGAGGGTAACGAGTAAGGAGTGAGGTTGAAAGCGAGGGCGAGCCTGAGTAGTCTTAAGATTCAGCGATGGAAGGCAAGGCTGAGGAGTGAGGTCGACAGCAAGGGCGGGCTTCTCGGCAAGGGCGGGGCTAGGGATAGTGGCATCTCGATCGGTGAGGGTCGGCGAGGGAGAGCCGTGTCTTGAAGAGGTTCGGTGAGGGAGGGCGACGTCTTAGCAAGGGTTGGACTTGGCAAGGAAGGAGTGGATGCGCCTCCCAACTCCCAATTCCCGAACGTGCTCATATCTATATAAATACTATAAAGGACGTGAGAGAAGTGGATGCGCCTCCTGTCCTTGAGAAACAATGCCATTTTGTTGTGAGGAGAAGAGCGCCTAACTTCATGTGTAAGGTGTTTCTTCTTTGTTAAGAGGATGACATCTGCCTGTGTAAAGGAGTAGTTGAGGAAACGTGGAAGCTTAAGAGCAATAGTTCCATGCATTATTCTCTGACACATGGGATCATTGATCATCACGGCTATAGAGACGTGGAATATTGCATGCAAATTGGACAGGTTTGTGATGATGGTGGAACAATTTGCGCGGCAAAAAGCAATGATGATCAAAGATGATTCCACGATAGAAACCAGTGATGAACTATAAAAATCCCACGTATGGGAGACGGAAAAACAGGGGTTGATAGAGTGGTGGTGCGACGGGGAAGTTTCCTGTTTAGCATTGGCGTTATTTATCTCAGAAATAGCGATGAATGATAGAGCCGTCATGATAGCTGAGTGAAATCCACGGCGAGGAAATGTGCGAATTGGCATGTGAATCAATCAAAAAAAGGGGCCGATGGGGTGTTTTCTACCTGTACAGAGGGCTGGTGTTTTGTTGATCTGCATGCAGAGATGCCAACGAGAGAAGAGGAAGACTGTTATGGGCGACAGCCTAATCTGGGCGAAGAGAGCGCTCGGTTTCGAGGACTACCTTGAGCCGCTTAAGTTTTATCTTCAGGCAGGGAGCGCAGTCCGAGAAGAGCTTGATAGCTAGGCATAGGGGACAAGGATTGGAGGTGCTGGTGCCGGATGGAGCGCAGGTGGCGGCGGAGTGGGTTCCGGAGGTTGAGGCGTCAATGGTGGTGGGGTGATGTACGGGGGAATGATGATGATGGGCCATCACAAGGCACTATATGTCGTGATTCTTGGTGGGAGCAGCAAACCAGTCTAATCCTGATTTTTTTTTTCCCACAACCATCCTAATCATAAATCATTTTTTATTAACCAAAAACATTCTTCATAATACAGTGTCAGAGTTGGCTTTAAACCTAAAGACCATTTCATGTACCAAAATACATTTTCACGAAGGCCACAAACCATCTGTGATCTTTTAACCTTTTAACCCTTTTGTTTTCTAGACCAACTCGGAGATTTGATTTATGGTTTATTCACCTATGCATTATCTACGTTTATATACTATGTATGGTTATATAGTTATATATGTACTATTAGACTATTTTTTGATGTATAGCGCTTCAAAATGTTAACTGCTAAAATACCTGCTTGGCAATGTTCTAGTCTACATATGCAGTACGTAGCTAATTTTCTTCGAAGCTTCCTCGCTATAATTAAGGAACCGGTTGGAGCGAAATCAAGGTTGCCTTTAATTCTGGCTAGCATAGATATCTAACTTTCATGTGAGCGAACAAATCAAGAAAAAGAAATATAACAATTACTAGTATTTACTAAAATGTAAAATAAGAAAACGTGTAGGATCTAAATTAAGGAGGCGGCAAATTATAGAAATGCCCGGTTGATTATCCCATAAATGGCAGAATAAAAAAATTATAGAATGCCCATATCGAGTTGATGATTATCCCAATCTCAATCTGCTGCGTCGATAATACAATCTTTATTAAAGAAAGAAAAAAAAGGCATGCCAAAAACAAATCGATCCGGCTTACCTTCCCATGAAGCCGCATTGCAATTACATTCATTATAAAAAGAATTGGTCTGGTGAGGTATTTTTCTGTCTCTGTAAATTTGTATTAGTGATCGTAAATTTGGGAGCGAAATATTAATAAAAAAAGATGCACCGATCGGCGAGCTGGAGCCGGGCGTCAGAGTACTACATGTCGGCGAACGCGGGGTCGTCGCCGGCGATGAGGCTGTCGACGTCGTTCGAGGAGGAGGAGGAGCGGCTGCCGCTGTACGATCCGGCGATGGAGAAGGAGAAAGATCAGAAGTCGCGCGGGGATAAGTTCGCCGAGAAGGCCGTCCACGTCATCCCTTTCGTCTTGATCGCTTGCGCTCTCGTTCTTTGGTTCTTCTCTAATCCTGGTCTGCTCATCATCTTTAATTTTCCTCTAATTATATATCTACTCATTACATAATAATGTTCTACTATTCATTTCCAGCTAATCATATTTATAATAATGTTGTAGAAAAGATTTAACCATATATTTACCACGAAAGCATCACAACTAGTACCTAATTTAGAGAGAAAATACAAGACGTTCATAATTGTTACACATAGGTGACATATGTTACTCCTCATAATCTCTCTAACATTAATGGTAATTGTAAACGTTATTCTCGATTAAATGAAATGATTTCATACATGAAATAGTTTTAAGGATCGATGGAGGAATTGATGAATGAATGTATGTATGGATGGATGCAGATGTAGAAGTGGGATTGAAGAATGGTGCAGCAGCAAGGGTGGAAGGGCTGACGCTGGCGGGGGACATCGAGCACGACAGCGATGGAACACAAACTTTGCCCATCCCACTGGATCAGACCAAAGCCCTCAAACTCAGAGGGAAACAAAGTTATACCATAACCAGAAGCTAGCTTGTCCTCTTTTATATTCTGACTCCCACATACAACTGCATTCTTGTACGTTAGTGTATTATATTATTTATCTCCTACATTTTCTTAACATAATATAAACCTATTACCTTTCTTTTCGTGTCCTAATTTTCAAGAATTTGTTTGTTCCACTAGCTGGAAGCTTGGAACCAGTCTACGCTAGCTACAACGTGTAATTTCATTATGTTGTTCTTTGTGTATAATGAGGAGGAAAACAAAGATGTATATTTTGTGTTCTAATTAAGAGGGAAACTGAAGCACATGGTTAAAGGATTTGGAGTATTTTGTTTACGAATTACGACTAATGATTTTATTTTCACAAACTTACATTGGTTTTCAATTCAATTATTGTCAACGATCTGTTGCACTTCATGAACTCCCTCACGTATTTTTGTATATCTTCATGTATATAGCCAACTAATGGAAAGGCATAAATATAGCTCTTTAATCATATATTAACTCTATTTGCCAGTTGGAGGTATAAGAAATCTGCAGGCAGAAGGGTAATAATCACGCAACGTATTACGCATAGCTAACTAGCCTAACTTAAAGATAAATTTGCTATTTTTACTAATTTTGGGACAATTTTGAAACATGACGTATAGTTCAGGGACAAATTTAGCCACTGGATATAGAGAAATGACACTTCAGTCCTAAAACTTATCATGTTTTCTTATTTTAATCTTAAAACTTTTCAATTTCTCAATTTAGTCTTAATTTACTGAAAATAATTATCGAATAGAAATATAATTTACAAAGTTAAAAAAAACTGATAATCTAACGATACATTAATTGTCAAAAAGATTGTTAAATAATTTAAATTTATCAAAATTTTTTTTACTGAATAGTTAAGTTAAAATTTTTAAAAAAATTAAGAGTCATTCGTTTTAAATTAAGTAAACTAACTGATTTTTATTTTTTACATTTTTTTATCTGAAATCAATTTTATTTGAAAGCCAATATTATGCAGATGTAATAATTCATTTGAAAGTAAAATTTCATGATATTATTAAATTTTTATAAAGTTTTATTTTTTAATGTCTTAAACTAGAAGAATTTATAAAAAATTAGTAAGATTATAAAAATTATATTTTCAATGAATTTTGGCAACTATATAATATTGAATTTTAATTAAAATTAAATTTGGATAAAAAAAGTATAAAAATAAAAATAAGTTATTTTAAAGTCAATTTTCTAAAGTTAAAATAAATTAGATGCAAGTGGTAATCTAATTCAACTTTGTCTCTCAATTAATTACATAACTAGAAGTGTCAGATTATGCTTCTAGGCAATTACGACGTTTTAAGAATTTTAGGATTTCAGTAGTAGGACAAAAAAATGTCATTTACCATTACCGGCGTAATGTTTGTCATCGTATCCCGTCTTCGTCAGCATCTCATTTTCTACTTCTTAAATAAAGCAACTCCTGTAAGCATATCGACTCCCAACAGAAACCACCCAACTTCTTCGCTGTCGGTACCCTGTCCCTTCACCAGGTTGGACTAGTTCGACTCGCCTTCAAAGCAACAGTCATGAATCCTGAGCAGTGAGTCTTCCATCCATCTCCAGGAATTGTTTTCTTTCTGTTTTTCTAATGCTTGCCAATTTACAGGGTGGTATAGTATTCTCATAATCTTTGATTGCTTTTACTTGTATGGTGACGGGTTATATTTGATACGTTTCGGTGTTTGCTGGGGATTTTCTTCCAATGGAGATTAGCATGTCATGCTTTTAGAGTTTGAATTTAGACTGTTCTGCGGTCAGTCGAGCTAAGTTTAAGCTTCTCCTGAGATAGATCTGTGAGTTCCATATTGAAAGGTTGTGGGTCGAGATTTCTGTTTGTTACTAAATTCAGCTTAATTGTCATGGTTTAGTATAGCTCCTGGGGATTTTGGAGGAGCTTTATTATTATTATTATTATTATTATTATTATTATCATTTGTTTAAGTTTCATGGATGCTCCTAAAAAATAAAATACCTAAACCCCTTTTGTCTCTTGAACTTTGCCAACTTAGATCTTTTACCCCCTGAATTTTAACTTGGTTCAACTCGCTCGTCAAACTTTGTAAATTGGGACTTTTAACCGCTTAGTCTAATTAAATGAAGAATGTGTACTAAAATGAAAACAAAGAAAATTGAAACATTAACTAAACCATTTGTCCAATAGTTGACTCTTGTGAGCAAACAATAAGAAATCTTAAAACAAACTTATAAGCGAAGATAAGGGAAGGATGGACAATCTTAAATGTGAAACTGAAGTCTTTGTGCTTATTGTTTACTTACAAGGGTTAACCATTGGACAAATGATTTAGTTAGCCATTTAATTTTTCTTTTATTTTTATTTTAATACACATTATCAATTTAATTGGGATGAGGGGATAAAAGTCCTTATTTGCAAAGTTTGATGGACGAGTCGAATCAAGTCAAAGTCTAAGGGGTAAAAGATCCAAGTTGAAAAAGTTCAGGGGGAAAAGGGGCTTTAGGCCAAAATAAAACATTTAAGTAAGAGGGCTTATTTTGATTTTTGGGTTCTTTTTAATAATTGTATCCTAGGTTATATAAATTTTCTATTTTAGGTTGTCGTTCTTGCTCTTAGGTGCCTCTCCCGCTCTCATTTTTACAACACTTTTATTTACTTAAAATTTAAAATGTGACGTTTTCCTGCTCTCATTCTTGTTTTTGGGATGTTTTGTGTAACTTAGTTTTTATCTTTCCGGTGATTATCTAGAACTTCAAATTAGTAGTAAGTTGGCGATTGTAGAGTTTTAGAGTTAAAACAAGTGGAGTTGGTCTACGCTGAGCTATATGGAAGGGAATTGGTGTTATAGGTTTGGCTATTGGATGACTGGACATGGTAGTCATTTTGCTTGTCTTTTGGAGTATAAGATGACCTATACGGATCTAGAACTTTGGTGTAATTTGGTTTTGCTTATGTTCTTTTTGAATAGATTTTCTTCAATCCTCAGACAGTATTGATTTATGTACTACTTTATTGTTTTATTGTGCAGTGATTACTTGTTCAAGCTCTTGCTAATTGGAGATTCTAGAGTTGGCAAATCATGCCTTCTGCTAAGATTTGTTGTCTTCTTGCAAATGCTTACTTATGCTCTCATTGTTTCCTTTGTATGTAATGTTTTCTTCACTTTAAATTGTGAGAAGTACTTTTATCAGTCTAGCAACTTGACTTTTGTGTAGTTTCCACCTTATATTTTACTTTTATTTTTTTGAAACTCCCTGAAAGCCTCTATTTTGAACAGTTTAACATGTTGGTTCTGTTTTCCTATTAATGTCTTTAGACTTGTTACACTTAAGAGCATTCTGTACCTCAACACGTTATAGTTGGGTTTCTAGCTTGATTTTACTTTTATATGTTCAGTTGTTGCTCATATTCATATCTAGATAGTTACATTAGCACAATTGGTGTGGATTTTGTGAGTATATCTGTCCTGTTGGTTGCATAATATGGTTTTGGAACTTAACAGCCAGTTCAACTGCGTTTAATAGAACCAATTTAATGTGTTTTATAGGATAGCCACAATAGCTGAATATGGGTTCAATTTTTGTCCAAAATCTGCCCTTTTTCACCTACATTCATTTGTCCTCCCTCTTTCAGCTAATCCCCTTTTCACCTATGCTCGTCTGTCATCTGTCCCTTTCTCTTTCATCTACACTCCTACATTGCCAAAATTGTTGCTCTAGATCATTACAAGAATCGCAATCAAAGAAAGTGTGAAAAATCAGAAACGATAATCGTATTCTATGTAACTGTATCATTTTCTCTGCATATTATTCATCCAAAAATGTCTTTATATACAAAGGCAAGAAACACTAATTGATAGGCAGGATAGAACTTTAGTCGAACTCGGACTAAGAGTCCAAAAACAAGATGCAATAGAAGTTGAAAAGAAATAGGACACAACACCATCCATCGTCATTTAATAGCCCCCCTCAAGCTGGAGCATGGAGAATGAAGTGCCCAGCTTGCTTTGTAAGCGACAGAAATCTTCAGAGCTGAGTGCTTTAGTAAGGATATCGGCTGGCTGATTTTTGGAGGGAATGTAGCATGTCTGGAGTTCCCCTGACTGAATTTTCTCTCGAGTGAAATGGCAGTTGATTTCTATGTGTTTGGTACGCTCATGGTACACTGGATTGGATGCTATGTGCATGGCCGCACGATTATCACAGTATAGTTCCATCGGTTATGCATGAAAGATACTAAGATCCTTGAGGAGCGCTTTCAACCAATCAAGTTCACTAGTTCCGGAGGCCATAGCCCAGTATTTGGCTTCTGCTGAAGAGTGACTGACAGTAGGCTGCTTCTTTGTCCACCATGAAATGGGGGCTGCGCCAAGGCTAGTATAATAGCCGGTGACTGATCGTCGAGTGATGGGGTATGCTGCCCAGTCAGAGTCACAATATGCTTTTAGCTGTAAGTCATTGTACCGAGGGAACATCAAGCCTTGACCAGGTGTGCCTTTTATGTAGTGTAGAACTCTCATGGCAGCTGAATGATGATTACTTGTGGGAGCATGCATGTGTTGGCTTAGGATATTTACGGCATATGAGATGTCGGGCCGAGTAACACTCAGGTATAACAATCTCCCAACTAACCTGCGATATGAGGTGAGATCGCCTAAAGCTGTGCCAGAGGACGCTCCAAGGTTGTGACGTTGAGGTATAGAAGTTGTGACTGGTTTTGCTCCTGTGTAACCTGCATCGGCAAAGATGTCTAAAGCATACTTCCGCTGGCTCACAAAGAGCCCTTCTATTCTATGCGCTATCTCGAGGCCGAGGAAGTATTTTAGCTTTCCAAGGTCCTTGAGGTGGAAACGACGATTAAGAAAATCCTTTAGCTTTTGGCATTCTTGTAGATTGTCACCGACGACTAGCATGTCGTCTACATATACAAAGATGACAAGGAAATGGCCATCACAACTTCTTGTAAAAAGCGATGTATCTACCTGTGATTGAAGGAATCCATATTCTTGGAAAGCACATAAAAGCTTCGTGAACCATTCCTTCGAAGCTTGTTTCAAACCGTATAGGGACTTCTTCAACTTGCATACTCTGGTGTCATCCTTAGTGAGATAACTCGGAGGTGCATGCATGTAGATTTCTTGGTGTAGTTCTCCATGAAGGAAAGCATTTTGTACATCAAGTTGATGCAAACTCCAACCTTTGATGGCTGCAATCACAAGAAGACATCGAACACTAGTCAATTTTGCTACTGGAGCGAAGGTTTCTGTGTAGTCCAGTCCCTTAATTTGTGTATATCCCTTTGCCACCAATCTTGCCTTATATTGTTCTATGCTTCCATCTGATCTTCGCTTTATCTTATACACCCATTTGCAGCCAACGGTTTGCTTCCCTTTTGGCAAGTTAACAAGCTCCCATGTGTTGTTCTTCTCCAATGCATCTATTTCAAATTTCATGGCATCCCTTCAATTTGAATCTTGATGAGCAATTGAGTACGAAGAGGGCTCTTTATTGTTTAATATTGCTGTAAGAAAAGAACAATGGTCAAAGGCAAAAGGCTTGTTAGAGAGATAGGAGGACAAAGGGTATGGCGTACCTCAAAGTGATTGAGTTGAAGTGGGTCTTCCGGGCAGGTTGCACTCGTAGTCTCTTAGGAATGCTGGTGTGGTTTTTGTCCGTGTGCTTCGCCGAGGCTTCATGATATGTTCCCGGTGTTCTTGTTGAACATTTTCATCAGTGGGCTCCTGCTCAATGGTATGAATAGTGTCATCACATTGCACTTGTGCATCATTTTCAACACATTCATCAAATACAAGCAGTGTATCATCAATGGGAGGAAAGACAGGTCTGCTTGGTTTGTTGTTCTTGGGAAGCGTTAATCACCTAGATTGTAGGGAAAAATGGTTTCATGGAACACAATGTCACGGCTCACAAAAAAATTATGGGCACCAATATCATATACCCTGTAACCTTTTTGGCTCATAGGATATCCTAACAAATTACATGGCTTGGCTCGTGGTTGGAACTTATCTTTAGGTTGCAGGGGATTTATGGCATAGCAAAAGCACCTGAAAACTCTAAGGTGATCATACTTCGGCTGCTTCCCATAAAGTACTTCATATGGAGTCTTGTTCTTTAGTTTCGTGATGGGTAGTCTATTGATCAAGTAGGTCGTGGTCATAATGCATTCCCCCCAAAATTTAATAGGCAGGTTAGCTTGGAACCTCAGAGCCCTAGCAGTATTAAGGATATCCCGATGTTTCCTTTCTGTTACCCCATTTTGTTGTGGTGTTCCTGGGCAATTGGTTTCACTCAAAATTCCTTGTTTGTGAAAAAATGTGCCCATTGCCCCTTCTACTAGTTCGGGAGCGTTGTCATTCTTTACCCTTTTAATGTTTACGTGGAACTGATTTCTGACCATGGTGTGGAAAACCTCGAACATTGCCTCTGCTTGACTTTTGTGCTTAAGGAGGTATGTCCATGTTGACCTAGTACAATCATCCATTAATGTGAGAAAGTAATGTGCTCCATGCGTTGAAGGTGTTTGATAGGGACCCCAAATATCCATATGGATCAACTCAAAAGGGTTCTCAGAAATATGATTGCTAGAATTAAAAGGGAGTCTTGATGCTTTAGCTAAAGGACAAATGGAACATTCCTTACAAATCTCTTAAGAAACATCCACATCAGGGATTCCTACTATCCGTTCATACGAAGGATGTCCGAGTCTTTTATGCCAGAGGTCCGTTTTTTCTGATATGTGAGCAACTTCAACTTATCTTCCTCTTCTGAGCATGTGCAGCCCTCTGAACACATACAGCCCGTTTTCTTCTTTACCCACTCCAATCAATCTCTTCGAGGTTCGGTCCTGTAAAAGGCAAAAATGGGGAAAAAACACAGCAACACAATTGTTGTCTTGTGTTAGTTTACTGATAGATACGATGTTGCAATTAAAATCTGGTGCATGTAAAACATCTTGCAATTCTAAACTTTGGTTTAGGTGCATGGTGCTTGATTCATGCACAATCTTTTGTGTTCCGTTGGGTAGGTAAATGACTTGGTTTATGTGACTTTGGGTTTTAGTAAAAAGATTGGCTTGGTGAGATATATGGTGTGTGGCTCCAGTGTCGAGGATCCAAGTAGGAAGGGAAGATTGTTCTTTCTTACCAGTAAAATTAGCAATAGAAGAACCTTTCTCCTTACTCAAAAGCTCAAGCAATTGCTCAAACTCTTCCACTGAGAGGCCACGAACTTGCGAAGATGAAGTTGCCGTATTCTAGGCTCCCTTATTGGTGCTTACATTTACGGTGAACTTGTTCAGCTTTGCTCTTCCCTTGGGCAGTTTATCTTCTGGATAACCGATCACCTTCCAGCATTCACTTTCAACATGCCCTATCTTGTTACAATGCTCACAACGGAGTTTCGATCTATCACCCATCCAATCTCCTAGATAACCAATCACCTTCCAGCATTCACTTTCAACGTGTCCTATCTTGTTGCAGTGCTCACAACGGAGCTTCGATCTATCACCTCGCTCGTCATTATTTTTGGGTCGTGTGAAAGGTGGTCGAACAGCAAACGCTCCTGCTTGCTCCACTCTCATCGTCTTCGTTAGACTGAGCTATTTTTCCTCTGCTACAACCATGGCATAAGCTCTGTTCAGTGTCGGCAATGGTTCCATCGCAAGAATTTGAGACCTGATGGTTCGAAACTTTATGTCTAACCCCATCAAAAAGTGATGGACTCGTTCCTTTTCCTTCTCAATGCCCTATTCCTCACTAGCCTTACAGGTACAATTCGGATTGGAGATAAAGCTCCCAGTTCGTCCCAGATGCCTTTCAACCTTGAAAAATACGCAGCTACTGTCAAGCTGTCTTGCTTGGTCATCACCAGATTTCTTCTTAATTCATGAGCGCGCTGTTCGTTTGTGTGCCCATACCTCTCTTCTAGATCAAGCCATAGATCGATAGCCGTCTCATGGTAGGCTATTGAGTCGTGTAGAGTGGGATTAATCGAGTTAACTAGCTAGTTTATCACCATGCCATCACACTTGCTCCACGCAAGTGTTTCCAGAGAGTTGCCCTCTGGTTTCAATAAAGTTCCATCAACAAAAGGAACTTTGTTCTTACTTCTCAGAACATTGAGAATTGCTCGTCGCCATTTTGAGTAGTTGTCTCCATCCAATGGTACCGAGACCAGCGACGCACAAGAGTAGTCCGCCGTTGTAAGAAAATATGGGGAGCTGGGATCTTGAAACAACATCGCCGCCTTAGCGCTTCCGCCTGTTACCATGGCTGTGTTTCGATCATGAAGATGGCTTCCTCTATCGATCCCCATCGGATGTGAGTCTCCGTTGTTCGACATGCTTAATCAAAGGAAGTACCCAAGAACGTATTCATATGCTCTGATACCATGTGAAAAATCAGAAACAACAATCGTATTCTATGTAACTATATCCTTTTCTCTCTATATTATTCATCCAAAAATGTCTTTATATATAAAGGCAAGAAACACTAATTAATAGGCAGAATAGAACTCTAGTCGGACTCGAGCTTAAAGTCCAAAACAAGACGCAACAGAAGTTGAAAAGAAATAGGACGCAACACCATCCATCGTCATTTAATGGAAAGATTATTGCTCGATTTTTGATTTGTTTCTTTCTCTCTCTCTCTCTCTCTCCCCTATGTATTTCTCTGTTTCTCTTTCATCTCTGTTTGTCTGTCTCTGTCCTATCTCTGTTGCTTTTCCATCTTCGGTGAAGCGATTAGCTTCGACCAATTAAGGTGCCATGACGACTCTTGCTTGCGTCACTCTACGCGCTGCCGGAGAGCGCGAGTTCATGTTCTACCAGAACCCTTGCTCCCGAGGCCCCTCGTCTCACTCCCCTACCAACAAGCCCTCCCCTGATGGAAGGTAGCAGACCACAAACCAGATTCAGCTCATCCGGAGTCTAGGCAATCAAACTACGGCCTGGTGCACAAACTCCAAGTACTTGCACCGCTCGACTGCTGATGATGCATCGGCCTCCACCCTCTGGCTCCCCGGTTGTATCCGCTTGTATCCCCGCTGCCAACTTCAAAGAATATAAAAGGTGTTTTCGAATTGCAACAATGGAGTAGAATTGAATCAACAAGGCAAGGAACTGAATTGGGGGATTGGGTTAATGAAATTGGGGATTTTGCCGGGACGAAGGGTGAGGAACGGCTACTCCAGCGGATACATTGCCCTTTGACTTAAGGGTGAACTGTAAATATTGTTAACGTTAGGGTGAAATCCACTGAAAGTTGGGGTGGGCCCCTCTAATAGATACAATAACCCATTAATGCCCTTCAATTAATTGCAACTAAAGTTTGTAATAATACAGAAAATACGGACTGTCAAGCAGGATGGAAAGAGTATTAAACTTCAAATTATAAGAATGGTTTCTTGTCTGTTTATTTTCCAGTAGGTGGAAAATCTTTTGGTTTTCAGCTGCAGTCTAATTGAACTTGCCATGGTTGCTTATGTTTCGGATCTTTTTTATTTCTTGAATCTGTCGATTACGTTATGGTTAGAGTCCCACTCATGTTGATTTGGTTGAATTGGGACAAGCTGTAGGTATTATTAGTGTGGGGCAATCCGTTTGGGAGCCTGGGAATCAACTAACATCAATAACTTTTCATACCAGTGGAGTACTTACAGGGATGCTGCAGACACATGTACGGGCCCCTTCTACTGGAAAAATCAAGTTCAATGAGGATTTGCTTCAGCACATACACATCTTATTTAGATCTCTCTATCAGGCAGCTGGCCTTTTTTTTCTTGTACCGGTATATGAGCTATTCTCCTGATGTAGTGAACACCCTTTTTCTTGTTGCTGCATTAAATGTCTGATTCTCTTTCTTGTTGATTTGCTGGCAGTGGTGTGTGCTGTTGTTCATAAAACTCTTTTGCAGAAATGATGGCTCTGTTTTTTCTAATCTGTAGCTTATATTATTGTAGGTTCACTGGGTTCTAAGTTGGATTTTCTTCTCTCTGTCTGAAATCATGTATCTAACCTGTGTTCCTTATTCCTATTTGCAGTGGATTTTCTTTTCTGATGATATATGTCTCCCATGTCTCTTGATGCCAATTCACAGGTAGTATATGGTGTGACTGACCACCAGAGCTTCAACAACAATAAGCAGTGGCTAAGTGAAATTTATCGTCATGCAAGTGAGAATGTGAGCAAGCTTCTTGTGAGAAACAAGTGTGACCTTTCTGCTGACAAAGTGGTATCTTATGAAACGGCCGAGGTAAACTCGTTGAATCTACAAATAGTGACAGTGCTAGCATTAAGTTAGTCAATTTTTTTTTTCTTTTTAAAATTTGTTTTTATTTCTTCTTTCTGAAACTATTGGAAACTAGAACAACCATGCTTCTGTCAAAAGGCATTTGCAGATCATATTTGCATCCCATTTATGGAGACAAGTACAAAAAATTCTACTAACACTAAGAAAGCATGTATAGCAATGGTGGCTGACATTAAGAACAGGTATTTGAACACGAAAACATGCATGCGGAAACTATTTTTTCACATCTATATGTTTGCTTACTCCCAAAGCATAAAGTTAATGCACACTGGACAAATTTAAAGGTTTGAATGAAAATAATTGTTTTCCTAATATATTCGAAATGACAAGTTCAACATAGAGTTAGACTTTGGCATGTACTTTCTCTGTCTTTCGTTCCAAAGTAAGAGTGCTAATGAAGGCATCAACTATGTAAAATATGTGCACTTGAGATTACAGAATGGGAAGGAAAGCTATCTTGAAGATATAAAGTGGCATTGCATCTTTGAATTTAAAAACTCGAGAAAGAAAAGATGGGGTGGTGGGTGTGAGTTGGTTAGTATAAACTATAAAGTAGTGAAGAAGTAGACAACACAGAGAAGTTTCCCTGCTTCAGCTAAGGATGGCAAGCCAGCCAGTGAACAATGTAAGGACACGAAGGGTGAAGATCCGTGGGCAACCTGTTAACCAGAAGGCTGGTTGCTGCTCTTCTTAAACAACGTAATGTAAGTGCAGAATGTTTGCCTGCCACAAAAACATTTCCTGGTGGAAACCAGTTTACCACATTAAACCGTATGTATCATAGTGTACGCGTATATGAAATTCCATTCTTTTGCAGTTAAACCTCATTTGTACAAATGTACCAACACGTTTTATTATAGCAGTGATGATGTTCACTTATGGAAGATATGACTTCCATAGGGATTGAAAGAATAGATGCCCTATAACTTCGTTCAGAAACATGTCACGTACGCCTCAGCATGCGAGGCAAATAATAACTAGCTGTTACAAAAATGACTGCATATATGCCATTGCTTTTTACTCATTATATATACTCCAGTTTTACTCCGCAGCAGTAAAAAAAACACAAACAAAAATGCGGGACCCAGATGTATTAGCTGTTCAGGTGACGCTAATTGCACCAGATCCTTGAGAAGGTAGACTTCTAGGTTTAGGGGTTGATTGTATTTGAGGGGGTCCAATTTGAAGCTGGAGAGGATCTGTTTGAGCAGATGGAGAAATTGGTGGACTGAATTGAAACATTCGGAGCGGACTTGACCTCGGCGAGGGTATCCCAGATGGATGAGGAACAGGGACGCCGGTAACCAGGTGGTCTAATGTCTTGGGCACTTCAACATAATAAGCTGCCCTTGTGTATGGAGGCGTTTGATGAGGCCCATACAAAACTGCTGCTGGCCTTACGTAGCCCCGCCAGTCTGGAGTCCCTACCTAGACGAACATACATACACAAGTTTTTCTTATAAATAACAGCGAATTAGTATGGAAACAAGGGAAAGAGAAGGATTGGACCCAAGTTTCTTACAAAATATTGAAATGAATAGTGAGTTGGAGGCAGTGATTTGGTAAACGGACGATCTTCCAAGCAAAGATGGGGAAATTGGAAGGCAATCTGATCATGAGCTGTTGCTTCAGCCTATGTTTTTTTTTTTTTTTTGAGAAAAAAATAGATAAATATAGTCAGTATTAATCTCACTACAGCATTTTGTTCCTTCGAGCAAAATTATAATCCCCGCAGCTTTACCTGAGCTGTAATTCCTGTAATGTTCTCTGACCCTTTAGATGTGCCTCCCTGCACATGCAAAAATAGGATAGTTTACAATCTCAGCTCATAAAGGTCCAATATTTACAAAGATTTTCCAACCAAATTTCATCTTTTTAGGGTAAATACTAACTATTATAACAATCATCATCAATCACGAACTTGCCTGTGACAATTTGCCAAGGGTTTGATCAGTTTCTTTCAGGGGGGAAACTGCAGAATCTGGAGCATTCTGCAAATAATGAATTAAGCCAATTAAGACATATATAGTAATACGGTATAGAGAACCAAACAAAAGAGAGATACTAACTGCAGATTGGTCAAGAGACATATCGAAAAGGCTAGCTCTCCGCTTCTTCTTAGAATCAGAAGAAGCCTGACGGCGGAGGAAGTACTTCTGGGCGTGGCTTGCCACCTGCGTCGGCGTCCTCGTCGTCACGTACTTCTTTGCAATCCCTCTCCAATCTCCCTTCCCAAGCTTCTTCAGCCCCGCCAGAAACACCCTATGCTCCTCCTCCGTCCACGGCTTCCCTGTCATCATCGTCATGTATATTTAAGATCATCAACCTCTCGTTATAATATTTAACAAGAATATTAATTAATGAACCACATATATATGTACATTATTAGGGTAATTATCAATCAATGTTTGCTATGTACCTTTTCTTCTCTCATGGCCCGCTGTTTTGCTTCTCTTTGAATCATAGCGATCAATATGGCCGTCTGAGAGGTATCCGGTGTCGTCGACGCCAGCGCTGGCGTGGTTGTCTGCATGGGAGAGGAGGTTTCCGACGCTAAAGCTCTTCTTCAGGGATTGGTCTTGTTCAAGGATTGGCCTTTGATCGGAGTTGGATATATTGACACCGAAAAGCTTGACGGTCTGATGATGAACAGACCCTGATGATTTCCCATTGTAATTGCCATTAATAAGATTATTACTTCGGGAGCAATTATTATGGCCACCCACACACTTTCTCGCGCTTTCCTTCACCATCTCTGTCTTTAGAGAGAAAGGCAGAGAAAGACGAGAGAGAGAGAGAGAGAGAAATATGTGTGTGTGTGTGTATATATATATAGTATGCAAGTAAATATCCTGACGCAAAGCAAATTTTTGAGCACCTGTTTTTAATTATGGTAACAAATTCTTCTTTTCTGGGTGTTATTTATAGGATTTTGTTTCACTTGCAAATAGCTAGCTAGCTTGATTTTCCTCATTACGCATATATCTCTCATTAATTGCTTGCTGTTTTTATTCATTAATTACATATATGGGAGATTGGCTGGGAAAGTGACCTTTTTATTTTGCAATCTAGCAAGCTAGTAAGGGAAAAAAATATTATTATATATCCCAATTTTAGTAAGTAAGCTGTTTCAAACAATAATTTAATTGCGATTATAAAAAAAATTAATTGCTTGCGGATTAAGCTAAAAGTAATTTGGATTGAAGTGGCGTGGAATTTGAAGTTGTTATGTTCTGTTTCATCATAATCTTGCGGGCTTTAATCTCGGACGCGCCTTCTTTTGTTGTGGCTCATAATCTTCTCAGCCAGCTGCATGGCGATTTTTCTGTTTTTTTCTTTTTAATATATTCGATAAACATCTGTTTGTTTGTAGTAATTGTATACTACATATTCACTTCTTATAGCATGCGAGCAGGGCACCCAAATTATTTAATTAGTTTCTCTTTTAATTAGTTAAAAGGATCGATCAATATATATTTTGATGATAGGTCAAATATAATTTTTTTTATCAACATTACATTAGTCAAATGGTAGTAATTGATCTGACAACCAAATAGATCTAGCGAATTAAACAGTGGGTCTTCTTTGATTTCTGTCGATATATTTTTTTTTATGTAGAGATTAGTATGCATATATATGTCTAATTAGATAGTGTTTGATTTGTTTCAAGCTAATATTTAATTTTGTTGTTTTAATGTGTTTATCTCATTTTATTGTGTCAAAATAGATTTGTTAGAGTTGTATTTAATTTCCAAGTATTTCAATTGTTAGTTCAAAAAATTTGTCTTAAGAAGACTTATTTTGAAGAGAAGTTAGTAGGTTATCAATTTATATTAGTGTTTGAATCAAGTTTGATTTTCAAATGATAAGTTTTTCTAAGTTGTTTCGAGTTTAATCCATTAAAAAAACAGTTTAACATGTCTTTTTATCACATAAGCTGCTCAACTCCCAAGTTTATATTTTAATGCGTTACAATGTTTAATTCAAAGTCTGGAGTAGCTGGTTAGTTTTGAGATATCAGGTAATTTGTTAAATTTTGGTTTTAACTTATTTAACTGAAAGCCTGAAAGCTTCCACCCAAATTCTTTAACTGGCATGATTTCAGCAAAAATTTGAAGTATGACTTAGTTGAATTAAAAGACGCCACCTGAACAGTCTGGCAGAGTATTTAATGGTGTTTTTCTAGCCATTTTTTACCATTGAAGAACGAAATTAAGTTTAACATGTTAAACTCAGAACTTAACACAAAATTTGTAGTTTTTTCTTACATAAAAAGCAGAGTAACTATCATCAGTTTTTTAAAAGCTTTTTCAGACGTCTTCAGTAGATATGTAACTATCTCCTTGGCCCCAAATAAGTATAAATTCATGAATAAACACTTTGGAAAGAACTCTTGGCTATTAAAAGTGAGAACCCATCATCTAGATCAAAACAAATATGCTAAATTTGAGATTTTTCAAGAGAGTTTGTGCTTTCACTTGTATATCTAGCAAAAGTGCTATTGTTTAAGCTCATTAAGTTGGTAAGGTTTCTAGTTAGCCTTTAGAAAAACTAGTGAGGGAAAGAGTGTTGGTAAGGTTTCTAGTTAGCCTATAAGAAAACTGGTATGTGTTGGTGGTAAAAAAAGCTACCAAATGAGTGTATGTCTTTGTGTACTCTTGACATTTATAGTGGAGAAAAAAACTCTCAAGTGGTTAATTTGAAAAGAGGAGTATGCTCTCAAGAAAAGAGACCGAACCTCTATAAAAATCTTTGTGTGCAAGCTTTTCTCTTTCTACTTGCTTGATCATTGCTTGGTGATTTTTCTTTTTTCATTGGTTTAAGTTGTTTGTTTTAAACAACACTTCAAAGCAAGCTTTCAAAGCAAAATTTAGGATCATTGTGGTAGTCATTTTCTAGTTAGAATAAGGGCTAGTTTGTTTTAGTTTAACCCAAGTCAGTTAACATGGTTTTTTGGCTTGGGTCCAATACGTTCACTTTTTGTTCCCTTTTTGCCCATTTTCCAAATCCCTATAGCACCCACACCCATTCCACTTTTGATCTCCAATTCTTCATTCTGATCTCCAATTATCCACCACTTTGCAGGAGGCACCATCCTCCACCTCGCCAAAGACATTGCCGATAACAACAAAGGTGCTTGCATCCTCGTGGTCTGTGTTGACATCACCGTCGTGACCTTCTGCGGCCCGTCTAAAATGCACCTTGAGTCCCTAGTTAGCCAGGCCCTCTTCACCGACGGAGCCGTAGCACTCATCATCAACGCCGATCCTGACACCAAGATCGAGCGTCCCCTGTTCCAACTCGTCTGGACGGTGAAGACGATCATCCCCGATTCTGAAAAGTCTATCGACGGGCGCTTACGCGAAGTGGGTATTGATCTGAAATCATTGCAGCCAAGCCTCTGTAATCCAACCCAAAGATGCCAAGTTGGATGTTTGGAAGCTTGTCGCCGTCAGACCAAACAAAACTCTGGTTATGAGCTCTCCGTCAACTGGACGATGAAGACGATCATCCCTGATTTCGAAGGGTCCATCGATGGGCACTTGCGCGAAGTGGGTCTTGATCTGAAATCGCTACGGCCGAGCCTCCGTAATCCAACCTAGAGATGCCGAGTTGGATGTTTGGAAGCTCTTCGTTGACTGAATCATATGCACTGGAGAAAAACAAGTAAAAATATGTGAAATTGGGGGGCAAATAAATGAATAAATGGTGGATCCCACAATTAGTCAAAATGAATAGGCTCTTTAACGTGTTAACTTCCTCACGTTAACGTAAAATGAACTACCTATGAGTTTATTTGAGCTCCTTAAATTACATTTTAATTTAAAAGATTAAAATCTCATTTTCGGTGGTTTTTAGAATTTAACCAATTCACCCCCTCTTGGTTGCACTTGGGTAAACAATTGGTATCAAAGCTAGTGGCTATATTTTTTTACAAAATCTAGTGATTTTAAAGCTTAAAGATCCATGACAACCACTAGTTTTATACGTCTTGAAGGAAAA
This sequence comes from Aquilaria sinensis, assembly GCA_005392925.1. Taxonomy (NCBI): domain Eukaryota; kingdom Viridiplantae; phylum Streptophyta; class Magnoliopsida; order Malvales; family Thymelaeaceae; genus Aquilaria; species Aquilaria sinensis. The sequence goes on from SMDT01000304.1 coordinate 96,861, forward strand.
AAATTCATCTAGGCCACCATTAATTGATTCTACAAATTTTAATTGGTAGAAAACTAGGATAGAAATTCACATTCAAGCAATTGATTATACTTTTTGAAGGATCATTAGGGATGATCCTAAAATTCCTATAAAATTAATTGATGGTAAACAAATTTCAAAAGATCGAACGAAATATGAACTGAGGGATAATCTTATGTGCACCATAAATGTAAAAGCTATGAAGATTATATATTATGCACTAACCTCGAACATGTTCAATTTGGTTTCTTCTTGTGGAAATACTAAAGATATATAGAACAAGTTATTGGTCACATATGAAGGAACCACACAAGTGAAGGACACCAAGATGCATATGCTTGTGAGGGCATATGAGTTGTTCATCATGGAGCCAAAAGAAAACATTTAAGACATATTTAGGAGATTCAATGAAATCCTCACACCACTCAAGCTGCTTAGGAAGGAATATACAAACGAAAAGTTGATGAGAAAAATCTTGTGAAGCTTACCTCAATCATGAAAAAACATAGTTGAAGCCATCAAGGAAGGAGGAAGCATCAAAACCATGCACGTGGATGAGTTATTTGGAAAGTTGCTGACTTATGAAATAAATAAGCAAGTTGAAGAAAGATATATCAAGGGCTTTAAAGACTCAAAAAGACCACACATCATCAAGTGAGGATGGAGAGATTGATGAAGTTCTCTTAGCAAAGAAGTTTAGGAAGATGTTTAAGAAATCAAGAAACAAAAAATTGAAGAGAGAAAAACAATTTTGTTGCATAAATGTACAATTTGCCCCTGGCTTAAATTAACTTTACCATAAATAAAACCAGCTTACATTTATAGATAAAAAAAATTGATAATTTAAAATATCCATTAACTCTAAAAATGAAACACACAGATTGAAATTACTAAAACATAGAGTTTAAATTTACCTTTCAGATGTTACTAGTGGACAATGTAAAAAAGACAGGGACAAAGTACATATTTTTATAACAAGATGGGGTAACGTGTAATGTCACTTAAACCTCAGGGGGCAAATTGTATTTATTTCCATAGCAATTAAAATATCTATGTACTATATATGTAAAAAATGTGATATAATTAAGGAGTATAAATGTGATTTCAATAAATGCTAATGAGGTAACATACAACATTTTTTTTACTTGGACAAATTATTACTTATTTTTCCACTTTTTTTTATGTGTCCCATTTAGCCCAAAATAATTTTAGTCAAATTTAGTAATAATCCAATTTTGAAGATTGTGAAATATATGTTTTCTTTAATTGCACCATTAATTAAGTTAAAATTTTTATCTTCCACATATTTTGATTAGATACATACTCAACAATTTTAAGCTATTCTTTATTTGCATAAGTCAACCATGAATTTGAACTATATAGGCACTTTACGTACATAAAAAAAAAAAAAAGAGTGAAATAGTGATACATCTGTAGTTAATCATAAAAAAGTATACTAACTAAAATTTTGGGCTTGTGATCTTCATAAATATACTATTTGTCAAAAAATTTTAGTAATCAATTTAATTCAAATAAGTGGGGATGAATTTGAATCTCTAAAAAAGAGTGAAATAGTGATACATCTGTAGTTAATCATAAAAAAGTATACTAACTAAAATTTTGGGCTTGCGATCTTCATAAATATACTATTTGTCAAAAAAATTTAGTAATCAATTTAATTCAAATAAGTGGGGATGAATTTGAATCTCTACAAGATAGAATTTTTCTAGAAATCCTTAATCTCTACAATATAGAATTTATATAGAAATCCCTACTTTTATTTTCCCCATTAGTACTTTTTTGTTTGTGTGTCAAACATTTCAAGTCATTTTTACAATGTGTATGATACTGTTTCATACTCTATAGTTTCATTTGCTTTTAAGACTAAGCTAAATTATAGTGTTTATTCATTTTCTTACTTTGTGTTAGGTAGGTTAAAGGAATAAATACCTTTCCTTACTTGCTATCATATGTGGTTGGTATGCATAGAAATTACCTAATATTGTAGAGGTGGTAGAAAACATTTGTACGGTTACAATGGTTATGTGGACAAGCCAAGTTCAATCTCAATCCACAGATGGTTCTATTATTCTAATAAACTTAAAGTTACCTCATTTTTATTCAAGATGATTTATGTAAACTAGATTTTCATCAATTTGACCAAGTTATTTATGGTTGTGTCAACATAAGTGAGGTTATTTCCTCATTTCAAAAGAATTTTAAATGGATTAATCGGGTTTTATCTAAATTTAAGTTCACTTAACAGGCTTATTATAATAAAAATATTTTAGTGAATTTAATTGTGTAATATTGTAGATTTTTTTCAATATATAATATGAGTATAAGTTTGTATTGATTGGTTTTTTTAATCTAGATTATTGTATATCATTATTGGTGATAGAAAAAAAAACCCATTAATAATTTTCTAATAGATTTACATCAATCCTAATAATTTATATTGTTAAGGTGGGTTAACGGATAAAAACCTTTTTATTCCAACTATCTTAGTGCATATATTTTTTTAAGTTTCTTTCCAGTTTAAAAAAGTTGAACTCAAAATATAATATTCTTATAATTCATGTTATTTTTAACCAGTTTTTTTAAGATAAAAAAATTACTATAACCATTTTTTTATGTTTCAGACTTTTTGGATCCCATAGTAATGTCGGGTATTTAAACTAGTTAGGTTTACTTTTCAAATAGTTGATATTGATCCATTTGCCTATAATAATAATAATAATAATAATAATAATAACCATGATTATAGCGGTAATAATGTCATAGCAACTTTGTGTGTAAGTTAATCCATTCATTCAACACTTTTAGTTAATAATTGGACCTTTGAAAAATTAGAATAAATGTGAATTAGAGGAAGAAGGAAAATAAAAAAATACTCTCTTTTTCTCTGCTTTTTTCACAAGAGCTAAGAAGTTAGGGTAAGTAGCGTTAAGGGTCAATGTTTAGGGTAAGTAACGTTAACGGTCAACGTGTTTGTTTGGTTTTAATTCAATTGGTTTATTGCATTTTATGCATTCCTATACTAATTAGATATGTGGCCTTGTGTTAACTGGCTAAAATGTCCCATAAGTTAGGCATAATTATGTTGTCATGCCACTTTTTACCATATATCACCTGTCATTCAACCAATGGCCAACCACTTTCATCTACCTACCTCTATATAAGGTGTTATAGTCCTCCTAGTGGAATATTAGTGAGTAAGGTAAGTTCATAGATCCCTAATTTAACTTTATTAATTAGAGGTGAATTAGCAAGATTAAGCAAGTCATTAAAGGTTTAGTTGGTTTTAAGTGGTTTATGGCATTAGGTTCGCCAGTGGATAAAATGGTTATTTTGTACCTTAAAGGGTCAGGACAAGTCCCTAGAGTAAAAATGATGTTTTTAAAACCTAAAACCCAAGTTAGCAAAGTTTGCCTAACTGTTTAATTACCTAGTTACTATTTTGGGAAGAGGTATTTTTGCAAAAACTTAAAAGTTTGTGGAAGGGGGAAGCTTTATGTTTTAAACATTTTGCGGGTGGATTTCTTGCCACTAATCCTTCCATTTCCAACTCAAATTCGTAGCTCCTCTCCTTCCTCTCAATTTCTTGCTCAATACCCTTCAATTTCTTGGTTTCTTGGCAAAATTGGAAGATTTTCTTGGTACCCAAGTGGATAAAAGCTTGCCTTGCTCTTGTTTTGCGATTTTGAAGCTTCAAGAGGCATTTTCTTGCTTGGGCCTGCATTGTGCATGTAGTAAGCTTCAACCTTTGATGATATCATGTTTCATGAGCTTAATCAAGCTTGGGTTTTGTTGGGTTAATGTTAATTTGGTGCCATATATCTTGTTTGTGCCTTGGAACCTAGGAAACCTAAAGAAGCCTTTGGAATTGAAAATTCTTTTCTTGTGATACATGATGCTTGCTAGTTCTTGTGTAATTGAGGTAAAGAATTTATGATTCATGCATATTTGATGTCATTCATAGCTTGTTTATGATAGAATTCAAATAGTTTTGTGAATGGTGTTAGTTGGTATGTGATGATGAACAAGGTGAAATAGTGGGATTTTGATGGTTTGTGTGGTGTTTATGAACATCATAGGATTAGTTTAAATGATGCATTATAGCCTAATGCATGTATACATACAGGTTTAAGGCAATTTGAGGTGTTCTTAGGGCTATTGGGAGGCATTGGAAGGCCCCAAAGTGCCTATAGTGCATACTCTGGAATCTCTGGGCACGAAATGCCAAGGACACATCGCCAAGGGTTAGGGATGTGTCGCCAAGCCATTGTGTAAAAAACCATAGAGTTTTGTATAGTGGCGACCCACAGGCAAAATGCTTGGACTTGCCATCTTTGACACTCTTATAGTATTTCAACTATAACTTTTTACTTGGGTGTCCAATTAAGGTGATTCAAAATTCCACGCAAAGCTAAAAGGAAGGGATATCATTTCCACGCTTTTTCTAAGTTGAATTGGACCATATTTAGCTACATTTTTGTTTAAAATGAGGAGATATTTGGCCATAATAAAGTATCATTAATCAGGTGTAAGGTTTAGTACCATTAGGAGCCTAACTGGGCCTTTGGGTTTGAGGTCCCAATGTGGGAACCTTAGTACACCTAGTTGGGTTCCAAAGAATCTAGTGAATGAGTCCAACCATGGTCATTACTAGTCCACTAGGGTGAACCAAGTAATAGTGGATAGGTTTGTGCCTTGAGTGAAGGTTTAATGTACTTGTAGCCTAAGCGAGGTTACTTGAGCTACAAGTGAAATCTAGTGCACTCTTGGTAAGGTTTTGAGGTGGAATCTTAGCACACAAGTAACCTAAGTAAGTCTAAAGACTTTAGGTACTATGTGGAGACTTAGTATACCTAGTAAGTTTCTTGAAACTTACTAGATGTGCATTCACTATGTTCACCTGCACAACAATTAAGGGAAGGTTTTTTAATGAACTTAGCTCACTAGGACATCAGCAATCCAAGGCTTGCACCAGGGCTTGCTAGGAGTAAATTATGGGTCAAAACTTGCTAGCCACAAGGTGGCATCCGTGCAAGGACTAGTAAAAGGAAGAGTCCCAAGGGGCTTGAATGTATGTGTTTATGTTATTTCAAACTGCAAATGCGCACACTATACTTCATATGTTATATGTATATGTGTGTCCTTAAGATTTTTCTTACAAGTTGAAGGATCCTTTACTAAAAATCGTTGATTCTCGCTTCTTTAGTCTTCATTGTGCAAATATGTTCCATAAGGCTGGTAAACATTAGAGGTTATTGAGCTAGGCTCATGAGTAGGTACACTATTTATTTGAATATTTATGATTTTAGTTTGTGGTTTGCTTACTGGTTAAGCTATGGTACTAACTACAATTGTTTTATTTGGCCACTAGAAGCTAGTGAAGCACAAGGGAAGGCTTATGAAGCTTGCCATCGAGAGCTTACTTTAAGGTGGGAGCTTACTTGTGGAGGTCAATAGTGTAATTTTAGTGTATAGTTTTCATACACTAGTTGCCTTGAATGTTCATGTTGAGTATGTTACTGTAAAGTTGCTCTTAGGTGTGAGCATAGTATACTTTTTTAAGGATGTTTGCACACAATTGATTATGTGTAGTTAAATTCAGACATACTTTGTATGCTTTGACTACTTTGAAACTTGGATTTTAATGGAAAGCCCGAGCAATGTTTTATGATTTATCTTTATATTTTATAACTTGTTTTGTTGCTTGAGTCAAAGCATTACTCAAGCATGGTTGCATGGTAGGAGAAGGTTAATTAACTAAAAGCATGAAAGCTTTAACTAATACACACGTAATTAATTACCGATTGCAACTAGTGTGGGACAAGTTCCCATAAGCTCCCTGGGTAAACCCATGAGAGGTCGTGTCATAAGGTGTGAGCATGTCAAATGGCAAAGTTGCAACACTGGCTTGCTCTCCCTTAACTTATATATAACTCGCTATACTTTTTCCTGATTTCCTAGTTGTGGTTGATTAAAAGGTTGACTGTCCTTTGATAGACAAAACCCACATACTACATTTGCCTAGTAATTTCTCAGCAATGTGGCTTTCCAATTATGCACACCGATTGCATCATTAGCTATATTGGTGACCGTTGTCCTTAGTTATTTGATGTATCCTGCAAGCCACGATGCTTGATTCCATTTTAGCCTTTGTCCTTATTGTGACATGGCTAGCTAGTCACTACACGGAGTTACCGTGTTAATGAATGGGCTAGGGTAAAGGAGAATAGCTGGCTAGATGAACTAAAATTATATGATAGAGAAATCGTTGATCGAGCACCGTTGTCACTTGATGCTGTTGTCGATGAGAAAAATCAAAAAGGCTTTAAAGGATTATGGTACTTAACCAGCATTGAGAGGCCATAATATACACCAAGCTGGTAGCTCTGCTGTAGGGACAATAGTGGCCGACAAGTGTGAAGAGAGATGCGTGATAGAAGAAAAAGTGGTTAACACATTTGTTTCTGGAGCAAACTAACAAGAAAGCATGCAACGTAATATTCTGCAACTTGAAGGGCAATTTTTTTATGAAAAGTAAAGGGTTTGAACCATGTAAAAAAAAACCACACATTAAGTTGGGTCAGTTAAATGCAACTAGATTGGGCCTTACTTTTCACTGCAAATACATCCTTAACCTATTAGTCGTTGCTTAGAACATGTCAAAATTGATGATTTGAATGACATGCACCATTGCCCAACTTAAGGCCCAAGTTACGAACTAACTCCAATTCTAGTTAACAACCGGGCCCTTTTCACCAACACCAAGATCACCTCTGACCTACTATGCTTCACTCACATGGCCAACCATTCCAAACCCATCTTCACCCCCAATGTTTCACATGGTTCCATCTTGTTTCTTCATTACGAGGGTGAGTACACCATCCCCGATGGCCCCATTGTCAACCTTGGTAGATCAGTCCTAGATATCTCTATCTATATTCTATAGCAAGATTTGGCAACATCTAGAAACCTTAGCTGGACAATACTAGGGTAAAGTTGCCATACTTGGAGACAGTGGTAGATTTAGAACATTTTTAAAGTGGGGTTTATATATAAGTCTAAGTTACAATCAGTTTTAAAATTTGAATTGTTCAAAAGCTAAACTTTAAACTATAATACAACTATTGAAAAAGAATATATCTCCTATAACCATACTCTTGTAAATTTTTTAGTATTAAAAAGAATATGACGATATAAATAAAAAATTCTTTGAATTAATTCCTAATTGTATACGTAGAAATAAATATTATTTTGAGCAACCTTTAGTCTTAATTTGTAATTAAATTTTATTTATTTTCAAAATAAAGTACTTCTATAGTCATTAATATATATGTTTTACAATTAAATTTAAATTGAATAAGTCTTTAAAATTATTTAGAAACTTTAAAAATGAATTTTAAAGAGAAATAGTATTCTTACTTTTATGGATAAAGTATTAGCTATTTAGTTAATTTTTTAAACAAATTAAAGGGTGGCCTCCAACTTTTCAAGGTGGATTGTCTATAATACTATTTCTATTTCTTTAGATTAAAATAATTCAAACATAGAAGGTTTATAATTTCACAAAAAAATAGAAAATGACTTATTTCTTTGACGATATCGACATTCTATTAGGAATTAACATGGTTTGTTTGAAATTTTGAGATTATCATGATTTATGAAGTTTAATGACTATAAGTTAACTTGTAATTTGTGGGATAACTAAACCAATTAAGTAAAGTATAAGAGTTAATGTTGCATTTAAACCATAATTTTACGATAAGAACAAAAAATGACAAAAAAAAAACCTTTTAACAAGTGACGCAAATTTTTGTTTCAACAATTTCCTATAAAGATATTAACGTATTTTTTTTTATTCTTAGATTTTATTTGGAATACTGGGGTCCAATAGAAAATTGGAATGGGGTCCATACTTAATTTTATATACTTTTTACTCATATTTTTAGGGAAAATTACAACCCTCCCAGTTTGATGTAACCCATACTTTGCCTCCTATATTTTTAAAAACCTACACTTTATCTCCTATTTTCTTTACAGTGTCCGACTACAACATCTAAAATCCTAATTTAAACTATCTGATAACCATATTCCAGTAATTTGAAGATTTTTTATATTTTTTTCATAACTAACAAACCTTTAAAAAATATTGATATGTGTTTATAGATAGAGAAAATACATTTATAGAAAAGAAAAATAAATAATTTAAAATATCTGTTAACTATAAAAGAATATTAGAGAGATCAAAATTATTGCAAAATGACTATTGTATAGTTTAAATTATAATTTCAAAAGTTGTTATCGGACAATGTAAACAAAATAGGGAGATAAAGTGTAGGTTTTTAAAAATAAATGAGGCAAACCTCAAAGGGGAATTGTAAATTTCTCTATTTTTTAAATAAAAATAGAGTCCGTAGACACTAAATCCGCCCCTACTTGGAGGTGGAGAAGTGCCAGGGCCAGAGCTTGCTGTTTTAGAAGCGCATGGTGACTAGATCTTCGAGATGGAACTCGAAGTCAAAGTTGATAGTAAGGCCCTGGATCTCAATGAACACGTTGGAGGACATGGGTCAGGTTGAGGCAGAGATTGGCAAAACCATGTTAGCATATGCACATCACATGACGTTAGCTAACCAATTTAAGTAAGTTCAGGAGCTGAGTTGCCCCACGTTAAAGTTCGATGAGGTAAGTGTCCTAGTCAATTAAGTTTAAAGGCTGTAGATGTATTTTGGCCATATTTTTTGAGCTTTAATATCAGCTTCAATCTTGGCTAACATTGTTGTTGGTCAATGGATAAATTTGCAATGCAAGACAAAAGTTTGGGATGGATAAGCAATGACTGAATGTTTAGGGACAAATTTGCAAAAAAAAAATTAAGGTTTGGGACTACTGACGCTATTCGCCCAAATAAGTTGGTTCACTTGTTTTGTCATTTTGCCACCAAATCGTCAGAAACGCCCACTGGGTAATGAGAGAGCTCAAGAACACGTGTATTTAGGAATATCAGGCAGTTTTTGTCCCAATTATAAGGCGTCTTACTTTTCTCCAACACGTGTGGTGCGCCATGCAATTTTTACGTTTTTTTTTTAATTTTTAATTACCTTAACTGGGTAAATTTGCTTTGATTTTTTTCCGTCCATGTCCGTTAAGTGGACCGAAACGTTTCTGCTCAAGCTGCTTTAGAAACAGAAAACAAATATTGCGAAGTTTCGCTCCCCGGCTGCGTGCCATCCATTCCGAAAATTAAAGCATGCGTCACAAATTTTGATACCAATCTGAAATAAACTCAGGGATTAATAGCTCTGTTTTTATTCAAAGATGAGCTTCCTTTTAATTAATTAATTAGATGTCTTGTTGATTTTCCCGTTTAGATACAGACACTTTCCTCAGGCTTAATCACGTATCAAGCTATAGGAGTTATCATGGTCTTTAATTTTGTTGTATTTTGTATGAAATTTTGCTTATCTCATATACGCGGTCTGCTAGTACAAATCTTTTCTTAACCTCTCTCTCTTTTTTTTTTTTACGCTATATATCATGTTGTTTCACATACCGTTGAGTTTTTATGTACATTTTGTCAACTTACAGTATTATTTCACACAGTACATATCAAGGTATTCGTTGTACTATGGCACAAGTGTGACTTAATTTTTTTTTGTTATTTTACATTAAAGTAGCATGCATGTGCATGTAAGATAATAAAATATAGTATATGCTTTGACTTAAATATTAATTTTATTTTTTATTTACAAACAAAATAATTTACAATTGTAAATATTGACATAGTTGAGATTTGAAAATTATTGTAATATGTTGCATAGTTTCATCATCTAGCTTATGCGGCATGCATAAGAACATGGAATTAAATACACCACGGTATACCGATTATCGTAAGTAAGCGGTATATGCCAAAAATATTTGCATACTTTATCATTTTATTGTTTGGTATACTACAATATTTTATGGTATTTTGCATATCACTTACTTTTTATGTACATTTTGTCAAAAAAATTGAGGTATACGGTAAATAACGTAATGTACGCACAACAGTATTTTATTTTTCATGAATGTGTGTGAGATTTTTTTTTTGTCATTTTACATCAAAATATCCTAAATATATAAAACATTAAATATAATTAATACACATATCATAAAATAAATATTTATTTTTTATTCTTTTGGTTACTTTTCTTAATTAATATAAAAATTTAATGGTTACTTTGAGCTACTTCGGAAGTAATGTGGTATTAGAAAATGAATTGTTATTATTAAAGTATCATTTTTTTTCTCTTATATCAATAAATTAGTTTCTTTCTAAGTATTATTTATTTTTCTCTATATATAAATTTTTTTTTTATTAAAAGAATATCTTCTATTCATATATATTTTATTTATATTTGACAAATTATGATAAGAAAAATTAGAATACATATAAAATATGTAAAAAAAATATTGAATTTATGTTATCTTAAAATAATTTTCTAATATTTATTTTTTTATGAAAATGGTAACGGTATGCAGTACAATATACCATGCGGTATACCTTAAAATTTTGAAGTGCGGTATATATAGCAGTAATGATATTTAACGCTTTGCAGAAGAATAAAATTTATGTTTTTTTGTATAACAAATGTTTTCTCACATATATATTTTATTTATATTTAAAAAATTATAATGCAAAAGTTTGGATACATATAAAAAGGTGCAAAAATATTATATTTAAATTTATTTTATTTTAAAATAATACCCAAACATTTTTTACTTTTTGTGTAAACAGTAACAGTATGGTACACCTTCATACCATGCGGTATACTTAAGATTTATGAGTAGCGGTGTTTAATATCTTAGAAGAATCGAACCAACAACTTTAAAAGTTGAAAAAACAATTTATCATTTGTTATTCTCACAAAATCTGAAAAAGTTATATCACATTTTATTTTTGGGTAGGTTGAGCCTTCTGTCTCGCCTACACGTTAGTATCAGTCATTGTGGGACGGTACGAAGAATTTTGAAAAGGAAAATTTACAATTATTTTCCTGATATTTGCTTTAACCTATAATTTACCATCTTTATTTTTAAAAAGTTACATTTTTCCCCTTATTTTTTTTATATTGTCTAATAAAAATTTTTAAAATTATAATTTAAACTATATAATAATCATCTTTCAGTAATTTTAATCTCTTCAATATTTTTTTCATAGTTGATAAATATTGTAAATTATCAGTTTTTCTTTTTTATAAATGTATTTTTTTTTCTAAATGCATATCAATACTTTTTAAATATCAGTTAGCTATAAAAAAATTATCAAAAATCATGAAATTACTAGAACATGAATATTAGCTTGTTTAAATTAGGGTTTCAGAAGGTATTATTAAACACTATAAAGGAATGAGGGGGTAAAGTGTGTGGTTCTAAAAATAGAGAAGCAAAGTGTAGGTCAAACCAAACCATTGAGAATTTTTTGTAATTTTCTCTTTCAAAACTTACTGGTTGTTTAAGCAGAACAAGACAAAGGAATGACAGAGTGAAAAAAAATAAAAGAAAAAGAAAAAAACAAACAAGCATAAAAGAGGTTTCTAGAGAATATAAACACAATTTATCATCATTTACTTGTGTGAAAACAAAGGTTTTACTAGTAAAAAAACATTTAGCCTAGTTGTTAAGTTATTGGCTCTATTGCGAAACGATGACAGGCCGCTATTCTTTTCAAGATTAGAATAATTAGCCAATTGTAAGAGCTCAATTACCACTCTTCTTTTTGTTGTGTTACCTATAAGTCTCAACTCTTTCAAATTAAAGATGATGCAATATAGATTAAAACAAAAACGATAAAGTGTAATTACTAATTAGCGACTATGAGTAATTAAAGACTCGATCGACTAATTAATTAAACTATGATCGTGAAAACTAGTGTAGTATAGTTGTGGCGTAAAGTTTGGATTCCAGTTTATAAACATGCATCAGTAGTTAACTTGCTTGCATAAAAAACAAAAAGCAGCACAGTAATTGGATGGAGGGAGCTAGAAGACGAAGAGGAGAGAAAACAAGATGACACGAAGGTAGAGAAGACGGCCAACCACGGAGAGGCACACAGTTTCTCAGACGACCCAACCTTCAAACATCTGGCTATGGCCAAGCTGACCAGTGTCTTCCCCACAGCCTCTGCCAGACCACATCCCCTTCTCGGCTCCGCCCCCAAAACTGCCGTTACCGTTAATTCCCCGACGCCTCACCACAACACCTCCAAATGTAACCCATCAAAATGCTCACCTATTCACTACCCTCGCCTCTATAAATCCAACCCCTTCGTCACCACAATTTTTAGCCTAAACCCACAATCCTTAGATGGGTTTTACGGTTGCTAACTCCGATTTCTGTTGTGGTTTTCTTGATCAGATTTCTGGCGACGGAATCGACGGCTCCGATGAGTTCCGGATGTACTCGTACAAGATCAAACGGTGCCCGAGGACACGGAGCCACGACTGGACGGAGTGCCCCTACGCCCACCGAGGCGAAAAGGCGCAGCGGCGGGACCCGCGGAAGTTCCACTACTCCGCCATCGCCTGCTCGGCCTTCCGCAACGGCCATTGCTTGAAGGGTGACGCCTGCGAGTTCGCCCACGGCGTCTTCGAGTACTGGCTCCACCCTGCCAGATACCGGACCAGGGCCTGCAATGCCGGCCTGGCCTGCCAGCGCAAGGTCTGCTTCTTTGCCCACTCGCCAGAGCAGCTCCGGCCGGAGACCAAGTACAAGTGCCACATGGCGTACAAGGCCCGCATGAAGACCATAGGCGAAGAACGGAAGGTGGGGGTCGGTGCCTGCGGGGAAATCGCTGCGGCGGCGACAGTGGAACAGCTGAATAAGTTGAACAGTTTAAAGAGTGAGAATTTGAAATGCTGGGACGATTTTTTGGCGAGTTTGAGGAAGTTGACGATTCGGGAGTTTGAGGAGATCGACAAGAACAATTGCGGTGGTGGATTTGAGGCGCTAGACTCGGATTTGCCCAATATCGATTGGATTTCGGAGTTGGTGAAGTGAGATAATCGGACCTAACTAATTACTTAAAATATTATTAAATCTATATATATATAATAACGGCAGTAATTTAAATTTAGTGCTATAACTATGATTTAATAACCTGAGTGCTCTTAAATCCGGTGCTTATTTCGTAGAGTTGTAAGGTTTTTTGGTAGTTTGGTCAAATAGTTTTCAATTCTGTTCGAGCTGGGCGTGCATGTGTTCTGATGCGGAAGAGCTGAGGTAATGTCTTCAACAGATCAATCGTCATGACATGTAAATCAGTCTCATTTCTTCAAGTACCTTTTTTTTTTAAAAAAAAAATATTCAGAAATTAACTTATTGGCCATATGCGGCAACAGGGTTTAATTGGTTGATTTGTAAGTTTTAACAAAATAAAGTTTTAGGCAAAAATATCAAATTTGCTACTAATGTTTTGGGTTGGGAGCGGATATGCTATTATAATTTTTTTTTTTGCTCAATATCCTAATAATGTTTTAAAATAGGTTGGATATGTCACTAAAGTTTCAAATTAAAAGTGGATATGCCACTGACCATTAAAAAGTTAATGAAAAATATTAAAAAACTAATGAAAAAAAGTTAAAAATAACAAGTTTTGAAATTTTAGGGTAATAATGTAAGTATTGACAAACTTTAAAAACTTTTTATAATTAGACTTCATCTCTCTCTCTCAAATGCCAGTGAAGAAATTAGACAACAGAGACAGAGAAAACCAAAAGTGTGACGACGAGGTTGGGGCGTTGGTAATAGAGACAACAACAAGACTGAAGTGCTAATAGCAAAAATTATATCCTTTTTTGACAAAAAAAAATATCAAATGTCTTGATATTTTTTAAAATATATATACTAACTCAAAGATTTCAAAAACTACCATTTTTTATTATTTTTTAATTGACAATGGCATATTCGGTATACAAATGAACCAGGTAGATAAAAGAGAATGAAAGAGATATTAAATACTACTTATTAATAGGGAAAGTTACAAAAACCCCCTGTGGTTTGGTTAAACCTACAGTTTGCCCCCTCTATTTTGAGAAACCTACACTTTGCCCCTATATTTTTTATGCTACCCGATAACAACTTCTGAAACTGTATTTAAACTATATGGTAATAATGCTCTAGTAATTTTAAGATTTTTGATATTTTTTTCACAGCAAACTGACCTTTAAAAAATACTGATATATAATTACAGGTGGGAAAGTACATTTACAGAAAGGAAAAACTGATAGTTTAAAATTCCTATTAACTATAAAAAAAATACTGGACAGACTGAAATTACTGGAAGATAATTATCGTAGAGTTTAAATACAGTTTCAGAAGTTGTTCTCAGACAGCATAAAAAACATGGGAGATAAAGTGTAGGTTTCTTAAAATAGAGAGGGCAAACTTTAGGTTTAACCAAACCACAGGGGGTTTTTGCAACTTTCCCTTATTAATATGCATTAGTCAAATGTTCTTTCAACTTCATTCATGTTACACGGTAAACATCACAACACCACTTACGTGCCATGCGGACTGAAAGAACCAATTAAGAAAATGGCTGAGCCACCCACACTGGCAGAAATTCTGAAGGCCTACAATTTTTTTTAACTTAGAAGCATTATTACAAATATATTATAGCATAAGAGGTTACCCATAAAAGTTATGAGAAAATGTCTATTTTATGAAACTTGAAGGACATCAATTTATAATTTAATAATATTGACGTACAATATATTTGATAGGATTTGATCATTGGTCGGAGGGCATGGAACTCTTATTCGCTAGGCCCTGTGTTGTGGACTCCTACATTACTTTTGTACACTCAAATTATGTTTATTCGGCCATTTTATTTAGTTTTTGAAGTCTGAACAATAACTTAGGTCAACCACGCCCTCGAACTATAAACAATATGCCACTCTCTACCCATTTGAGCAATTAACTCAGTCTACGACTCTACGTGACAATAACTCTATCAGATTTGTAATGATTGAGTCATTTAATTGTAATAATTTAAAGTTTTAAGCCCTAAATTATAAAACAATGTATAACTTTGAGTACTTAATGGTAATTAAGCATAAAATTATTAGGGATTTAAATAATTATAATGTAGCCCCTAAACTTTTAAAAATTTATAACTTACTCTATAAAATTTATAGAGTTCACAAAATAGTCCCTAAAATTACACAATTAGTCCCTAATTTTTTAAAAAAATTACAAATATGCCATTAATATTTGAAAAGTCAGATTTTAGTAATTGTAGTGAAACTTTATAGAAACCCGCAAATTTAAAAACAAATAAAACTATTTTTAAAAATTTACAACTTAGTCCATAAAACTTTATAGAATTCACAAAATAATCCCTAAAAATTACACAATTAGTCCTAAAATTTTACAAATATATCACTAATGTTTGAAAGGTCAGATTTTAGTCATTGCATTGAAACTTCATAGAAACGCACAATTTAAAAATGAATAAAACTAAAACATCAAAACTTCCCCAATTAAGCCTATATTGCTTCTGTGGTTGCCCACCTCCATCAACATTGCCGAGCTCCACCTCCAAGGCCTAGCGCCCCCTATGTCATCACCATTTCTCATCTTGAGGTCGCTAGTCACTGAACCGAAGCCTACAAACTGTTGATGAATCTAAATTGCCATTGCTCGACTGAAGAGTGAAAGAAAATGGATAAGACAATAGGTCTCTTCAACAGGGTACATCGCAATTATTCGCGAAGGCCTTTGACAGTGCTTGCGTGCTATTCACTGACTTGGGATGAAATTGAAGGGACCCATGGTGGTAAAAATTGTTGGCCAAGATAAGGGAAGAAGATGGTGGAGAATTGGACCAAAGCAAGGATGGTTCAAGTGGTTGTAGCACTAGGAGCAGCTAATGAGAAAGAGCTAGGCAACATAGACATGGGAGATAGAGGCGAGCTGCGTGACAAGGGCTTGGATGGTAGATGCTAAAGTATGGGGTATAAAAAGAGAAATAAAGATTGTGTGGTTGAAAACATAGTTTCTTTTATTATTGATTAGTCAATTAACATAGGAAAATTTTGCAAAATGTTCTATCACCCATAGTCAGGGACCAAGTTGCTATGAGTCATAGTTCAATGGCGAAAATAATCTAGTTGACAAAGTCTGAGAGAGTAAAAGAGTTTTAGGTAAATTCTAAATGCACTTCACCTTTTGCAATTCCCTTATTATGACTATCTTTTAAAAAAGAGAATATTACAAAAAACTTATGAGATTCACCCTAACCTATAGTTGCCCTTGATATTTTTAGAAAAATATTTTTATTTCCCTCAGGTTTTTTAAATCCAATAGTTACGATATCACTACTCATTTTTTACATTGAAAACCTAATAAATAGGTCATCGATTGTCAAATAGAAACTACTTTCAGTTGGAATGAACGTCTAGCCAAACATAGAAAACTGAATCTGGCCTTTTCAAAGCAGAAAAAAATTGTAATCAACTTTAGAAAATCAACATATAGATTACCTATGTTTGACTTAATACTCATTTTGGTCAATAGTATTTTTTGTTTGACATTCCAGAAATTCGATAACAAGTTTCTAATGTTAAACAATGAAGGTTTAACTGTCTATAGGTTTTAGGAAACCTAATATGGATAATACTATGTTTCTCAAAATAAAAGTAGCAACTATGTGATGCCGAATTTCATGAGGTTTTTGTAACTATCCCTGTAAAAAAAGAGTGAGTATTATGTACACCCTGTTTATTCCATGTGCCGCCTCTGAAAAAAAAAAACTTTCATTTTGACCCCGCACAAAAAAAATTAGTTATACTTTTACTCCATGAGACAGATATTGCATCTGCAGTGTCCAAAGGGGTAGTTCTAGCAAGTTGCCACCACAGCAGTACCTTTCGCCATAAAGATGTAGCCAAACTGCAGCGTGCCATGATGTGATCAACTGTTTCCTCCCCAAAATGACACAGTGGACAGCGAACATCTGCAATTTCCACTCCTCTAGTTGCCAGATTTATTCTTGATGGCAATCGACCAAGAATCGCCCTCCAAACACATAAGTTTACTTTTTGAGGCACCAGCGAGTTCCAAGCAAATATTGGCGTCGATAGCTCCGGCCGCAAGCACACTTCTGTAATTTCCACTCCTCTAGCTGCCAGATTTATTCTAGCAAGGAAGATAATTTCCTTACTGTAAATTCACCGCCGTCGATCCAACGCCTAAGACCAATCATCTTTCGCATCTGTTGACAATGAAACATTTAAAACAAGAGAGATGAGTTCTGCCAATTGGTCTTCTTCCACTCCCCTAAGTCTTCTCCGCCAGCTCCATCGCCAAACCCATTTCCCCCCTACCACACACCCTTTTGAGACACCATGCACTCTATATTGACCTCCGCCCGATATAGTCTAGGAAATTTCTCTTTTATACACATGTCCCCAACCCAAACATCTTTCCAAAATTTCACCTCATCCCCTCTCCCCACCTTTCTCCTAAAAGAGTTAACAAAATTAATCCCTTTTTCTTCTATTTCAAAACCTACTTTAACAATCTCACCCCAGACTCCAGCAAATTGACTTCCTTCCCTAGACCTCCCTACCCCTCCACTCTCCCCCCAAATAGCTTTAATAACTCTAACCCACAAGGAATCCCCACTTTTCCTGAACCTCCACCACCATTTCCCCAATAGCCCCAGGTTTTTTGCCTAAAGGCTTCCTACACCTAAACCACCTACATTTTTACTAGACAAGATTTTTGTCCAAGCAACCCATGTAATTTTTTTCCCCTCACCACTCCCTCCCCAAAAGAAGTTGTTCCTCACACTCTCAATGTGTTTAATGACTTTTACAGGGGCTCGGAACAGAGAGAAGAAAAATAAGGGCAGGCTTCCCAGAACAGATTTGATCAATGTTAATCTCCCACCAGCCGATAAGAGTTTGCTCCTCCATGAGTTTAACCTCCTTTCAACTTTCTCTACCACCATCTTCCAAGATTCAAATCTTTTCATATTTTCTCCCACCAGAAACCCCAGATAGATAAATGGTAATTTATCATCTTTGCAGTTCACTTTGTTGGCTAGAAAGCGAACCTCATCTCTCGGCACACCAACCCCGAAAATTCTACTTTTGATTAAGTTCAGCCGCAGGCCAGAAGCAAACTCAAAACACCTCAACAATCTCACCAAGTTTACTAAATTCTGTTCATTCCACTCCCCCATAAAAATTGTGTCATCTGCATATTGAAGGTGAGAGAGCTTTAAACTTCCATCTCCTACCTTCACGCCTGTGAACAAATTATTCTCCACCGCCTCAAGCATCATAACATTGAGGGCTTCTGCTACGATCAAGTATAGAAAAGGCGATAGTGGATCTCATTGCCTTACTCCTTTCTCCGTCTTGAATTCTGCAGTTGGGCATCCGTTCACCAAAATTGATACCATAGAGGATTCTAAACATGCTCGAATCCATCTCCTTCACTTAGGACCAAACTCCATTTGTTGCATAACATATTCTAAAAATCTCCAATTAATACTGTCATAAGCTCTTTCAAAGTCCACCTTGAACAACAACAGCTTATGCTGTTTTTTCTTTGCAGCCCTCACTATTTCATTAACAATGAGAACCCCATCCAGAATCTGTCTTCCCTTTATAAACCCTGTTTGAAATCAATCCTGGCATAACCCTTTTCAACCTGTTAGCCAAAACTTTTGCAATGATTTTGTACTGGCACCCCACTAGGCTAATTGGCCGATAGTCTCGGAGGGAAGTTGGGTTTTTGCTCTTTGGGACCAAAGTAATAAAAGAGGAGTTACATCCTCTATCAATTTCACACGCTTGGGCAAACCCTTGCAACCACTTCATCACGTCCCCCTTAACAACATTCCAGAAGCGCTTAATGAACTTGAAGGAGAACCCATCTGGCCCCGGGGCCTTACTTCCCCTACAGCTCCACACCGCGTCCTTCACTTCTTCTTCTGAAAATGGAGCCTCCAACATCTGGCTCAATAATCTAATTTTTTGAACTTCCTGCTCCTAAATGTTGGCCTTGCGATGATATCTTCTTTGAAGTTCCGTTGAAAAAATTTGAATACCTCGTCTTTAACTTCTTTTGGATCCTCCTTCCATTCTCCATTGATACACAAGCCATTCAAATTATTTTTCCTACGCCTCCCCTGAATCATGGTGTGAAAGAATCGAGAGTTTTCATCCCCCTCTACTGCCCAATTGACCCTTGCTTTCTGCTTAGCCTCTTCATCTTTCATTTTTTCTAGCTTCAGAATACTGTACATAATTTCCCCCCTCTCCTTCACTTCCTCCTCAGTAAGATCTCTTTGCTTTGCAACTCGATCCCAATCTTCTAACTCAGACTTCTTCTTTTCTGCTTCCTTAAAGCCTGCATCCAGAACAGCGGCCTTCCACCTTTTAATAGCATCTTTGAGATTTTTTAATTTAGCTTTTATCACACATCCCATCCGGCCTCGAACTGAATTATCATTCCAAACAGAAGTCACCAACTCAGGGAAATCAGGGTGATCCATCCAAGTGTCAAACAATCTGAATGGAGTTGGACCAAAATCTTGCTTATCTACCTTCAAAATAATGGGACAATGATCAGACACACATCTCCTTAAAGCCACAGTCCTAGCTGTAGGCCACTGCTCTACAAAGTTAGCTGTTACCAAAAATCTATCAAGCCTGCTCATTTTTTACCCCTCTTTGTTAAACCATGTGAACTTCCTGCCACGTATTTGAAGATCCACCAACTCGGCTTGATTAATAAACTCATTAAAAGACAACGCCACCTTCCTATCAAAATAGCTACCTCTTCGCTCCTCGGCTGTTCTTATAGCATTAAAATCCCCTAATAGAATCCAGATTCCAGGCCTCTTTTTCATTTCCTCCTTCAGGACTTCCCATAAAGCTTCTTTCTGATTAGCCTGCTGAGGAGCGTATATGTTCACTACGTTTACTTGCTCAGAACATCCATCCCACAAACCAGTCACTCCTAGGTACCCTTGGCCACCAAAATGATCCAGGAATTGAAAATAAACAGGATTCCATATATTGACTAGCCCCCCTGAGAAGCCAATGGCATCCTGTTGCACAAACCCAAAGTCCTCCGTTCCCCATATCGATTTCACCTTCAATCTAATATCCCCTGCAGACATTGTTTCTTGGACACCCAAAAATTCCACTCTTTCAACACGGCATAATTCTTGAACCACCCTTCTCTTCCAAGATTTCCTCAACCCTCTAATATTTAAAGACATAATTATCATGATTTAAGGTTTGTCCCCTTACCTTTCCGAGTGCCTTTCAGTTGCTCTATTATTTGCTCTTTCGCTGCCTCCATGTTGAACCCCACCAAGCTTCCTATCTGACAGGTCGAGTCTGCCTCCATGGATATGCTATCTTCAACCCGTAGCTGGTCTTCCGATTGTTTCAGCCCGGCCAGCCTCGCCATGTTCTGCAGGTTGGAATCTGATAGTGATTGTCCTGCTATGCCCTTTCCCTCCATCCATCGGTCCGATTGGAGCTTCGCTTCTTTGTCATCCTTCGTATCCTCCAGCTGCTTCTGCCTGGCCACTTTTTTCATGAAACGCAGGCTCGTTTTTCCTGCCCAGCCCCCTGTTCGTTCCATCACTTCGAAGAGATGCTTTGACTTGCTCTGTTTTTTCCGTTTCTTTAAATTTTTCCTGGTCTGGGCTTTGGCACGCTTCATTTTCTTCTCATCCACGAGCCCACTGCGTTCTCCCCACTCCCCTTCGTCCTGGTCGCCGTCGTAGCCCATTACGAGCCCAAACTCCACTCGGTCCAATAACGTCTGAGGAAGTAATTTTGTCTCAACCAGCTGTGGGCCATTATTCAGCGCCTTTTGTGCCAGTCTATCCTCATCTTCCGAATCTGCTACTCCTGTTTCTTCAGATTCGTGTTTTCCCTTTAACCGAAGGTCCTTGTTTGAGCTGCTCCCCTTGTCACGTGATGGCCTGCGTTCTTCCCGGAATTCCGCTGCCAGTTCAGCTTTCCCATATTCCAAAGCATCTTCGTCTCCACCTGTTCTTCTGTTCTCCATGTCTACTTCCAGCGACTCATCTTCTTCCTCTGCACTTTCTTCTTCCCAACTCGCTACCTCGTTAACGGAGTAAGTCGATTCTTCAGACTGATATCTCGGCCCGAAATCCACCTTAAGACTGATGTCTTCCGAGACTCTAACATCATACTCTTTACCCATGACTTTCACTTTTAACACCGTAATAATCTGCTCCAAGTTCTGAGAAATGACACAGACTCTTCCGACGTGAATCTGAACCTTTTCCCGAGTGAACTCTTCAACTACTATGATTTTTCCCCACTTGCTCGCAATGGCAGCCAAATTTTCGGCACACCAGGCATGCAGCGGTAAGCCTTCGATATTCAACCAGACAGCTCTACCGGCTTGCTTCAACTCCATCGACCATGGTGCTATCCACTCAAACCATTGATGGAACCACCCTGCTCCCTCCCTTAGCATTATATCTCTCTCCTTCTTCGAGGCGCACTCCAACAAGACTCGCATCCCGTCTACATATTTGACTACACAAGGACCAACTCCCTCTTCATCGTATAGATTTTGCATACCTTTGATTGTCTGGAAGTTTTTTACCTCCCCGATCGCACATCTTTGCAGCCACTCCAACTCATTCGTCCTGGCTTTCACCTCAATTACTACGCAGGCTTCCTTGACTTCCTTCTGCACTTCCGGCTTCTTAGTGTCTATGTTCGTTCCAGATACTACTTCCACGTAGCTTCTGTTGTCCCTCCGTATTACTCCCTCCTTTGCCGAGAGCTGGAACTCCTTTGGTTGGTCAAAACCTCGACTGTCAGCTGTTCTTCTCTGGAACCTTGAGAGATTTACCCCGACCTTGTAGCTTCCTATCCAAATCTCATTTAACTTTTTCTCCAACTCCGCCCCGGCCTCTACCTTTTTGAATCTCACGAATCTAAATTTCTATCCATTCTTTGCTCTCTTTCGTGCGATATAGACATCTAAGACGGTTCCATACCGTTGAAAGACCGGCCATAGATGTTTCGTCCCAATCTTTTGGAAAATTGGTAAAGAAGAACGTTAGCACTAGCTTGTCCAGAGCTCGATCCAAATCTTGGACGGAATTGCTTGCTCTATATTCCTTCTCAAGACCATGACCCCTGAACCTCTCTCTCTCTTTCTCTCTCTTGCTTATCAATTTGTTCATTTAATGTTATCAATTTGTTAATTTAATGTTATCAATCTATTCTCTCAATGTTATCAACATGTTTTTTTTAATGTTATCTATTTGTTCTTTTCAATATATTCTTTTAATGTTATCAATTTTTTTTCTTTTAATGTTATCAATCTATTCTTTTAACGCTATCAATTTATTCTTTCAATATGATCAATATATTCTTTTAATGTTATCTATTTGTTCTTTTTAGTATGTTCTTTTTAATGTTATTAATCTATTTTTTTAATGTTATCAATTTCTTCTTTTGAAGCTCTTAATCTGTTCTTTCAATTTTTTCAATTTGTTCTTTTCAATATGTTCTTTTAATGGTAATGAATTTGCTCTTTTATACATTGCTCTTATCTAGATTTCAAAAACAACAAAAATAAGGTATAAAATTAGGAAAAAATGCATAAAAAATTAAATAAAAAATAAAAACCATATGAATAAACAAAAAAGGCCAAAAATGAAAAAAAAAAAAAGAAGAACATGGGAAAAGCTAAAAAAAGGAAAATTAAACGGGGAAAAGGGACAAAACACAAAGATAAAGAAAAAAAAAGAAACGGAATGAAAAAAAAAAAGCAAAGGATTAGGGAATCAAACCCCAGATGTTACATTCATGATGCAACTAGTTTCATAACTCATCTAACAAACGGAATAGTATTCATATTAACACATGGGGTAGTACTAGATATGTAAAAACAAACTGGACATTAAATCAAAATAAGACAATGATATGCATTTGATATTAAAAATAGTGGTAGATAACAGGGACTAAAATATGGTGAAGATTTATTTTAGGAAATTCAGTAAGAACATAGCATTCCTCTAGAAGCTCGATCGTGTGACAAAGCAAAAGTATGGATGAGAAATGCAACAATTAAGATGGTGAACGAAGTTTATATATAAAATATATGTTTAGTGAGAGCAATAGGTAGTTGAAAGGGATGATAGTTACCATTCATGTACTGCAATTTATGTTCGAAGCGTGAATGGAAGCTAGATTGCCAGACTCTTTCAGCTGGCCACATAAAACATTAAACAAAATGTAAGCAAGGATGTCAATGGGGGTAATCACAACATCGTAAACGTTATATTTGCACAATAAAAAATGGAATACGATGTTAATGGAAGGATAATTAGGTATTGAACTTATCAAATAGTGTGAAAAAAAAGTTATATCTTAAGTGATAGTTAAATAAGAATGAAATATACCAAAGTAATATATTTTGGATATAATATTTAATAATAAATTTTCAAGTATGAATAACAAATTAAATTTATTAAACATAAGTTTAAATAACATATTAGAAAAAAATAAGAAAGAAGAGAAAATTATCTATAATATAGATGATGCATATTTAAATGACTGGCCCAAATAGTACAAAAAATAAACATTAACTATTTCGGCCAAATTTGGTACTGTAAATGACCAAATTAATATTATAAAGGAATTAATTGGGACGGAAATAACTATGACCGTAAATTAATGTTAGGGCCTAGTGGCAGACGAATGAGAGTTGAAGGCTTAATGGAGGAAAGTCTTTTGCCACTGGTTATAAAAATGGCAGCTAGTCTGAGCCCTAGCTCCTTTAACCTTTCTCCCTCTTTTCTCACCGTCTTTCATCACCTGACCTGTATCTCTCCTGTGGCATAAGACGGCCGATACTATCCGATCACTACCGCAGGTTCGCCGTATGGCACCATGGCCACCGTTGAAGGCAAAAAGAGGTCAAGTTTTTCATTGTTCTTTTGTTAATCGCTTGGTCTTTGTGTCCCTTGTAATCTTCTTCAAAGTTTTGGTTCAAAAACCAAAAGATTTTTTCTACACCTGTGTGGATCAGCTCGGTTTCATATGGTTCGGGTCTATTTTCTGACATATTTGAGGATAGGGCAGCCACCTGTTGTGCCCGGTGCCAAGTGTTTTCGATCATCGGCTGCCGGTGTAGGGAAACTGGACCTAGAGTCCGATGCCGATGCCAGCAAGAGTTATGTATTTTTGTTGGTGGCATCGCATTGTTTTCAAAACAAAATTTCATGTGTTCTTTCCTCTAACTGATTTTAGAGTTCTATCTTTCATGTTTCGAGTTCTAATCTTTTGCTCCTTGGTCTGTTAATGTGTTATGCCTCTCGAATATAGAATTTTTTCGGGTAGTTCTATCGGCACAGCCTTTGTCCTTTCTTGGTCTGAAATCGATGGACATTGGGCCTGTCTCATTACAAGAAAAAGGTACTTTAGCGACGGCCATTAGCGATGATTTGCCGTCGCTACACAAGACATAGCGACAGCTAACCGTCGCTACCCAAACCGCCAGAAATTTTTCGGTAGTTCATCGGTCGGCACTGCAGCGACTTTTTGCCGTTGCTAGTTAGTGGCGTTTTGCTGTCGCTAGTTAGTAATGCATAGCCATCGCTAGTTAGTGACGCTTAATCGTCGCTAGCTGGTGTAGTTAGTGACGCCTCGCCGTCGCTAATTTGGGTAGTTAGTGACTTATGTATGTCGCTAGTTAGTGACTCACATACATCGCTATTTTGTGACACTTGCCATCCCCAAATACTGCATACAATTTTATTCCCTAAACCTCTACCATACTTGTCCATTCTATACAATCCAAACACAAAACTTGTTTGTCGTTAGTGACGCTTATCCGTCGCTAGTTAGTGATGTATAACCGTCGCTAACTAGTGACGTTTAGGCGCCGCTGTTAGTGACGCGTGGTTGTTGCTAGTTAGTGACGTGTGGCCATCGCTAGTTAGTACTAGTTAGTGACGTGTGGCCATCGCTAGTTAGTGCTAGTTAGTGATGCGTAGCCGTCGCTAGTTAGTGACGTATAGTCGTAGCTAGTTAGTGATGTGTAGCCGTCGCTAGTTGCTGTAAAAAAATTTAATCACCAATCCTCTCCTGTATACGTATCCATTCCATACCACCCAGACTCAAAACTTGTTCCCAGACATACAATGTTATGTTAAACATGTCCAAAAATCATAAACATACCAATTCATATTGTTGCATACATATAGTATGACAAGTTACAGATGGCATCTCTACAATGTTAATAATTATAGTCAAACAAGTTAATGGGATATAATTCAACCCTAATGACAACCAGTAACACTTACAAACAGTACCTAAGCATCAGACTCTGGCGCAGCTAGCGGAGTCTTCCTAATTGCTTGCCATATGGATGCCATCTGATCCTGGTGTCTGCGCTCCATCTGTGCTAACTGATCCTGATACTGGCTCTCCATCTGTGTAGTACGTCTATCCATGTCCTCTTGTACCTGTGACTGTAACTGGCTTATTCTTTGGGAAACTCTCTCCTCCACCCGACGGTCAACCTTATTCTGGAATTGGGATGTTTGAGTGAATGATATTGGTGCACTAGACCCATCACCGTAGTATGAACAACGACGAGAACCAGGCACCAAATGACTCTCAGAACCTACATGCAATGATTCCAAATTTAATTTTCATATCTTTCATTATAAGTCAGTGAATTGGGGCTGACCACAGAAAATCCACATGAATAAGAATGCATTATCTTGCTTAATTAAGAGTTTAACAAGCCAATGAATCCATTAACATTACACTTAATATCTGCAGTCACTAGAATTTATACTTGAACTAACATGAGAAATATGTATGCTTGCTTTGGGTCAATGAGTGATGCTTTCAGGCTTACTTGTTAGTCACAGAATAAAATTGACAGAAGTTTGCTTCAATATTTTCGTTTCTTTTTTTACTTTTCAGCACTGACAAACAACTACATGGAACAACTCAACAGGCAACAATGGCATCGTAACTCATAATCAGGAAGCTACTCACATCAACAGACGTAGTAACCAACATATGTGATGTTGATCTCTACTGCAAACTCCACTTAAAGAACCTCCAAGACTGCAAACATGCAGCTGGGGCACAAAAGATAAAAAAGGTTTACTTTTTGTAAAAGAACATCAATTTCCAGTTCTCTTTGTAATGGCTGCATTGTCATGTGAGTTTCATCCTTTTCTGTTTTATTTAACGAAAAAGAATTTTAAATTCTGTTATGATAAAAAACCAAATTCGTTGAGGTCTTGAAGATCCCTCTAGTTTCCAATTCTATCTGTGAAATCATGAAGAAACGGGCTATTTTGATTTAAATGTATAAAAGTCCTTGTCCTTGGGAGATCTAGAGCAGAAGCGATATTAAACCAGCAAATAATATGTATTAGGATCCTTCTTTAAAGCAAGAATAAGAAAAAAAAACCTGCAAAGGAAGAAATATAAATTATACACATATTTATTTTCTGGCATTGTGTCTATGTACTTAAACTTATTCTGCATTTTGTAAGATCTACTTGTACAAAATAGTCGACTTCTACATCCTCTTATGAACCTGAAGAACCCCTCTATAACCTCAAGAATAACTCATGGAAAAAACTTAAGAGTTCTCCCTGGGTTTTTCACTGAAAAAAACTCAATGCGGGTCTTCTGCAGTAAACCTGAAGGCATGCTAGTATTTGTTGGGTTCTTATTGGTTTAGCAATTAAGGGCAATCTACAAATTTAATGTTTGGTCCATCCAACTTATAATGGTTTGGATAGTGATGCTGCAACTTATGGAGTGGACAGACGTACAGATGAGTTGTCTATAGATGCAGACCCAACTTATGTTTCTTTCTTCACTGTTACACAACTTCTGAATGTGACCCATTCGTTACCTACTAGTTATTTTCAGTTTTATGTTGAGGGTTGCCTTTTTTTTAGCTTAATGTTTAATATTTGAATGAATGGCGATCCTTCTTCTGCAGAAGATAATCTCTCCATCAATATCCAATTTGTGAATTCGAAGATTTGAGCCATGGAAATTGACAACTCCATCAGTAACACAGATGCTGGCAATCGAGAGCCTAATGAACATCATAGCTTTAGTGAAGAAGGCATGTGGGAATTGCAGAATGCCGTGATGTTTCTAAGCAGAGTTGAGCATGGCTTGGCTTGTTCTCAAGAGAAACTGCTGAATCTGCACATACTTCTGATGTCGCTTTTGCGTTGGGACTTTGTTCCAGATGAAGCAGCGTTAGAGAACAGCAGTATGTCCACTTTATTCATTGAGAAGGCCTTGATATTTGATATTCTGTCTGGAATATTAGCATCAGAGTTAAAAGAAGTATAAACTTTCTTAAATGCCCTCCAGGCAGAGATTGTTGATGTCAGTCTTCGAATATCTTCATACAGACATCTGAGCAATCGTTTGCTTTCTTTGGAAAGGTATTTTAAACAATCTCATTAGCTGGTGTTGGAATTGAAGGTGCAGTCGAATGGATTGGAAATGTCCTTTTCAAAATTGAGACATGATAACAGTGAGTGAAACATTTCTTTTGCTGATATATTTATGTAGAAAGATATGTTTTATATTTTAGACTATTTTGCTCCGTGGAAACAATTTACCTCTAACTTATGATCGTTTATCACTGTAATAGTCTAAGCTTTTAACAATAACAGGTAAAAACGAAAAAAATATGGATGTGTCAAAAAGAAATCAACTCTTTGGCTTAAATGGAAAATCAAAAGTATGGACCTTTGAACGGCAAAGAGATATTGCAAGGATGCTAGAAAAGTCTCTTACAAGAGAGCAAGATCTTGTGAAGAGAATAACATAAATGATACAAAATGAAGAGCAGTTGAAATTGAAACTAAGTCACACTGAATAGATAGCTCTCCGGATGGAAGAAGGAGCAAAAGTTGTTTGGGGACGGTTTTTGGAGGTAGAAAATGCTTCTGAGGTGCTCATAGGTGTCTCACGTGACATGTGTGGCCAACTTCAGGTCACTCAGTTCAATCTGAGTCGAATGGTGCTACAGGAAGCTGATCTCAAATCTAAACTTCTATTTTATTTAGAGGAGCTGAAAACCAAGGACAGTGCTCTACAGAAACTAGAGAGAAGCAATGCAGAACTCGTTTTGCTAGTTTCTGAAGTATTGACTCTAAAAGAAAAGGTAAAAAATTGGAAGATCAGCTGAAAGAATCTGAGATTGAGCTGAAGGCTGCAAATGCTGCCAATGAAGCAAGCCAGGAGCAACTCCATGAAATGCATAGTGTTCTTGAAGCACTTAAGGAAAGCACCTATGGAGCAGAAATAGGGCGGACAGTGCTGAAGCCAAGGTTTCAGAGTTGACAGATGTGAACTTGGACCTTACGGAAGAGTTAAATTTCCTAAAAAACAATAGTGATGACAACACAAAGAAAGTGACTTCACTTGAGAAGCAAGTTAGAGATTTGGAGATTCAACTGCTACACTCAAAGGCTTCATCTGAAGCGGGTCAAGAGCAGTAAAATATGTTGTATTCTGCAATTTGGGATATGGAAACATTAATTGAAGATCTGAAATCAAAAGGCTCGATAGCAGAAAGTAAGACAGAGATTGCTGAAGACAATTGTGTTCGAGTCTCTGAAAGAAATGCTAAACCGCAATTAGGCTTCAAGCAGCTGGAGTATTTTCCTGTACCCTTTTGGCTAGCTTTTTATGCTGAGGGAACACGCTTTACATAAACAGTTCAAGAGAAGAAGCACGACTATATAGACTCAACCAAACTCCATTGATTATCTAATTGTAAACCAGCATTTTTACTGCTACAAAACCAAACTTCACAGTACAAAAACCCCAGATAAAGCAAGTAAATGGCATTCAATCTGAATAGGAGAAGGAAAAAAAATGGATAGAAGTAGATTATGTAAAACACGAAAATGCACAAAGTTTCCCATGTCCTTCACTTCAGTTTTTCATATAAGCCTACTAAAAAATTAGCGAGGGGATAACAATACTGAAGAAGAGAACCTTACCTTGCCAGAGTTAAAATCGAAGATGACCAATGAAGGATCTGAAACAAACGGCTGGCACACCAACAGGTAGAGCTAATTAACAACTTCACAACAGTAGATAACTGTCCGAAACTAGCAACGCACAACAAAAAAATCAAAATGCAAGTAAAGGGAAACCCTAATTTGAACACACGAAATCATTTCAAACTGAGCCCTAAATCGATGTGAAATGAAAGTGAAAGAGCACATTACCTGACAAAGAAGACAATCGTGACCCCTTTTCCGGTTATGTGGGAGGACCGATTATACTGATTATGGCCGACGCAGCAGAGACATGTTTCTATCTCATCTAATATGGCCGAATTGCGTCTCTATCCAGGGGAGGCTGCAGAAGAGGAGGCGTCAAAGACAGAGGCGTTCGACGTGAGCTGGCGATTTAGGCTGGAGAAGGGGACAAGGGGCTGTCTGGAGAAGGGGAGGCAGAGCAGATTGGAGAAGGGGTTCGAGATGGAGAAGATTAGTTAGTGCGAAGAAAACAAGCACTGATTTCTGGTAAACAGGAGAGAAAACTTGGCGTTTAACAAAATAGCTGTATAGCGACGGCTATAAGTCGCTTAGAAGTAGCAACTAATGGCCCTCGCTAGTATAAAAATATGATTATAAAATAGTCATTTTTAGTTTAACCATCATGTGACAATAAATCAATGGTTCATTTATGTAATTTTCATTTAATAGATTTGTTGTTAATTACTAGTAAAAATATTTAGAGATTTGTATATTTAAGTAATCAAATTAAAAATTATAATTATACAATTAAACATGTGACATAAAAAACGATAACTGCTTATGTCCTGAAACTATATGTAACATAAACAATAAGTAAAATAAAATTTGAAAAATTTGAGGTCACATTAACAAGATTAAATAATCGAGCACAAGTGAAGGCTATCAATTGCTAATTATTAACGACTGCTAAACCATACATAAATAACACAGGTCAAACCGGCAGTAATAACCATAACTACATGACCAATGTCAGGCAGCTGCTAATCAAACTCAACTAAACTTTAATTCAACTTTAAGGTCCACATCTCAAGTACAGTACATATATAAACATATAAATATATTTAAGTTAAAACAGATGACAATTTAGTATTTCAAATGACTAACACATGAAAAATATTATGTTCTTTTGGAAGTTTGTTAACTTTAGTGACAGTTAACCGTCACTAAATTAACGACAGTAAGCCGTAACTAAATTTTGCAACTATTAACCGTCACTAAATTAGCGACAGCAAGCCGTCACTAATTTTAGCGACTATTAACCGTCATTAAATTAACTACATGAATGCGTCAGTAACTTTAGCGACGGTTAACCATCAATAAATTAGCGACGGTAAACCTTCACTAACTTTAGTACAGCAGAAGAGAATTAAAGTTATTCAATAGTGACCGCATAGTGTCGCTTAAAAGTAGCCACTAATTACCCTCGCTAGGTGTTAACATATTACTACTAACCCAAAATGACATAATAGCATATTAATAAATGGTTAAGCCTCATGTGACAATAAATCAATTACTACTAAAATATGGAGATATGTTTCTATGCTTAATTACTAATTAAAATAATTGTGGCTTGTATTGTCCCAACCTTAAATTTAGAGGCTAGTTTGGCATTTTTGTCACATGCATTAACAAAAAAGAAAACTATATGCAACTAAATTAGCGATGGGTAACCGCCACTAAATTAGCTAGATTAGCGACGGTAAACTGTCACTAATATTTAGCGACATACAGCTGTCGCTAAAATCTCACCGGATTGTTAGCGACTATTGATCGTCGCTATTTTAGCCGTTGCTATTAGTGTCTGCTTTGATTGTCCATTCACCACTGGCAGGGCCATCCCGAACGACGACAGAAATCCAACTCTACATACTGAGGCCAGTGTGGGGCAATAGATTTAAAACTTCCCTTGGTGATGACTTGTTATATTCTAAAGGCAGTCCCATTCGGTACTTAGTGTGGTCTGTCTTCTATTTCCCAAATGCATCTGGTAAACCTATGTCTGGACCATCTTAAACCAAAACCTAAATATCGTGTATTTGACACTATAGAAAGTTGAAAATTTCAATTCCTACTTCGGATATGGGTACCACAAATAAGTCTAATGTCTTTTTTTCTTTTCTTCTTGAAACAACGCAGGGAACCAATATTGGCTTGGCTTGTTAAAGTTGGTCATGTTTGGTAAACCTAAGGTTTTTTCCTTTACCACCTAGTTTTGTCCTAATCGTGCTTAGAAGAGTAATATATGTTTCATTTACTGTACATATAACACAGGGCTATTGACTGTAGCTAATTCTGTCCTAAGGAATTTTAAGTACATGGGTAAAATACAATGTGGTTGGAACATTTGAATGAAGTCGATTAAGAAAGAAACATGCTTAGGGAAATTACCATAACATTGTAAAGGCATTCAAAAAGAACATTTACATAATAGAAAATAAATAGGAAAAGAACCTGTTGTTGTGCAAATAAAACTTTTCAAAAAACCACCTAAGAAGAAAGGTTCTCATAGGAATAGAAGTTGATCTCCCCTAGTCATAAAGGTCACCCTTTGAAGTATTATTTTTAGAAGAGGTTTTCTCATCTTAGCAAATTCTCTTCATTCTCCCCTGCGTATGCGGTCAGCTGTTGTTTTGGTCTAGCAATTTCATTATCAAATTCTTTGCCTGATTGTACTTCACCAGTTGAATTTCGTACTTAAGACCATCATTCTCGTACTCCCTATCTGTCAGTCCATCCTTTTGAGCAAAATTAGCCTCAAAGTTGATATAATTATTTTCTTCTTTTTTTTTCCCAAGCTCAATCTCCTTTGACTGAAATCTTATAAGACTAATAAGAAAGTTTATTCTGGAAAATTATTCTCAGAGACTATACTTAGAAAAACAATAAGCACACTAAACTTCCCCATAATAACTGTTAAGATCTGTATGTTGTAGAAGAATTGCATGCTAGCTACACGTAGATTAGGCACCCTATAGCTAATGTTAACATTATTTTATTATCACA
Source organism: Aquilaria sinensis (assembly GCA_005392925.1). Classification (NCBI taxonomy): domain Eukaryota; kingdom Viridiplantae; phylum Streptophyta; class Magnoliopsida; order Malvales; family Thymelaeaceae; genus Aquilaria; species Aquilaria sinensis. The sequence goes on from SMDT01000304.1 coordinate 129,019, forward strand.
CACTTCGGAAGGCATAACCCAACAAACAAAAATAAACAGTACATACAAACATGGTGCATTAGTAAATTAGAACCTGGTTTTAGTGATTGTTGTTCCTGATGCTGCTGAAATAAGTTGTCTCTTGCTGATTCTGTTTATGAGTTTTACGTGGTTAGATAAGAATACTGGATAGATAAATTGAACATAAAATGAACGTAAATACCTGTCTTCAAATCTGGGAATACTTCTTGCTGCAGTTTCCCGTTTGAGTTAGAAATTGAAAATTCTGTATCATTCCAACTATGAGTTAAGATATGTTGTTCACCTTGAAAAGAATTGGAAGTAAAACCAAAATTTCTGAACCTATTCCAGGTGCAGGTGAATGTTGGAAGAAGGAAAACTACGATGTTTGGAACGTTGGATGGGTCACACACAGAAAGCAATCCTACTTCAGAATCGTCACTACTGAAAGAACGAAGGAGATAAAATTGTGGAAGACGAAAAATTGTTTTTCACACCAATATGTAATGTATTTGTGCAACTGACAAACAGTTGTGAGTTGCGTACTAAAGAAGGGAGATATAATAACTACTTCATATAAAACGTTGGGTGACAGAGGCATTAGAAACGGGGAAAAATAACTGTAACAATCGGCTAGGCTAAATAAATATTTTAGATTTGAATTGAGGAACGTGGAGTCTAAAATAGTTTAAAGATAAAATAGTTTTTTCACATGAAACTCTACATGTGGCCGATTATGAAGTGGTCTGGTAAAATGGTAAATATGGGGTAAACTGGTTAAGTCAAATGGACAACAAATAGAACAATGCCACGTGTAGTTTATTAGGGGCAAATTGAGAATTCACCGTGTGTGTGTGACACGTAGCCTGGCGCTTACATGCACAGTGCACACGCAAGATTCAGCCTTAAAAGAATGCAGGTTTGAGCTTTGGTTTTGGTGGTGGTTTCTGGAGAATAGAACTCGCCCTTACCCACCTCATCGCGAGAGATGCTTGTGGTGCTGGCTTTGCCCATGACTTGAACTCGAATGCTAGCTTGGCTTGCGATCTTGTTTCAAAAGCATTTTCCTGCTTGTCGTGTTTCAAATGGTCTATTGGTTGCAATTAGAATACGTGGCGGTGTAGTCACGATGATCAATGTTGTTTATTTTCAAGCAATCACGTGATGATCATGTAGGTCATAGGGGTAAAATGTCCCATTTTCAAAAATTCAAGGGTGAGTTATATCCAATTATAGTCTAGGGGTAAAATGTCCGGATTACATGAGTTCATAGACTAAAAGTATCTTTAGGCCTAGTATCATAGAATTCAGTAGTACTAGTAGTAGCTACCTTATTTGATACTAAATGATGAAACATACTAGGATTTATTGGCCTAAAATAGAAATTAAGAAGACCCTGAAAACTTGAGTTGCAATTAGCTCACTCGGTTTTTAATTGGTGTTTTTTGGTGAGCAAATTGCACACACTGCCCTCAACTTTTAATTATTATTCCTGTTCTAACTTTAACTTTCATTTTACTTATACAATACCCTAATCTCATTAAAATGTTTCATTTGGCTCCTTTTTGGACCTAAATCGTTATGTTGGATAAAAAAAGACCATGTCAGCACTGGATTATAAGGGAAAAAGCTAGTTTTAACTCCCTAAAAACATTCTCTTTAACAAAGAGAACTAAAAACTCTGAAACCTAATGATCCAACCACCCTCGTCACCACAAAAAAAATCTAGAATTTTAATCAGCCTTCATAGTTTGATATCCTTTTTCATCCTCTTTAACTTTCTCTTCTATTATTTCTTCCAAAGCTCAACCGATTTTTATAAATCGAGCTCCAAAGATTCGGATTTCAGAATTTCAGATGCAGATATTTGAAAATCTAATGAGATTTGGAAGAAATGAAAGTAAAGAAAGTTAAAAAGAATGAAAATACTACCAAATCATGTAGGCAGATCAAAATTCTAGAAAAAAATTTTCCTGGCACAATGGCACCACCGTTGGAAAACTCATCGGTGCGGCGGTGTCACCATACAGGAATTTTTTTTTTTTAGAATTTTGATTGGTCTACATGATTTGATAGTATTTTTTTATCATTTTTAACTTTCTCTTCTATCATTTCTTTCAAATCGCAGCATATATTTCATACATCTTGATTTGAAATTTTGAAATTCGAATCTTTGAAGCTTAATTTACAAAAATCCGTTGAGATTTAGAAGAAATAATAGAAGATAAACTTAATGAGGATGAAAAATTCTACCAAACCATGTAGGCCAATTAAGATTTTGGAAATGTTTTTTTCAACATGGTGACACATCTATCGAAAAACTCATCAGCTTGGCGGCACTGCTGTGCCGGGAAATTTTTTTTCTAGAATTCTAATCAGCTTACATAGTTTGGTAGCATTTTTCATCCTCTTAAATTTTTTTCTTCCATCATTTCTTCCAAATCTCATTGAATTTTCATATATCTGCATCTAAAATTGTGGAACCCGAATCTTTGAAGCTCAATTTACAAAAATTGGTTGAGCTATGGAAGAAATAATAGAAGAGAAAGTTAAAGAGAATGAAAAAGGCTATCAAACCATGAAAGCCGATTAAAATTTTAATTTTAATTTTTTTTTGTGGTGATGGGCTGGTCGGATCATTAAATTTTAAAGTTTTTAGGTCTCTTTGAGAAAGAGAAAGTTTTTAAGGAGTTAAAACTAGCTTTTTCTCTTATAATCCTATGTTGATGTTGCATTTTTTATCTAACATAACAATTTCCGTCCAAAAGGGAGTTAAAATGAAACATTTTAATAAGGTTAGGGTTATAATAGTTAGGGGCAATGCATGCAATTTGCCCATTTTCTGGCTGAAACGGAAACTTGGTGCAGAGTGATAGAACCTTTTTTTTTTTTTTTATCCAAGACTCCAATCGTCATATCCGATAATTCTCATAAAATCTACACAGTTGAGTCATAAAAGTTGAACATACAAAATTATTTAAGAAATGGGAGATCTCTTAACACTCTACCTTAAACATCTCTCACCCATGTATATGTTGCCATTATTTCCTACACTCATGCACAAGTACAACGAGCTGTACCGAGTATCTAGAATGAGGCCATACCGACAAGAGAATGGTACAGGTATAAATTATTCCCAGTTGTCTCGGCCAACTTCCGCCATCTCAATTACTATTTCTTGCGGTCGTCTTGTACGTATACCAATCGAGCTGTACAAAAATCAGTTGAAATGCTTTGAAAACAATTAACTTTTATATAATACTCCCGAATAATCAAATCGACATGATTAACTACGCTGACATCTCCCAAAGGAAAATCCAAAAACAATTAATTAAACTCTGGTAGCCGTCGATCGACCGACTCGCCGTATCGTCCAACTTAACACGTGGCCAATATAAATCAACCGTGGCATTCCCACATTCAATCTCTCTGCATCTCTAGCCACCGTGGCTAACCCTCGTCATCTACAGCTCTGCATGATCGATCGGTGGCACTTCTTTTTACTTGTAGCTTAATTTTCGAAGCTAATAATGTTAATAATTACAGTGATGAAAACAACTAAAAAGTGACTGATCATTGCGAAACTTAGATCCTCGAACGGGGAGAAACAAGCTGAAGATGCCATTAACGAGACTTTTGACTCAAATGATTCAAGAGCGACACGAACACGACAACCGACTTAACATTTGCACTAGATAATTAAGTAGTAACAGAAGGCAGTCATGGAAACACACGCAACACTAAACAAAACCCTCCTCCCACATTCTCTCCTTCCATGCAAGCTTGCATCGATCAAATCCACCTCAAGACGCCGCCGCTCCCGTCAGCTGCTCCGCCCTGTCCTTCATCTCCCGCGCCTTGCTTGCCAGCTTCATCCGCGCTTGGTCCAGCTGATCCGCTCCTGGTGGTTGCCTCCCGCTCACGTACCTGTAGATCCAAACGGAAATGGTCGAAGATACACTTCACAGGGAAGATTTGATTTCTTGCTTGCATTTAATTGGGTTCCTTACCTGTAGATCCATGAGAGTACCGTGACCGCAGCAACGCCGAACCCACCAGAGGCGAGGAAACCCATGATCAAGAGGGACACGGTGATCACCGCCGGGACGAGAACTGGGCTGAATATGACCAGCAGAGGAGTGGCGATGGTCAGCACGATAACGGTGCCGACCAGTGTCAGCCCGGAGAGGAGCAGGAGAGAGCCACCGGCTGTGGCAGCGGTGGCCGCCTTCACCACCTGATGGGAGCGCGGTTGTGGCTGCTGCTGAACCGGTTGATCCGCCATGATCGATCGGACGTCAATTATGAGGGGGATTAAATTAAATCGAGGGAAACTTGGAGTTGTAGGTAATAGGAAATAAGCTGAGGGATGGCGACGGAGGGGGATGGATTATATAGGACGGAGCGGAGGGGACAAGGGTGTCACGTGTTCGGGAAAGGAAAGGCACGTGTTGAGGGGGTTCTCATGCACTGGGTTGCATGGACCGAAGGCCTTGCTCTTGGGACACGTTGAGTTTTGTCCCTTTTTGAACCTGAGCTTGTTTGTTAGAGATGCAAATGCAAAGGCACGGTTTAGATCTTTTTAATTTTTGAGGGCGTGATCGACAAGATTTAAATAATTCAAGTACTTTGATTTTATTTGACCGGAATTGTATTGCTATTGGCACGTGGGAATATTCCTACAGTTTTAAATTTTTCATCCAGTCCAAACAGCATGACACATCCTCTGGACAAGAGCATGGATTGGAGCCCAGATGGTTGCAAAAGGTCAAATGGGCTTTTATAATGGGCTTGGGTTATCCTAGAGGATTCTCTCAACTTCCTCCATGACCGGTCATATATAAAATGAAGATATTTCCAAGGCAAGTTTTATTCATATACGAAATCTTAAATGGACTTAGACACCTCACTCAATCTGTCATGGACTCTTCTTCACCAAATTGTGATTGTAATACAATGCTCAGATATTCGTAATAACAATAGCAGCGGTTTTCTCTGACAAGAAAATTTTCCTCCATGTCTTTATAACTGAGAATTAGAAAATTTCAGGATAAAATATTGTACTAATATTTAGATTATAAAGATGTGGAAAAGGATTATTCGCTATGAGCAATTTAGTGTAACTTGATATCAGTATTTTCTTTATCGAAGTTAAACTTGATATAGGTAAAAAGAAAAATTAAGAAACTCTTCTTCTTCTTCTTCTTCTTCTTCTTTTGTCGTGATAAACGCAATGGGTGGGTTGATTTGGTCTTGGCTGTTGCTGACATAAAGTTTCTTCTTCCTTTTTCTCCATGTGATTTATTTAGGTGTATATTGAGATATTTCTCTTCTAAATTCATGTTCGGTACAAGGAGAGAAGCTCTTATCAAACAACTTTTGAATGTTAGAGACTTCCTTTTAGTACAAAGGGTGTTTTCGGCTACCCTTCCCAATAAATTAAGTCAAATTGGCAGTTGATCACAATCTGATAATTTGGGGCATTGATGAAGCTTGGCGTGTATCATTAGAGCTACAAGCAGCTATTTGGTTATAGATGAGCTTAAATGCCACTCCTCAATACCAACAAGGGAGAATATTGTCAAATTGTTTCTCATTATTAAAAGTGAAATTAGTAGCCATCCTAAAAGCATTTCACAAAGCAGCAGCTATTTCTCTAAAATACATTAAATTCTGTCAAATTACTCACTTGTATTGGATGCTTTTTGACATCAATAGTCGCCACTATCATGTTTGATAAGTATTTGCCGTTTCGGAATAGAAAGATTTAATTGTTGTTTGTTAAGGATTATAACACATTAACATATTTTTCCTGCACATAACGACATGATTCGTCCTTTCTCTTTTCTTGGTTCTGAATATCAAACAAAAAAAAAAAAGTTAAACAGTGTTGGTCCGCCGACAGGTGAATCACGCATGTGGAATTTATGTAAGGACAAGTCTTCGCTACTTTCCGGATCATGATCAGCTTTTCCATGCAATAGATTTCTTATATATATATATATATATATATATATATATATATGCAATCGAATTTTGCGTTGTCTTTCCGAACGAGACAAAAGATCAAACACGACCACATAAAAATCGTGAAAGAAATTTATAAAAATTTTTTGAAAGAGATAAGTATATAAATTTCCTTTTTAAGTTAGAAAAATTTTAAAAAAAATCATGAAAGTTAGACACTTTCTAAGGAAATGATATTCAAGCTTCCGATTAAAAAAATTAAAAATAAAATAATTTATAATAATGCATTATAATTAATGTGAAACTTATTTGCACAGCCAAAAAAATTCAATCATGGGTTATGTTTCATCCTTGAACAAGTTTTCAATGATTAAAGGTATTTAGCTGTGTGTGTGCAAATACACCACTTTTTAAAGTGCAACAAAGTACTTTTATTTTTTTTTTCAAAAGATTTTAACTAAATTTTATAAATTTCTCACATTTTCAATGCAAAAGAGAAAAAACTAAGGAAGATATAGTACTAACTTTTAGATATTGGAAAATCTACAGACAAAATAAAAAAAAATAATCACGCCTTTCCAATCCAAGAAAAAGGTGTCTTGAGTTGGTTGATAATTGAAAAAAATAAGATCATAATCTAATTGTCACAAACAATTTAATATATATTTTTAATTGGGTTTAGAACGTGAAATGGTAGCTAAACTAGTGTAGGCCTATTAAGCCTACATGGCATATTGAAAGGATTTCATGGCTCTGTAAGACATTTTAATTTTAAATCGAATACTTTAACATGATATTGTATCTTAGGTTCCATGCACCCTATTTTCTTTCATTTCAGTACTGCCTTTGCTTCGTATTGATATAGCTTTATAATACTTCTGATTCCAGGTTCACATGTAAGTTGTAAGCTGGGTAAAGACTCACATGTGAGAGTTAAACCCACAGCTATTAGTATAGCTTTTGTAATATTTTTTATTCTGGTTGCACATATTAGTTGGCTAGAACTTTGCATGTGAGACAAAGTGTCAAATCCCACAAGGTCTAGTGAAATGAATTATTGTTCTCATATATTATAATAAGTCTCTTCACTCATTACTATTTGATTTTAAATTGAATGTTTTAATGAAACCTAATTGAGATATAGAAAATAATCGTTTCATAAAAACTATCTTGAGAATGTGAGACTCAATTTTTAGGATTTTAAAATAACTGTGTAAGGAAATGCTTTATCAAATTAACTATGCCTGACACCACTTTCGATGAGAAAAAAGTTGTGTGAATTAGGCATTTCTAATAAATTAAGTACCAATTTATTTTAACTTAGATTAACTTAAATTAAAATGAATCGGATATAAATATCGATGTAACGTTAACGAAATTCACGGCATAAAAATATTAAAAAACAGTGCACCTACTGATCAACACAATGATTCATCATCACTTTAGGCCGATTCAGATGATAAGTTTTGAAGTTTTGTAGCAATAATAACACACACACGCGCTGTTATGAACTTATTTATTTTATCATGGTGGTCCAAATTAATCCACTTTCCAATATGCTTTATGATCATATGATTATTCAACTAGGCTTCCCATTAACACTCTATAATGATTATCCAACTCTAATACTTTCCCATTTCCATGTGTAATTGATAAATGTAGTGATCTTAATTGCTTGGAGTCCATTTGCAAAAGATTATTAGTGATTGGCATTTGTAAACCATATATATGTAATTTTGTCTCTAATACTTCCACCAATTTTTAATTACCACATTGTAATTAACATCTCATATATACACGAAATATGGATTACTAATCCCACTCTTCCATGATCAGCTTACCGTGACACATCGCTCGTTTAATTAACTAGTAGCTGCTCGCCAACTGGCAATATACCCAATTCATGACCCGCCTGAAACGCATCCAATCCGAGCTCACCTTCATTTGCAGGCGGCGGTACCCCTTTCAATCTTTTAGGAGACGACGGACCACCCCGGTCGTGCTCCCGGCGCTTGGTCACTCTCACTGGCTCCGGCTCACCGGAGCCGATCCGGTGTGGAAAATTGAGCAAAGCCCTCGAACCACGCATCTTGTACGCCGCTCGATCATAGGCCAAAGCAGCTTCTTCCGCCGTCTCGTACGTGCCAAGCCATACGCGCGCGCCGCTCTTCGCCGGGTCTCTAATCTCCGCAGCGAACTTCCCCCACGGCCTCTGCCTCACCCCCCTGTAATGCCTTCCTTTTGGCGTCGCCTTGGAGAGGAACTTCTCTTCTCTCTGGCAGGTCCCATGTACGACGCCGATCACAAAAGCTGTTCCCGTATCGGTTGCGGCGGCGGCGGCGGCGGCTTCTTGTTTCACACTAGTAGGCTCGGGTGGGAAAAGCGGGCCGGGCTCTGGATTTTCGATCAGCTCGGGTTTGGCGGCGGCTGCCGCTGGACCCAACGGAGACCATCCAATGTCGAAGGCATCGCGGAGGGAGTTGTATATGAGCATGTCCTCGGGATCGTTGAGTTTTAACGGCAGGTCGCCCCAGTTCTCCGTAAAGCAGGAAAAGAGATTATTGAAGCTAGAATTCCGGTGCGAAAAACTCAACTCACTCATCATCTCGCCTGAGATTAGAGTTTCGATATAAAATCCCTCGGGTTTCGTATTGAAGGGATTGAATGATCTAAGAGGGTAGAAAAACAGATCAACGTACAGGACCAGGCCGGAGATTAGTTTAAGAATGAGGAGACTTCGAATTTTGGGAAAGGCGCTTTAATAGATATTTATAATGAAACAAAATGTGGAAAGTAGCTTTGTTTGTGGAATTGTCAGCATACTGTAACTTAAATTATAAATATCTACACAGACCACTCCTCTTAAAATGATGTATTTTTATCGACACAAAGACTAAGCTTTGTGTAGTTTATAATTTTTTTATTTTTATCTTTAAAATTAAAATTAAAAAAAATTGGGTTGTGCATAGTGAGAAACTATTAAAGAAGAAATTTTTTTTTTTGGGCTTTGTGCAGTAAGAATTTTAATAAATATTAAAAAATTACTTTTTTAGATTTTATATAGTAAAAATTTAAATTAAGGGTAATAAGGTAAATTAGATATTAAAAATTTTCTAAAAAATATTTTTCTTTTTAAGATGACCAAAATATATGTTATATTATTTTTAAGACGAAGGGGATATTATAATTTTTGGATTTTGTATAGTAAGTGCTATCATTTATAGATTTATTTCATGTTGTTGTTAATAGTCATTTGATTCTCCACACATTGGCATAGACAATTCACCATTTCATGGGTCTATTATGTACAAATTTAGTCAAAAGAAATACATAATAAACGTATATTGTTCTATTGACATGGTATCATACCATAGGCTTTGCTTCTTCAATCTATCTCAATTTTGTCACTTGTTGCCTAGTCAGGATTCTTTTTGGCCGGTTTCTAGTTTCAATTTCATATGCAAGTTGGCTAATGGCTTGCATGTTAGTAGAGCATTAAAACCCACATGGCTTAATAATGGAGTTACTTGTGATTTATACTATGATAAAACCCCTCTACTTGATACACTTCAAGAACAATCAAGATAATAAGTTTATTGTCCATGATTAAAGTCCTGGACCTTTGGTCCTTGGATCGAATAAGAATTGCTTCATAAAAGAAATGGGAGAGTGGGAAAATGGCATATAGGTGTGGAGGTAGAGGTGGGGGCATTGGTTAAGGGAGAAGGAGTGTGGTCAGTTTCGAGGCGTTAGTGAAGTTATTATAGCTTAGTAACCTTATTGTAGGAATAGCTGGTACTTAGATATGGAATCTTGACCCCAATGGAGTATTCTATGTGAAGGAACTCTCCAAGAAAATTCACCAAAGTGAATCTCATGCCATTGCCAAGTGATAAAGCAATTGGTCGACATTCTTGGAGACCATGAAAAATTAACATCTTCATGTAGAGAGCTTTACAAGATCGTTTACCAATAAGATACAACTTGGTGCATTGAAGAATAAAGGTTGAAAATATATTTCAACCTTGGTGTGATAATGATGTGGAGACTTTGAATCATATGCTTGTTTGGTGCAATGGTGCCTAAATGTTTTGGGAGTTAATATGCAAAGGTTGGGAAACTGAAAATATGAATGTAGTTGGTGTTTAAGAATTGCTGTCTTTTCTTCCTAGAAATATACAAGGTGAAAAAAAGGCACGGGAAACAGTACTGTTTATCTCAACATGGGCATTGTACAGAAGAAGGAATGATTTTATTTTCAATGGCTCATAAAAAAAATTATGTACCAAACTTTTGGAGAGGTACATGCTATATCCTTTTTTGTGGATGTTTAATAGATGAAAAAAATGAATTATTGTGAGAAATATTTTTTTTCTTTTTGAATAGTAACAATAGATTTATTGATAGTAAAATGGTATAAAACAAATGTTGTGGATAATGAAGGCAGCTGGACAAACCGCATCAAACTATTACAACTCTTAAACAAAGCTAGTACTCATAACTATATTACAAGAAATTTTGGAGAGAAGCAATTGGGTCATGACACCATTCATACCAGGAATATTTTAATTTATTACACCTATTAATGATCGAGGGGAAAGATAAGTATTGGATTTCCGATACAATTTCTTGAATGTTAATGGACTGTGAGTTGAAGATAGATTTGTTTTTCTTCAACCAGATGATCCAAGCTACACACCTTTAGTGGCTTCCCAAATCATAAACTGTTTCCTGCTGTCGAGCCTATCATGATTTTCCTATGGAATATCTTGGAGATTAGCACTACCCGAGCCTGATAAATGCCACCATATGAAGATTTGCAACCAAACTTGAAAGGTTATATTACAGCTGTAAAGAATGTGGCTGGAATTTTTCATCTTACAGCTGCAAAACGAGCACATTTCATCCACAAGCTGAACTCCACATGACAAAAGATTCAGTTTGGTTGGAAGCATATCCTAAAGTGCTTTCTAGATAAAGACATTAATTTTAGAGGGGATCCATATGTTCCATCTGAAATTTGAAGCCTCTGGGGACAAATAAAGCTGTAACTTTTCAATTTCTTTAAAGAGAAACAAAACTGAAAAATTTCCAACAAGGCCAAGTGAGCACCAAGGTCTATCAATACCATCTAGAGAAATCTGCACAGCTTGAATAAGTTTCATTTGTCTTTCAAATTCCCCTACTTTTCTACCCATCAACTCTTTTCTCCAATTCCAAGCACAACACCACTTATAAGTGCTCCAAGCACCTTTTTCAAAAAAGTTTTGAGAGTTTGCTCACCTCCAATTCTTACAACCTAAGGAAACTAGTTTCAAGACTAGCATTGCTTACCCATAAATCTCCTAAGAACATGACTTTTTATTTTTTTACATTTCCTAATTTCCAATGAAATAAATTCCTAAGATTTAGGCCTAGGTTATCCACATCAATATTCAAACTTGAAATACTCCCCCAAACTTGACCTATTTGTCTACTGTCCCTATTGAACTCAAACCCACCACATTGACCATACAAAGAGGTTATAACTTTTTTCCATAAAGCTCCCTTGTCATTAAAAAATCTCTACCACCACTTACATAATAATGCAAGGTTTTTTTACTTTAAACTACCCATGCTCAATCCCCCAAAATCTTTTAATGGCATATTATTTTCCTATACAGCCCATGAAATTTTGCTACCCCTCCCCATTACGCAAAAAAAAAATATCATGAAAGCTTTCAAAAGAACGAAGAACATTAACTAGGCATGGAAGATCGAGAAAAAGTACAAAGGTAGGCTGTTGAGCACTGATTTCAACAGTGTTAATCTACCTTCAACTGAAAGGATTTTTTATTTCCAGTTGTTTAGTCTTGTCTTATATTTTTCCAGCACCACAACCCAAGAGGTTTTTTTTAGCATATTAAGTCCAACAAACAAACCAAGAAGTTAAAGGGGAGCTTGGTGGCTATATAACGCAGAGAAACAACCATGTGATCTACAATTTCATCCTCTACACAAACATTAAGAAGATGACTCTTCATCATATTTATTTTGAGCCCTGAGACCATTTGGAAACATTTTAAAATTTTAATTCGATTGAACAAATTGCATGATTTCTATTCACCAAATAATAATGTGTCATCCACGAATTGTAAGGAATATAGGCTACAAATCTAGGTCAGGCTATAAAGAAAGTGTAATTTGCTGCAAAGGTAGGACTCTATAATGACTGATAACTTAGGTATGGTTTTCGGTTTCTGCCAATGGCGGCTGTAGGAAATTTTTCCTATGGGGTCAAAATTAAAACATAATTTATATATCATCAATAAGTACAATACACTAACTAACAAGTTGTAACATTTTTCCTTTGAAATTGTACATGACAAGATTTCATTATCAAGATTTAAAAACCCTTTCATATGCCACACATAATTACAGGGTTGTTATATAAAACTAGTAAAATTAACAGGTCCCAAAACATGAATACAAACATAATAATTAGTGGACCGTAAGACAACAACAAAAACACAACTGTTTTACGGTTCAAAACAACAACACAAATGCAATAATCAATGGTAGAAAATAAGCAGGAGATAAAATTACTAACCTTTTAATTTAGGGCCAGGAAAAATGACAAAAGAGAAACGCCAAAGGCAGCCAGCAAAGAAAACTAGGGATGAACTAATGAGTTGATGCATTGATCACATTGGGCCATAATCAAATAGTAATGCATAGAGCTTATAACATAAGTTGGAGGGAACCAATGTCTATGGCATCTCAGGAAAGCCTGAATGACTAAGAGAATAAAATTGTGCGTTAATTATAAGTTACTTCTTAAATTTTTACTTGTTGGTCAGTAAGTGAAGGTAAAATGATAGGATAAGAACTATATTAATGTACTTATTACTTATACATCCAAAGACTTTAAACGTTCAAAAATTTTATGGGGTATTTTCGAAGTCACCACTATCAAACTCTCATTTCTACCTATAGGCAGCATTCTCACATTTGTGTTCATTTAAGGAAGAAAGTATAATGACGATAAGGGTGTAATAAATGGTTTAATGGTGAAAATGGTGAAATTGATATAAAATGTAAGTTTTTATTAAAAAATAGTAAGATGTACATATTACATCTTTTTTATTGTAAAAAAAAAAATTAACAGATGTCCATTTAAAAAGTACTACAACTTATATTCTGGACTAAATCTAGGAGATTTTTACTATTAAGTTACTTGGGGAAGCTCTCAAAGATACAAGTCCACTCGAAAGATTCTTTGTCATCCACAAATGTGTGTAGATCTCTAGGTTGGATCTAACTAAAAAATTCTTTTTGAAGAAATGATTTTCCCATCCATAAAAAGGGGCATAGAAACTTTCCTTATCCAAGAATTGTATGAAGTCTCTTTGAAGATTGCATTTGCCTTGCTCAATGTTGTTTGTGGATGTACCAACTTGGGATGAAAATTTTGCACCTTAAATAAAGTGATCATTTCATAGTATGAATGCGTGAAAGTGATGAATAATGTATGCATGAAACAAAAGAGTTTGATTTATCTACGACCATGAAACTTCAAAACTTGTTGTTGACAAGAAAGTTAAGAGTAAGTATAACTTGACATATGATTTTAATGCAAGAAAAAAAGTTTGCTTGAAAAAAAAAGAACAAGAAAAGAATCAAATTAGTAATAGATTTGAATACAATTAATATAGGCAAACAACATTTGAGCTAAAATAAGAACAGAAATTACAACCATGAAAAATAAATATAAAAAGAGCAAGTAAATTAAGTAAAAACGCATAAATCAAAAATGGTCTAATGTCAAAAAAGTTAGTAACATTGGTATAATGACATGCAATAATAAGATTGGTACTATAGCATAAAACAAGTTACGAGAACAATGAAGCAAATTAATTGAACAATATGTGTCTTGTTATGAAAATTCTAGTGGATGAGTCTATGGTCACTATATGCATAGGTGGTTTTCTGAAAGATAAGTTATGGGTTGGTTCCCGAATCCTTTTTACTAAGTCCTATCAGACCAGAAAATACCCAATTTCTTACCCACAAATGTTACATAATGAAGGATTAATTCGAGTTGTAACTGTCACGGTCCAAAGTGGTGATTATTATCACACTTAGACAACACTACTCACTATTACAAGTTAGAGAAAGCGCGAAGAGCATTGTCTCACACAACTTGCCTAACCCAGGTATTTTGCAAAACTTTATTAGAGTGAGCTCGGGTATTGAGCTCATTATGCATGCCAAGGTGTGTGCATGTTGGAACCTGTAAAAAACACAACACTTCAAATCAGTATGTAAGAAACAAACAAATAAAGACAAAAAGGAAAACCCAACTTTTTTATGGCTAGACTCATCCCTAGTAGAGTCGCCAAGCTATTATAATATGTTTTAAGGAGTCGCCACCAATCAGTTTTATTTAAGTCAATTAGATACCTGTTATAGTCTATGAGAGATTTTAGAATTGTGAGTCAATTACACTAAAATAACCTTATTATAGAACTAAAAAATTGGTACCATGGGGGTTTCAATTTTCTCTTTTCTTAAAATTTTGTTTCCTTACTTAACCTTTGATGAAATAATTTTTATTAATTTTATTTAAGTCAAACTACACAAATAGCCTCTAAACTTGACTAACTCGCGTGAGTTAGTTTAAAACTCAAAACTCAGTAATTATTAGCCCCCAAACTTTGCCAATGTTAGCGAGTTAGTCCATTTTGTTCTCTTCTTATTTAATGTGGCCAATTAATGATCATGAGGTGGCTGTGGGCAAGCCCATGTGGTTGATGTGGCTGTGAGTCTGACTACACTACTCCGTCCTCCAGGCTTCAGCGACCTCTCTCACCCTTCGATTGCCTCTCTCTTTCTCTCTCTTTGCCCTTTAACAACCTTCATTCCGGACACTATCCTTACCCTCGTTCCGATGCAGCCCATGATTAATGCTGTACCTCTCGACTCAGTAGCTTTTAGCACGCCCAGTCGAGCCGATTGCCAAAAAAACAAGTGTGGAGAAGAATCTCCGCCTAGCCCATTGTCGTCTAGTCGCTATAATTCTTCATGTCATCGAGGAATCGGCTCCGATCGAGACCTTGACCACCTTCACCTTGAACCAATGGCTCCGGTAGAGGAATTGGCTCACGCAAATCTAGTTCATCAACCGTTGAGCAGAGGAATCGATGCGAAGGCGTTGGTTGCAATGGGGCACGGGAAGCCTGATTGCTAGAGCATACAACAGATAAGGGATGGTGATGACAATGGGTGATTCCGACAGCGATGAGTGACTTCGAATATCGGGTTGGCTGAACACCCCGAATCATCAAAAGTTAGGAGACAATTGGCAGCTCCACTGAGGGCTTGGTCTAATTTCAACCACATGGGCCTGCCCATAGCCACCTAACAACCGTTAATTGACCACGTTAGACAAGAAGATAACAAAATGGACCAACTCACTAACATTGGCAAAGTTTAGGGGCTAATAATTACTGAATTCTAAGTTTTGGACTAACTAGCACGAGTTAGTGAAGTTTAGGGGTTATTTGTGTAGTTTGGCCTTTTATTTAACCATGTTTAATTTTTAATTTAATTCCAAATCATGAATCTTACCATACTAACCGGATATAAAAGCTTAGATGTCCTTGAAATTTTGGAACTCTACCAAATCCATCAAGAATTTGAAAGAAACATCTTGTTCAAATTGTGAGTCTTATCAGATGAATTGAACTCAAACAAATAATCAGCCTTAAGACTTTATCAAATCCACCAAGAACAAATTTTCAAGATTTACTAAGTATTTTACAATTGCCTCAATTTAATTAATTTTTTAAAAAAAATTATTTAAACAGTTGAAAAAAAAACTGAAATCCAACCTAAACACGTAATCTTATGTTTTACAATTTCTTTTAGAACTAATCCATTGCTGAAATAAATGAAGGAACAAAACAAAAACAGAAGAGAAAAGAAATTAAAAAAATAAATCAGATGGAAAAATAAAGAAGACAATAATGTTGCCAGTGACCCATAACAATAAAAAAGAATATTAGTGACTTAGATGGATGAAATAAAAAGGCTAGGGGCGAAACAAAAATTAAACCAAAGAGGAACTGGGTAAACGGGTTGGATATTGGGTCGGGTCGGGGTCTGCTCCAATTGGCATGACAGTGGCGCTTTCGAGATGATCGGCGGCTTGGGACTTGAAGGCGAGGCGTCGGCGATGGCGGTGAGGACTCTGGTGGTGCGGACGGCTAAAAGTAGTGACGGGGGACGGTTTTGATAAACGCACGGCAAGGTTTTGGCCAAATCGGCCTTTTCGCTTCTTCGGCTTGGTGTGGATAGAGACGGCAGGGGAGGCACCTGGGTTGGTGGTGTGGTGTGAGGTGATGACGATGGTGGACAAGGACCTCCAGCGGCGGCTAGCAGCTGGAAGGAGTTGGGCAACAGCAAGTGGAACCTTGGGGTGGCACCGGCTCAGGGAAAAATTTAGGGTTCTTTGGGGAGGAAGATGACGAGACAGAGGACTTCGTTTCTGCTCGTTTTCCGCTTTTTCTCCTGAATAGTGACTTTTGTTTATAGTACCAGTGTTATTAATGTGATTAACAATCAAATTTGATCCTAAGCCTTATTAAAAATCGAATTTTTAAAGGTTTAAATCAGCTTTGACAGAACCTGCTTTAAATACTAGTTCAAGTCCAGAAAAACTCTTGAATTGCTGATATAGTCCCGTATTGTTGAGAATTTTCATTTCAACCCAAACTTTCAAGATTTATCAAATTAGCACAAAACTTTATAAAAATGCTATATTTTACCCAGAATTTCATGAACTTGTCAGATTTGCCTCAAACTCTTAGGAGTTGGCAGATTTGCCCAAAATTCTTAATTTTGCCTAAAACTTTCTAAAAACCCTCGGTTCCCACCCAAAATTTTCCTTTTATCTAAATTGACCCCACGAGAACTTTAAAACTCCAAATTAGTATCTAAACTAAATTAATTTCTATTTCTATCATAGATGATTATTCTAAATTCCTAAAAATTCATAACATGAAATGATTAAAAAATCTAAACACAACTAATTCTACCAACCTCCTAAGCTATAAAATGACCAAAAAGACCAAATTGCCCCTAAAAACAAAAAAATGCCCCTAAACTAAAATTTCTAACCTAAAACTAAACAAGAATTAGAGCCCATACAAAATTAAGTAAAACAACCAAGAAAATAAATAGAACAGTAAACTAACACAATAATGAACCAATACTCTGTTGGACTAACATATTAAACCAACACATGCTTCATTATTTTGAAAATGTGGATGACGACTCAAACAAATGAAAAAATAAAAATAAAAAGACACCAAACATGATTCATTATTCTGAAAGGCCTCATCACATTTGCCTTGTTTTTTTCGGCACTTCATGCGATCCATTAACATAGAAACGAATCGCTCTACTATGTCTACCATAGAGTGTAGGATGAAATAGATGATATGAAATAG
Organism: Aquilaria sinensis; assembly: GCA_005392925.1. Taxonomy (NCBI): domain Eukaryota; kingdom Viridiplantae; phylum Streptophyta; class Magnoliopsida; order Malvales; family Thymelaeaceae; genus Aquilaria; species Aquilaria sinensis. Next base: position 146,478 of record SMDT01000304.1, read on the forward strand.
ATGATACTCATGCTAATAGTGATAAAAGATCTTTGTGGTGAAGGAAGTGGAGCAAGAAACAATGAAAAAATAGTTATGGGTGATTGATCAGGTGGAATAATGACAACATATCAACCGGTCAGATTTGGATTGGAATCCAAATCCAATCGCAAACCTGGAGAAGAAAAAAGAAAGTCGATGTAATAAGAGAGGAAAAGAGTGGTATTTAGTAGGGTTTTTCTGAGGGTTTCATAGTTACTTGTTTAATATGGATGAAGATGAATAAAGACTTTGAGGCATGAAATGATTTCACCTTCTTAAAGACAATTATTCCTCAACTATAAAGTACTGGAAATATGTCTTTAGGATACAAAAAAATTCTTTTTAAAAATCTCTCTTAAATTTGTAAAATGACTCATTTATATAGAAAATGAAAAAACTTGTAACAAATACAACAATTCATAAATATGCATATTTTAGAATAGACATAATTATTTATGAAGAAATATGTCCCTTAAAAAATACATAATTGATAGAAAAATTACAATTATTTGAATTATAATTAGTTTATAAAATTAATTAAAATTAAATAACTGAAAAGATATTTTTTTATTTATATGAAACTTATAAACTATACTTGGAAAGATGTTACAAAATAACATAGGTTGTATTTAACATTTGTTGCAATTATGGTTGGGAAGGCTAAAAGCTAAGAAGCATGACTTAAGAGAAAGATACAGCCTACAAGTCTACCCCAGGTCTAGCCATTGATTAGACAAAAATCAATAAATCCTTTCCAATTGTAATCGCCTTTTTTTTTAATATTGTATTCTCTGTGTTATACTTTGTATATGGCTAAAAAGCCCTTTTGTCCCATGAACTTTGCCAACTTAGGCCTTTAACCTTTGAGTTTTTGCTCAGATTCACTCACACCCTCAAACTTTCGAAATTAGTACCTTTTACCCCTTCAGCTAACTTAAATGGATTTTTAGGTTATGTGAGGACTAAAAGGAAGATAAAATGGAAGATGAAAGACTAACTAGTCATTTTCTGTGAATGAGTTGGGTGCTACAATCAAATTAATCATATTTCAAGGTAGAATATTGGTTGAATCATGTAGATTATACCGTGTTAATGGTTTATTGAATTGCTTGAATAGAAAAGATTGAAGCAAATAATTAAAATAATGCAAAAGTCCAAGTTAAATGATTACCTAGCTCATCATATTTTGTTTTATCTTCGTTACGGTCCCCATATAATTTACACAATCATTTAAATTAGCCGAGTGGATAAAAGGTAATAGTTTCTAAAATTTAAGAGGTGAGTAAATCCAAGACAAAGTTTATGAGATAAAAGGTCCAAGTTGGTGAGGTTCAGGGGTGAAAAGGTCCTCAGGCCCTTTGCTTATTAAAGAAAAACAAGGGAAAAAAAATAAATGGAAGTTGGGTGGAGGTAGCAACAAAATAAGGTGCATATAAATGACACTCGTTGTCCCTAAATTATTCTAATTTTACTAAATCATCCTGACACTATAAAAATATTGCTTAATCGTCCTAAAACTGTGCAATTTTCCCCAACTTCTGTTACTTTTTAACAGCTGGCATAACAGCAAGTCAATAAATGCAACAGTTGGGCAGTTTGAAGACAATGGTGTAACAATTGGATAGTTTAAGGATGATGATATAATAATTTGTAGTTTTAGGATGATTAAGTAATATTGGACATAATTTAATGTGCATATAAATGACACTCGTTGTCCCTAAATTATTCCAATTTTACTTAATCATTCTGACACTATAAAATGTTGCTTAATCGTCCTAAAACTGTGCAATTTTCCCCAATTTTGTTACTTTTTAATAACTGGCATAACAGCAAGATAATAAATGCAACAGTTGGGCAGTTTGAAGGCGATGGTGTAACAATTATATAATTTAAGGATAATGATATAATAATTTATAGTTTTAGGATGATTAAGTAATATTGAACATAGTTTAAGGACAATCAGTTTTATTTACAAGTTCCAAAGGGGCATTGTAAATCTATGGGAATGGTAATGGGTGTTTCATAGTTTCTGCGAAATTTCGAGAGCAAGTAGGATGAGATGGGACGTGATGCATCCATCTCTATGGCCCTGGCCCTGGGAATTTAACTTTTCTCCTTATGATGTCATGCCCATGCATCAGCATTACCGCCACGCGATAGCGATATATTTATATAATTTCTCTGTTTTTGTGAAACGTATTTGTATTTTGGTTATCCTAAAAATGTTAAATTGTTTCCAGCTGCTTAGTGGAACGATAAAAAAAAGGATACAAAGAGAATATAAGATTTAGGGATTAACTCTCATCTCACTCACTCCTTATAATGTCATTTACACTGATTTAATAGTCCTTTGGATTCCAAACAAATATGTCTACATTTTCTCTACTCCTTAAATAGAGTACCGTAGTATTGTAAAATGATTTTGATTACAAAAAAAAAATGTTAAATCTTTTTCCTGTTCAGAAAATTTTTAAATTTTAATTTATTTTACTATTATTATCTAAACTATCACTATAAAAAATTAACATTTTCTCTTTTAATCTTTTAAATTATCACTACACAAAACATAAAAAAGATTATTTTCTTCTTTTATTATCATTTAAGTTCTCATTACACAAAATCTAAAAAGAAAATTTTGTTAGTTCTAATTTCAGAAGTAAAAGCGTAAAGAAAACTATGGTACACTATATATAACTTAATCTTTGTGTCAAATAGATGTAACATCCTTCATAGGATGGATCAGGTATTTAATAACGGTGTCAGAATTTTGATCTATATTTCATTTTCACCATCCATGTTTCAGAACTTACACTGTTCCTCCAACTCTTATACTAAATTGTTCGCCAACTATCAGCTAAAAGATTAAAGAGAGAGAGAGAGAGAGAGAGAGAGAGAGAGAAATTTCCCTTAAGCACGCAACAATAGTATTAATTTGAATTGTCTAACAAATATCTACTGATAATTGAAAGCGTCCAATAATTATTTAATGATTTTCAAACAGTTGAAAAGGCAATTTTTTCTGTTTAAAGACAAAATAATCTTTTCTTGTTTTTGAATAAACCATGTTGAAGAAAGTGGGGGTGAAAGTGTGCGTTTGAAATGTTGAAGCAAAAATGCATTCTTGTCAAATCTCACGTGTGTTATTAAACCTTAAGTTATGTCCCTTATGAGTCTTGTGACTTGTGAGATCAGGCTCATACATCCACTATTCGTTATATAGCTTCACTAATTTCTAGGTTTTAGCTTTCTTCTGGGTTTGTCAATAGTTACAATGTTTCCCTTAAACATTGGAAACCTACAATTTCCCCTTTACCTGGCACTTGCCGGATCAAACGGGAAACCTCAAGGGATCGTGTAATTATCAATGGTCCAGCTTCTGCATGTTTGGCCCGCTTTCACTATTCAGTGAGATCGAGAAAATCGTTTTCTTAGACTCGCAAAGCAAACACGAGGTGAGAATTTTACACAATGTTGGCTCCAAAGTCCAGGCACATAACTAAAGAGACACACCACTGACACCAGTGAAAATGACAAAAATTGAACTTCGTGTTATGAATCATAAGGTCTGTTGAGGAAAAATTAATTAATTTCTGATTTGTTTGATCGAGCCATATTTATTAGACAGTCCGCAGCCTAATTGAATTTTCTAATAAAGAACACAGATTAATAATTGAGGCTGCTGCAGACATTATAGAGGGATTAATTAGGTAGTTGTAAATGATACAAAAATTTTAGTTCTGGCAACCTAAATTATCATTCATCTGACGCTATAGAATACAGTATATAAACAGTTAACAAACTGCCGTTGTTTCGTTTCCTTTTCTTGAGTTTATGATCAAGCTCTTTTTTCAGTCCCTACATATGTTGTTTCTAGGAAAAATTATCAAAATTACTTTGAGGTTTGGTTGAACTTACAGCTTTGTTTCCTATTTTTTAGAAATCTACCTTGACCGCATGAGTGAAAAAATGAATAAACAGCTCGAGCTCGGCTTGAGTTCAGCTCGATTTAAACCTCATTCGTGGCTCATTCGAATAATGATCAAGCCAAGCCTGAACAAAATTTAAAGCTTGATATAAAGCTCCATATACAATTCAAACAAAGCTCAAATTGCTTACTATTTAACTCGACTTGATTTAATTTTAAATTTTTTTCTTAATTTAAGTGAACAGTTCGAGCTCGACTCAAGCTCGTTTAGATAAAAGCTCATTCAAAGCTAGTTTATATTGTTTTCAATTCAAACACAAACAAAATATCAAGTTCGATAATTAATTCAAGCCAAACATGACTAACCTACTACTCGGCTCCCCTTGGCTCGACTCGTTTTCAACTTTGCTTGACCGCCATCAAAAGTTATCATACCTACATTTATCCCTCTCTAGGGCTAACTCCATTAGTGATTATTAAGGGTAAAAAAACAGAAAAAAATTAATTTTAACCTCCTAGCCTTCTTCACTCGATTACTTGGCCCCCAGACTTTGCACACGTTCATCCTTAGCATCTTCTAACAACAAGAAATACCCTAAAAGATAATGAACACGATGAACAACACCATAAGCACAATACCAAAACATGATGATCAACACCAGAAGAACGAAATCAGAAGACACAACTAATCACAAAACATTAATCTGAAACAATTAATCTGTAAAAACAACTAATCTAAAAAAAATTAATCTGAAACAATTAATTAGAAAAAGAAAATAAAAGAAGCCATTAATAAAAAATTGATGGGTTGATGGAGCAAAGAATTGAGAAAAAAAATCTTGGAGCTTCACATCCAACAAAGGGCAAAGGCAAATGGGGGAGAGCACTTGGGAGGCGATTTTTTCCAAATCTGCCACTTAGGGTGACAAGCTGAGTGCCATCGATGGCTAGCCAACAAACTCATCAGTTCTTTCTTGTTCTCCTCTGATCTCTTTCATTCTCTCCCTTCCTCTCTGTCTCACCAAACTCATCTATAGCTTCAAAAGGCCAGAATCGATATCAGACTCGACACCTGCAAGCCCAACATCGGGAGCGAACCCATACTCAATTTGACTTTTTGCCAATTGTCTTCTTGCCAATCAAACCCTCACCCAATCTTCGTTTGCGACCCTCGCATTTGTCACGACCTTCCGTTTGCGACCCTGATGTCTGTTGCAACCCTCCGTTCGATAGATCTCTGTTCACATAGCCTCCATTTTCCGAGCAAAATTTGCAGATCACCCGGCTAGGGAATCGAACCTGGCAGCACACATCTTGCTCCTTTCAATCTTCGCCCTATTGTTGACCACACCAAGTCCCATGCCACTCTCATCCTCTACCATCAACTCACCCTTTCTCCAGTTCGATAATCGTTGTTCATGGGTGTCGAATGTGGAGAGCAGATCCGAATAATTATGGTTTCAAAATTTTTCTACTCATCTTGAGAACTGAGAATCAAACAAAACCGGAACCATAGTTCTGGGTTTTTTATTCTGGTTCTCGGATTTTTTGACTTATACCATATTCAACATAATATACAATTAAATCAGCATTTAAATATATGTACTTAAACACATTAAAAAAAGTTTAACATGCTGTTACCAAAATGGTTCAAAAGAATTACTTGTGGAGTATCTTCCATCTCAACCAGTTTACTTCTCTCCATTAATTCCAACATTAGCACAACATTTAACATGGAAAGCTGAGCCTTTAAGACTATCTTTTTTAGTATCAAAACATAAAATATGTTAATGTCATGAATTTTTAGTTTCACATGGCTCATAAATAAAAAAAAAATAATGATTGTATTGTAGAGAGTAATTTGAAGTGAAAAGATCAAAAGCAAAATAACCCAAAAGTAGCCAGTCTATGAAGCAAAGTGATCTAAGTGAATATGGAGAAATTTCGTGAATAATCCCATAATTTTTACGTTATTTCAATTTGAGATATCAGTTTAAGGGTTTAATATAAAAACACAAGATGATCATCATAATTCTTCAAAAAACTATATATATATATATATATGCATATATTGGTAATACTATTATTTTTATTATATAATTACACACACACACCTCGAGTTCTGTTCTACATCAGGTTGATTTCATATAAAATCAGAACCAACCCGAAAACTGTTAGTTCTCCTACATGTGGAACTAATCCATGAATCATGTCCAGTTTTACCTAACTCAATTAAACCCAATAGGGTTGGTTTGGGGTTGGATTTCAGGTTTACCCAACCCACGCGCACCCCTAATGGAGAGCATATATAGGAGTAAGGGAGAGAAATGGTGGGGTGTAGAAAAGGAAATGAATCATAGATTTAGGTTTGGTTCAGTTATGAAGGGATTGAAAATGTTGGGGGTAAATCATTAGATGAAAAAGCTGGGAGCAAAGTTTTATGAAAGAAGATTATGAGGGCAAAACAAGTATTTTCTCTTTTCTATGGAAGGGGTAAGTGTAGGTATGTTTAGGTGTTTTAACGGATGTTGATAGCAGAAAGGATAAGTGTGGGATTTTAAGCTTTTGAAGGAGGTCAGGGTAGGCTTTTGAAAAATTGGGGACAAAACTATAGGCTCGACCAAACCTCGTGGGGGTTTTGGTCATTTTTGTTTGTTTCTAATATTTTGTTTCCTAAATTTCTTCATGTGATGATCGAGTCTTCAGTTTGGTTCACTATTGTGACTTAAATCATAATAGGGGGTTGGTTTTGTTTTCTAATGGAACCGGTAAACTATAATATTTTTTTACTCAATTTAACCCAACTTAGTAGGTATGATTTAGGTTGGGTTTTGGGTTTACTCAACCCACACTCACATCTAGACACTAGACCCGATCATCAAATAAAGGAATTCAAAGATAAAATGAGCAGAAATAGCAAACCTAGAGACTGAATGATAAATTTGATTAATTACATTAAAAAAGCTAACAAATTGAAAATCTATTTGTTTCTATCTAAATATAAGTTTCTACTAAAATTTGAGACAATTTCTGTTTTTAGAGTCATAAAAATGTAAGTTTTTAGTAGTCAAGTCGAGATTTTGATAACCATCAACCATGGCCAAGTTCCCTTGGAACAAGATTGATATATATATATATATATGTATGTAAAATGGAAGGGTTATTATTATTATTATTTGATCCTATTTTTCAAGCTATAAGCGTTTCTGCTAATTTTGTTAGTAAGTTTATACTCATCAATGTAATAATCACAAGATCAAATACTTAGAATTTTAAAGTTGTTCGTTTATAGTGATGTTCAATCTCCCTCTTATATTAAAAACAAAAAGATGAATCATTCACTTAAAAGTAAATTTTATTTAAATCATAAATATTTACTTTGTGCATTCAGGGTATTCTTGATCAGGAAGGCAAAAATTGATCTTGTCGATAAATTGTCGAGTGATGAAGCAAAAAAAATTTCCAAACAAATTGGTCATGAAATGAAACGGTGAACGGAAACGGTGAATGTGAAAGGAAAATAGGATGGGAATCCTATAAGATGTGCGGGGCATGGAAATTAATTGATATGACAAGTAGGGACATAGATGCATTGTCCCATCCCTTGTGACCACTTTTTTCTTCATATTTTCTTGTTCGTTGGTCAAGTTATGCCACCCGTCAAATCCAAATGCATCTCAAATATTAGCGTTAATTACAATAGGTCTTAAACTTTGGTTGATATTAAATTTAGGCTTTAATATTTAAAAATATACATTTTTTTGATTTTTAGTCTTTATGATATTACAGTTATTCTTTAACATTTGAAAATATACAATTTTTTTTTAATTTTTAGTTTATATGATATTGCAGTTACATCCTTAAGACCTTAAAATTTTAAAATCATAACATGAATTGTAGTATAACTATGTTCAAATAATTTTAGCGTATATAGTATTTTTTATCATCATTTAATATTTAGATAAAATAATATTTTATATTTATAGAGAAAAAAATAATAATTTTAAGTGTTCATTAATTAAAAAAATTATCAAATTAGAATTTCAGAATTTTTACATCCACGAGCCCAGTCCGACGACTTCCTTCGACGAACCAACACGTCTAAGTCAATGCCAATAGACGACGCTGGACTAGTGGAGAGGACTAATCAAACACACTTCAATTCTTGTAGGAAGATTTACGTTTATTCCTTGTGTAAGTTTTTTAATTTCAGTAATTTTATCTTCAAAATTAATAAATTATTAAAAACTCTAATAAAAATTGTGAAAAAATGGGTCATTATTCTGGAACAGACAACTAGAGATAGGAGGCAGAAAGATCTGACAAGGAATAACCGAGAAAAGGAGCAAAAAGAAAAGTGCAGTAACTCAAATTTGCTGTGGTTCTTAGTCACATTCAACCATAGAAATCAAAGTCGGGGTGAAAGGCAGAGTTTGACTAGAACAAACTAGGATCTTTACTCCCAAGTCATTAAAGTGTTTCAACCAACCAGCCTCGCTTCATCTCTCTCTCTCCTTGGTTGGGTCTGTGTTTCTTCCATCTGTGTTCGGAAGAAATTCTTGCGGCTGGACACGTCGACCCGGCACCTTATGTGGAATCCAAACCTGCTTTTAAGGCAACATTGGAAACGACCGCTCTCACAAAAGTCTATGTGGAAATATCAAAAGTTAACATTTTGTTTTTTTTTTTCGCAATTAGAGAAGCATCGTATTCGTGGGTAAGGTTAGGGATGGCAAAATCGGATCTGACCCGATGACTTAGCCCAATTCATCCGAACTCAAGCCTGATCTGACCCAATTTGATAAAAAAAAGTCAACGATCTGAATTTGACTGTGCCCAACGCGACCTGAACCCGAACCCAATTAAAGGAAAACCTGAGAAAACCCGAACCCGAAATGACCTAAACCCGAGATTGACCTGACCTGAACCCGAGATGACCCGATAACTAAACCCGATAATACCCGATTTTAACACTCACCCTAAAGCTTAACTTTCCTCTTTCATTATTTTTCATATTAACTCAGTCTTAAATATGGAGGTTTCCATGTTTAGTAACTTCCATCTTTTGAGACTTTCATATTCAATATGTTTTATATTTAGAAATGGTGACTTTTGTTATTAGTAACTTCCATTTTTTGGTACTTCAATATTTAGTAAATCTCATATTTGGAGATGAGACTTTCATATTTAATAGTTTCATTTCTTTTTTTGAGAAATTCATGTTTAATAATTTTCATATTTTGAGAAAGGATTTCCATATTTAGTAATTTTTTTTAAGACTTCTATATATTGTAAGTATCTTATTTGGGGAAGAGACGTCCATATTTAGTGAATCCCATATTTGGATTTTTTCAATAGAAGTAATTTTTATATTTAGAAAGTTTAACAATCTTAATAGGTAATTATTAAAATTACAACATCCATCCTTGTACTTTTAAGTATAGTGCAATAAAGTACCTAAATTTTAAAAAATTTTATTTTAGTCACCCATAATAATTACAACATCGATCCTAAAATTTTTGAAATCTTTACACTTTCACCCAAAATTTTTTAAATTTTACAATTTAGTCACTGATAATGAACTTGATTTGCATTTCATTGTAATTTCAAAGAAAATTCATTGAAACATAAGCATAACAAAATTGTCATTGTGTATGTCTGAGTGATAGCTGAGTGAAGATCTGAATAATCTGTACAATGATAGTTAAAGGGTATGGGTTTAGAAAAACAATCAAATATTACTAATAATGTTAAATTACTTAAATATGTACTAAACTATAATGAAGAAGATTTTTATGAATATTTTAATTAAATATACTAAAAAATGAGAATTTAATTTAAATTAAATCACACAAAAATCAAATTATTTGATTTAAATTAAAAAAAATTGAATAAATTTAATCGTTTTGACTTCACACTAATAACCCATGTGAACACAAAGGTTGACCCGAATTTGACCCGAAAGTTGGCCTGAAGTTACTTGAGACTAAAATTGACCCGACCTGATGGAACCCGAACCCAAATAAACCTGGCCCAACCCAACCCCAACCCGAAATCAACTCAACATGAAATCAACCCGAACCTAAATGACCTGACCTGAACCCGACCTGGACCCGAATTTATGTTAACCCGACTAGACGCGAACCTAAATGACCTGACCCGACCCACCCAATTGCCATCCCTAGGTTTTGATTCACAATATATAATCCAAAATTAATAATTCAGTTTGTTCAGTTTTAAGATTTGGATTCAATAACTAATCCAATAATTAAATAAGAAATTTGGTTTTGATACAATCTGAATTAAATAATCAAATAACCAAACCACTTTGTCCAATTCATTTAGATTATTCAGTTTTATCCAAATAATGAACACCTTTATTAGTAATATGAGTGAGAGCATAATAAAATTACAACCACATGGAATGTAACAAACAAACATCTCTAAAAGGAAAACCAAAAATCATTCAAAATGACTTAATTGATAAAAAGAGACAACTCCAAAAGCTTGAATTAGTTGAGAATTGGATTCAACCTCCGCAAAAACATTCTGTCAATCATGCGAAATTGTTAAAGCTACAACATAAGTGATAGCCTCAATATATCAAACCCAATGAGATAAAAAAAAATTATCTTTTACAACAAGAGGAACGTTATATGTGTGTGTGTATAGGTCCCTTAGATCTCATGTCTTATAGTTGTTCTGGTCCTTAAATTTTTCTTTTTGATAATTGACATCTCATTTTGAAAGTCTTTATCCGCTTGGTCTTTAAAGATTTTTCCCTCATGATCAAAACCCGAACAAATAATTACCGCAACAATGCCCCTAAGCTCTTACTTCATTGGCCAACTTAGGCTCATACAATAACAAATTAATTTGCCACCTTTGACCATTTGCTACCCCCATACGATAAAAAATGAGTTATGGCCATAGGCTTCTCGGTGCCCTCATACAGTAACTTCATTTGTGTATAACCCTCAAAAGATGCTCCTCGGCAAGGGACCCAGGCTTTCATCTACATGCGTCCTTAGTAGGGATCTCTTTCCATCTTTACTCATATCCTACACAAGCACCTTCGAAAAGCATCCTTAACTTTGGCCTTATATTCCTCTACAGTCACCTTTGGTAGAGACCTTATCCATACACAACACACTTGTTATATTGTAGGATTCCGTAGTCTTTAAAATGCATGGAACCTTCTGCTCCCTGTGCTCACCTTCGTATTTGGGCTTCCCCAATGCTTTTGTTTCCGTATTAGGTCGAGACCAAGTCCCAACACAGGCCATGTCAACCTAACTTACCAATAGTACCTATAAATATAGTGAACCCGGACAAGGTTTAGCCTACACTACAAGTTAGGGCGTGCATGCAAGGGGCCAAAACCCCCCTGCTAAGGCCAAATGAAGTCCTTTTGCATCAGCAGAGCTACATAAGGGTTGGGGAGGACCACGACCCCCTAAAAAATTTGGCCAATTTTAATTAAAGGGGTTGGGCTTTTTCTTTATCTTGGTAAAAGTTAAACATGCTGGGCCATTTTTTTCATGCAATAAATGAGTTTGTAACCCAATTAAAGAAAAAGAAAACATAAAAACCTATCATTGACTCTCTCCAATCACATTCCTAATTGTTTCTTTCTCTTGTTAACTCCATGTGCATTATTCCAAAGCCTCAAAGACATACAATGTCTAAGCCAAAACATGTATAGCAACTGGTAGAAATCACCTTTCCTTTTGTCCCACTGATTTTTCACCATTACTACTAAAAAATGGGCATTTTCCAATGGCCTCACGTTGGAAATTTCCCAGTTTCCAACACGAAGCCGTTGGAAACCAAGCCATTAGTAATCGATGCTTTGGAAGTTGTCATTCCAACGGCCCAGATGAGAGCCGTTGGAGAAAAAGTCGTTGGAAATTTCCAACAGCTGTAATTAATTTTTTTTCCACGTTCTTCCAACTGCTTAGGCCGTTAGAAATAGTTTTTTTTCATATTGTTTATTCCAATGTTGTTTGTTCCAATAATAATAATAATAATAATAATAATAATAATAATAATAATAATAATATTCCAGTGCTATTTATTCCAATATTATTATTATTACATAAATGATATATTATTATTATTATATAAATAATTTATATATCCCTAACACATTAGAAGTAATTTGGGTTTTAATACACATTGTAACCTTGGATCTCCCTAATGTATTATTATTATTATTATTATTATTATTATTATTATTATTATTATTATTATTATTATTACTTACTACTACTTACTATTATTATTATCCATATTATTATTACTACTACTATTATTATTATTATTATTATTACTATTATTATTATTACTTACTACTACTTATTATTATTATTATTATTATTATTTACATTTATTATATTAAAAATCAAACTTAATCAAACAAACTTATTTAAATATAACAATATTATGATTTTATATTAATTCTCTAAATTAAAAAAATTTAAAAATAAATCCAATTAAACAATGTTAGTTCAAACTAACAATATACTACTTTTCAATTAAATCCTTAATTCAAAAAAATTCATACATAAATATCCCACTAAATACTATACAAACTTAATTAACACTAATAGTATACCAATATTATATTAAATCCCAAAATTAAAAAAAAAACCACATATTTCTTATATTATATGAATGGGTCCCTATCAACTATAATTTCACACATAAATATACTACCCAATTAAAATTTTTAAATAAATCTAATTATATCCTAATTTTAAATTAAACCCAAAATTAAAAATAATTTACAAAATCCACAAAAATTTAAAATATCAATGGGTAACCTAAATACTTCACTTTCAACCATCAACAACTACAAATCACATACATTTCATATATTTCAAATCAAAATAACTCAAGAAAATCCAGATTTAATTCCATTTTTCAGTAAAAAGAGCTTAAATAAATGAGAAAATAAATATTTTCACAACTTACCTCAAATCCAAAAATGAACTTAAAAAATGCATGGGAATGGCTTTGAATCTGGCAACACAAGCAAAATCTTGCACCCATTAACATGCTAAACCTCAAAGAAGAAAAAAAACCCGAAAACCTGAAACAAAAAAAAAAAAATAAGAAAAACTTACCAAATCTCGAAGTTTGAGCTCCAGAAAAGCTAATGTCGGCCTAAAAAAATGGAGGCTGATGCCTTGTGCCGTCCCTCAAGCTAGCTATGTGCGGTGTGTGCGTGTGGGAAAGAAGAGGAAAAGAGATGATGGTTTGAAACGAAAACGAACCAGATCTGGAGGAAGATGATGATTTAAATTAGTATTTTCCAACTGCCTCAGCTGTTAGAAAAATAAAACAATACACAGCGTTTCATTAAATGAAATTCCAACGGCCCAAGCCGTTGGAAAAACACTAAATTCTCCAATTGCTTAAGCCATTGGAAATGAAAGTTAAATTTTCCAACGGCCTTGTACGTTGGAAATTCTTTTACTGAATTTTCCAACGGCTTAAGCAGTTGAAAATTTAGCTAAAACTTGGGACGTTGGAAAAATACTAAATTTTTAACTGCCTAAGCCATTTTTAATGAATTTTCCAATGGCTTAAGCAGTTGGAAATAACATTTCTTAAAGTAAGCAGTTATTGTCTTCATAGTTCCAACAGCCAAGCCGTCAGAAAAATATTTTTTTGGTTTCCAACAGCTTAGCCGTTGGAAATTTCCAACATTTTGACCGTTGAAAAATACAATTTTTTTAGTAGTGCAACAAATTTCAAAAGGTGAGATTCTTTTATTGTTTTTTAAGATTCTTTTTTTAATTTTGCCCCACTGATTTTGTTTCCTATTTTATTGTGTGGCTTTGCTCTGTATTTTTTTTTTCTATAGCAACACCTAAAACTCTTCTCTTCATTCTTTTACATATTTTATTTATATTTTATATCATGTTGACCGGCCATGTTGAGATTGCTATATTAATATGATTATGTGAAAATTTATTATTCTTTTTTACTTTCTTGTGTATATTAGACTACTTGAAATATATTAATTGAATTTATACACCTTCCATTGTTTATTTTCCTAATTCTTTTATGCTCTAGAAGTTATTATTGTTTTGCATAGTTGAATTTTTATCTGCTCTATACTTAATATTTATTTTCATAAATTTTATATTATTTGATGATGTTAATTAATTATTGATATTCAATAGTGATGAAGGGGAAGCAAAAAAGATTGGATTCATTTTTTACACAGAAAGTTTTGCCAAGATGTAAAGATAATGCTACACTAGAAGTGGAGAACTATGAAACTTCAAGAGATGAGGAACCTCATCTTCCTTCAACAATAGAAGGTATCTTGAACCTTCAAGAGATAACAGCCCTTCGGTTTTTTCAGGAGTTGAAAATTCTTCCTTTTCTTTTCATCCATAGAGCGTGATTACGTTTTCGTCATTCAAGGGTTTGAATCTTTTCACATGACTATTAAATGGTGGCTGGCTTGTGACTTAGAAGAGAGAAAATGTAGATTTTGTAATAGCATGGTGAAAATGTAATTTCAACAAGTCCTAGATCAGCGGCAAATGCAACTGACCCTAATAATCCGTAGCTAATCAGTAATCAATAAAAGATTCATGAGATACAGACAATTTTCTGGCTGCGGCAAACGACCAAACTACTAAGCATGATAATATATATATAAAAACTTTATTGTTAATTGCCTGATTATTGACTCGTGCTAAATGTTCCCATGCTTGCACGTTAGCTGCACTAAAAGTTACATAATTATGAGATTCCGGTTACAAAGACAAATGGTACGACATCTGAAAACTATTCAACATATTTTTCAACTTTTGTTTTCAAGCGCATATATGGTTGTTATTATTGTTATTGTATTCTAAACTGGAGCTCAATATTATCTCCATTTTTTCTCTTTCCGAAAGGTTCTTTTCTCAAAAGTTTATTAATCGAATCAAGTGGTGCTTCACGGAAAATAATTAATCAAGTCGTCATATCAATTAAAATATTCATAAATGGATTAACATGTCTTAATCATATTATGTCTTCAATTTGAGCTCACCAGTTACGGGTCCCAACAGAAGGGCAGCTGCGGTAGGCTGCCAAAAATGAATAATTAGTGGCAACAAAAAGCTATTAAAGTAATTTGTTTTAACGGTTAACTTAATCTAAAATATTTTTTTTTATGTGCATATCTTTTTTTTTTTTTATCTTGAGCTGATTTTATCCGAAAGTCAATATTATACAAGCACAATAATTCATTCAAACTAAAATTTTTATGATATTAAATTTTATAATTTTTTTTCCTTTTTAATACCTAAAACAAGAAAAATTAATAATATCATAAAAAATTTACAATTTATAGATTATCACATCTACATAATATTAGCCTTGAAATAAAATTGGTCTCGGGCAAAAAAAATGTAAAAATAAAAATAAGTCACTTTAGATTAAGTTTACTTAAGTTAAAATGAATTGACTTAAAATTTGGGATTGCGTACTTTCCCAATTCTCATGGGTATGCTAGATTAGATTCCATAAAGAAATTTTTTTATTGAGAAAATCTTTTAGCTTTTTTATTAATGTAGACAAAAATGTGATAAGAATTTTAGAAAATGGGCAGGGATGTTGAAATTTTATTGATCAAATTGGAGAAGTTGAGTGGTTTTTTTCTTGTTGGAAGAACAGCAGTGGTTGTTTAGGAAGCAGGGGGAGGAAAATGTTATGGAGAATGGGAGGATGGGACCTATATTTTTAATTCAAAGAAAACAAATGTGGGCAATTTTGGAGTTGTTTGAATTAAAAGAATCGAGTCTATCAAGTATAATAGTTCTAGAAGGAGCATCGCAAGGATGAGATCAGTTTCATCAACCTCTATATTCTCTATTAGATATAGGGAAGGCCTATGTTAGTGGCAGAGTGGTTGATGGCAATTTCAATAAGACTTGTATTTGCTGATTCCATCAAGGAGTAGATCTTGTTTGGCATCCAAAAGTGAATATTAGGCAACCATTATCCTCTATTCCTCTCGGGTTATGATATCAGTCAGAAGTGGACCTAGAAATTTTTGTTAGTGGGGGCCAACTATTAATACCTTAAAATATTCTAATATAATAAAAAATCCAAAATATAGATATAATGTTTTTAAATTGTACTCATCATTCCTGCATGGTATTAAATTTGTCTATAATTACATATTATCAATTGTTATCGAGTGGAGAGGACATGGATGGGGCAACAGAGCAAGGGGGTTTCATTGTCTAAGGTTGGTACGATGAATACGGTGTTTTCATACATGTCAGGAGATCATGAAGTCAGAAGGTGCATTGGCATCAAGCCACCAACATATGCAATAAGTGGTGGCTACGGGGCTTGTGAGGTTGTACACAGTAGTGATAGTATAGATGAATTTGCGGTGGCTTTGGTGCCTAAAAATTGTGAGAGAGGAATTGTTGGAGGCATTGTATAAGAGCTTATGAAAAGAGGTTTTTGTGGGGGTGGTGTGGAGTTAGAGATCCATGTAAAGGTTGCTGGAAGCAATGGAAAATGGTGGGGTTGTGACGGAGAAAACAATCTCGTAGTGGTTGCTTGGGTCAACAATGTAGGCAACTGTGAGCGTGTTATGGTTTTTTTGAATACGGGTTGGGTTAATGTTTCTGGTACGTTTGACAAGGGTGCTAATTCTAATGGGCCTAAGTCTATTTTTGGTGGGTCAAAAAATGGAGCTTATATGGATTCTGTTAAGTCAAAATTGCCATCAAATAATGGGTCTACATCTTCTTGCGTGGATGTAAAAAATTATTAAGGATGCTTCGACGGTGGGGCATAAATAGTACTAAGGAGGACTCCTATTTAAATTTTCCTGGAGTTCATCCAATCTTTAAGGCCATGGATAATCAAGGGGGATGATTTTGTGAGTTTTAAGTGGCTATAAGAAACTACAGTAATAAATGGTCTTGGATCTTCAAATAGCGATAAAGAGAATATTTAATATTTGGGGTTTTTGAATTCTTCTATGACATCTTTGGATGGTTGTGAGAAATTAGCATTGAGTATTCTGGATAATCTTGACATGGCTAAAGTGGAAATGAACAGAGGTAGATGTACAAAGAAAATATGGGTGGTCCATAGGCCCCGCTTTTTTCTAGAAAAATATTGATAAGAGATATATAATTAAGTAATTAGACCTATTTAAATTTTTTAATAGACTTTCATAATTTTTATAATATCTATTAGAACACAATAATGTGTCTCTGTTATCTCATAAAAGACATATAAAATGAGTCGTCTCTTATTTATGCTGGCAATTAGGATAATATAAATTTCTATATTGGCCTTTTAACTTTCACACATTTCCATATCTAGGCTTTGAAATTTTTTGTCACTTTTTTTTTCTAATTCAAAGAAAAAATTGTGAAGCTAATTGAGTACAAGATAAAGGTAATAAACTAAGTGGAAAATATATATCAGGGCTATAAAAAGAGATTTTTTTCTATTACATTATATAGAACATGAATATCTTGCTGATCTTCTTCATAGTTTATATATTTTTCTAGTTGTTCGACCAATGACAGAAAAAATGTTAAATTAGAGTATTTTTCAAATTTTCTTCTAAAAAATATTTTTCATCATTACATTACAGTATATGTGAATTTATAAGCTTCATTATTGAATGTTAGGGTTTATATATATATATATATATATATATATATATATATATATATATATATATATATATAATATATATATATATATCTATATATATATAAATGGACCCCCTGGTGAAAATTCTAAATCTACCACTGCAAATGAAAGGATGAAAAAAGATACACTACTAGAAAAAGGTGATTTAGCAACAACAGAATTAATAATGAGAAAAAACAGTCGCTAATTAGAGATAACAAACAGCCATTAAAAGTTCGGGGAAAAATTAGCGACGGCTGTCTGTCGCTAAAATTTAATGATAACTTGCCCTAGCTAATTTAGCAATGGTTAGCCGTTGCTAAATTTAATGACATCTTGCTCTTGCTAATTTAGTGATGGTTAGCAATTACTAAATTTAGTGATGGCTTGCCCTCGCTAAAATCTTAAAAATTAGCGACGATTAGCTTTCGTTAAGTCTCAGTCAGATTTTGCAACACGTAGCCCTCACTAAAAGCCGATGAAGTAAGTACAACTAATCATCACTAAAGTACGCCCACATTAAAAACAACTTGCTCTCACTAGTTGTTCATAGACTAGCGATGGTTTAGCCTCATTAGTTAGTGCAAAAGATTATAGTATAAGTTTAGATCAACTTTGTCTTAGTTATTTTTTAAAAATTATAGTTAAAGTTAGTGAAGACTAGACGTCACTAACTTATAGTCAGAGTTGGTGACAACTTGCCCTCACTAAATTAGTGAAGGATAACTGTCATTAACTTATGGCCAGATTTAGTGACAGCTTGCTCTCACTAAATTAGTGAAGGCTAGTTGTCACTAACTTATGACTAGAGTTAGTAACGACTTGCCCTTGCTAACTTAGGCTTAGCGAAGGCTAGTCGTCACTAACTTATGGTTAGAGTTAGTGATGGCTTGTCCTCGTTAACCTAGTGAAGGCTAGCTGTAACTAACTTATGGCAAGAGTTAGTGGCAGCTTGCCCTTGCTAACTTAGCAAGGGTTAGCTGTCACTAACTTTTGGCTAAACCTCATGCCCACTCTCCACTTCAAAATTTTATTTAATTGTAAAAAAATTTATTCATCTTAATTATTTTTCTAAAAAAGAAAAAAGAGAAGCTGGAATTTCTAGAATTTCAACTAATCTTTTTGCTAGACCTTAGCAATATTGTTTTGTTGATCAATATTAGTCATTTGCATATAGGGAAGGACCTTAAATAGTTCATGATAAATTTTGTATATTTTTTATGAAAAAATGAATGAATAAAATAGGTGTTTTAGCGACAACTAGTTATCACTAAATTATTGCCAGATATAGTGATAACTTGCAGTCACTAACTAACAATAGAGTAGCGACAATTAGCAATCGTTTGTTTAAAAACTTTTAACCTCCTTTTACTCTCCTTAATGAGTTGCTTAAAAATTTTAAACACTCCTTTGATTTTCAATGTCTCCATCGCATCCGATTTATCATCATTTCCTCTCTGCCCTTCTTCTTCACTTCCTCAGCGAAACCCAATCTAAATTTCTGGTTTAGGGAAGGCTGGCCGTCGCTAGCTTCGAACGTTATCTGCGACAGCTTGCTTTTAGTAATTTCATTAAAAAAACCCCAAAACAGAGAAAGCCATTTGTTATTTTAACGAGAGAGGGCCGAGCAAAGGCTGAGAAAATGGAGAGGTCCGGCCGAACTTTTCAAACTTCCATTTTCCATCCAGCGAGCATTGGCTGAAGAGCTTGGAACGTGTGCTCATCAGGCAGCCTCGTTTATTCTCTCTCGTTTGATTTCGTTGCTTGATTTCTCTGGTTAGGGTTTATCAATTCTAGTTTTTTTCAAATTGGAAATCGTATAAGGTTCCAATGTTATCCCTGTTTGTTTCACCGCCAATTTCTTCTTTCTCCTCTTTGCCTGTTCCTCATCGATGTAATTAGATTGGCTAGGGTCAAATTGACATGGCTTGTTGTTCCTCTTGACGAGTTAATATTTTTTAGCCTTCTATTTGCAAACTGATACCCTAACTATGTTCACGTTTAGATAGTTTTCTTTGTTTCTTGTTTAGCCCTTATCTGGTTTTTCAATCTATTCTTTCTCTGTTCTTTTCTTCGTTCTGTGTGGACTTTATTGTCCCTTGTTTCATCTCTATGTTGATTATTTTTTTTTTTTTTTGGTAAGTATGAGTGTATAATCAGAGATGGGAGATTCAAACATTCAATTGGTTTGTGTAGTTGGTATTCAATTACTGGTGTTATTCATTTAGCTGATGCTGAGTGATTTCAGTTTAAGGCTTTCAATCTTGGATCACATTATAAGTGTTTTATGAGTTACAGTTATTATCCTTATTGTGTTCCTAGAAGATCCTCATCATCATCACCATCTCAGTATTCTTCTTTTTCATCTTCATCGGGTAAAATATAACAATAGATGAAAATAGAAAAAGGATTCATCTTTCCTTCTTTCTAATTAACCGTTTTATCTAAAATTGATATATCTGTTGAAGTGGCCAGTGATTTGTCTTCTCTGATAGGAATCTAGAAAAGAAAATAACCTGTGACTATTGTGTTGATTGAGAAATTTGTCTTCTAATTAATGAAAATGCAGGGATACGACAGAACACTGGAAAGACCTTGGCTATTATATTAGAAGGGGCAGCAAGTGTAGCTTTCCTTGTTATTCTGTTGATGTTCGCAAGAAGCATGATGAAGAAGCATAATGGTAATAATTATGTGATATAATGAAGATGGATTTGTCCTTTGCTCTTTACTTTTGCACAACCTCTAACATATATGCTTCCAATTATTGTATATTGTCTTCAGATTTTTTAGAGTAGCAAATGAGCTTGAAAGAGGCATAAGCCTTTCCAAAACATTTTTTTCCCAGAATATCTCCTCTTTGGAAATAGGAGCTCCTTTTACTGGTGAAGACAACTAATGGTGTAGGAAGATAGGCTTAAGTGAGGTAAAGTTTAAGGCTTTTGGCTTTGCTTTGATAGGTGGGTGAATCTTTGTGGTTCACAGAAGATGGAAAATCATTACTCTCGACCGTCGATGGAAAATCATTACTCTCGACCGTCCATTACATTATTAGGCCATTCAATTGATGTAAACATGAAGAAATTTTTTTTTTAATAAAGGTGAAAAGGAGATTTGGTAGGCTTAGGAATGAATGTTTGTCAATTTTAAAGAGGATGGTAGAGAAGGGAAGAGAGTAACAGCCTTATAATTAATTAGTAATTTTGAAGTCATTAAACTGGTGTAATTTCGATCACATTCTTTCCCCCTAAATCATTATTGCCTTCTTCATTAGTATTGGTTGGGGGATACCAATTCTTTTTTTCATTGCAGCAAATGATGATGTCCTCATTTTAGGTTTCAATTTTGTGTGTGAGATACTCTATTAATTACTTTACCTGTTATTTTTCTTCTGCCCTTATAACCTCATTTTTTTAGGTAACTAGTTACTGATTCGCTAAGTGGGAAAATAATAAATGGGTGGCAACCTTTACTACTTCCTGTGGCTTTTCTTTTTTAAAAGAATGATCTCAAACACATACACATTTTAACGATACATGTTTATGGGAATAATTGTACATCCATTGTGTTGTCCTGTTATGAAGCTTAAGAAAGTTGCCTAAATTGTGTAGAAATTGGAACGTGAAGTTACTATGACTAGAAATTGTTGATGCATTTTATACAAGACCGAGGCACTTGAAGCTCTTGCTTTACAAATGACACAACTTTGCCAACAAAATTGAAATAGAAGAAAATCAATATCAGGATGAGACATGATTTTGGTAGCCATTCAATGGTAGTTCATTTTTTTAAGTTGATACTTTTGAATATATTATGAGATAATGTGAAAAATCTACATAGTAATCGGTACACAAGGGTGGTAAGCCAATTTTTTATTCATTTAAGATCATGTTATTTGTTTTAACTAAGTTTTTATTGATATAATCGTCTTCTAAGTTTCTATTGATATAATTTTCTTCTACCTCCATGTAACACTATAGAAATAAATCCCCGCTAAAAAGTTCAGCTGTTTAAGCTACCTTAATGCCAACCTAATCATTTTTTTTTTCACTTCATCTATCCCGTCTGCTACTATTTTTTTTTTCTCTGGTTACTCATCATCTTTCTTTTCTCCATGTTACATTCCTCTCTATTTATTGGTCACATTCATTTAGTGTTCATGTCTTCTTCTCCTTTTTGTAGCTTGCTAGCTTTTTTTATTGGTTGAGGTTGACTTGGCTTCTTTGTGTTGCTCATTTGCTGGACCCTTCAGTGCTCTCAAGTTTGTTTATGTATGGAACTAGGATTTTGCACTATTACTACAAATTAACAATTCAGTTCGGTGACTTGGTGGCTAGCACTATGATATATCTTGAAGTATACTATTGTCACGTTTGTTATGAAAAGGGCCTGTAACATGACTTGGTGGTTTTGTCAAGTTTTGTCAATTTATTTTTTAATTGGGTTTCTTTGGTTTTGACCTTTTTGTAGCTACCAAAATGGCAACATCATATGAAGTGCACTAGAAAGACGTTGTGAACTACTTAAAATTAGCTGTTGTATGATTTAGACTTAGATTTCGGTTGTATTGTTATGCACTCTTAGCATATATATGTTCTAATGCATAATTGAAATAGATCCCTGCTACAATGTGCGGGCTCTTTTTCTAGCGTATATATGATCTTTTATATCTTTTTTACGACTTGATTGTTAAATGATATTTGTTGATGTACTTTGTATTTGTGGATATATGTAATTTGCCTCAATTTTTAAAATTTTGAATTGTAGGAAGCAGAACAACATAGTAATATATGTGGGATTAAGAAAGATATACATTAGTGATGGCTTGTTGTCACTAAAAATGACCATTATCTAATGAAGACTAACCGTCACTAATTTGGCAACGGCCAGCTTTCGTTAAATTTAGCAATTGCTTGTTTTTGATAAATTACTGTTTCTAATTTGCCAGTAATATACCTGTGCTGGAAAATTAGTTACTGCATCGTTGTGAAGGCTAGCCATTACTAGTTAGCGACGACAGCTGTTGCTAAATTATTAGTAGCGAGTGAATTAGCTGCACTACATCTAGTGATGGCCAGCCATCATAACAGTTGATTTAGCGACGGCTAGTCGTCACTAATAACCGTCACTAAAACCCCTTTTTTAATAGTGATGAGATCAAAGACAAAAAGTTCAACATTGAAGTGTGATTTGAAAATATTTACATAAGAGATTAAAGAATAGATGTTGGTTAACATTACATCTTATGTCTTGGGTGTCATGATTTTGGGTGCCAAAAGTGTGTAATTTTTTTTTTGTTTGTAGCGAGTATTGGTAAGGGAGAATTGTTACAGGTTTTCGGGGTTCATTATTCAAGAGTTATCTGATTTTTACGGATTTAGATGTACTCCTTTCTCTGTGGCTGTTTTGGGTTTTGTTTCAGAGTGTAATAACAATATATGTTATTAATATTAGTTTCCGTTGCGGTTCAAAAATAAAAAACGATATCATCTAATAATTTTTGCTAAGAAGTGACAGTCTTCTGGCGGAAAATTTCATAATAACATATATACTCATGTCTCTAGTATAAACTGATGGCAATAAGATTTCATTAATTATTGTGTGTTCGGTTAAATTTTAAAAATGAGTTATTAGTGTTTGATTTATAGTGATTATTTGTTTAGCTTGTATAATTGAAAATTTTACAATTAAAGAAAACATTTTTTCCCCAAAAATTTACGTAATTTTTATTTATTTATTTATTTTGGCTGTGTATGGAAAACATTCATAGAAAAATAACTACTTTATAAAAGGTTTTATTCATGTGATTATTAATTAGATACAATATTAAATTTCAAATAACGTTAGTATTTAAAAAAAACAGTAAAAATAAAACTGACGGATTATTTTTACTAGCAAAATAGTTTTCATCATGCTTTACCTTTACAAAGGTGAGGTTGATTTTCAGTTTCCCGTGTGATCTCAGAAAAGCAAGAGAATTAGGAGTTCAGGTGTTTCAAAGAGTCAAGGACCTTACGTAATTTAATGGCCTAAAGTCAGTTAATCTAATTTCTTGGTTGAAATTAACAAACAAAAGCCACCTTTGCGTACTAACTATGACGTGCAAGGGAGGTATAATCAGATTCAGTATCCTTTTACTATTTCTGTTTAGAAAAATCAATAAATAGCCGGAAACTTAATTAAAAGTAGAGAACGGTTAATTGGCTTAGGGAACACTATGCTCATTTTAATCCTTATACTTTGGGTAAAGTGCACAAATAGTACCTAAACTGTCACTTATGTTGCATTTTGTCCCTAACCTATGAATTGTTGCACCATTCGTCCTAGAACTATCATTTTGTTACATCATTCATTCTCCATCAGTTCCCACTGTCAAACTCTAACTGAAAAATGACTGAATTGAAACAAAATAGAATATTATGGCCGAACAGAACAAAATATAAATTGAGGGTCTAAAAAGGCAATACAATGAAAACACAAAATTAAAACTTACTTTCATGTTAGAAAAAAGTAGAAAAGTAAAAAGGGAATCTCCTTAGTTGGTCTGCTACCGCTCATGACGACGCGTCTTGGCATGTAGACTCTCACAAATGGCAGGGAAGGGAGACGGGAGGCCTTGGAAATTATTGTTGGCCAACAAATCAGCTCTACAAATAGCTGGTCAGGTTATTGCAAAAGAGAAATCAAGATCTGGAGGTTCCGGAGCAGTGTCTGATTTTGATTCATGGGAGGATTCGATTAAGTATTTTTAGGCTCTAGCGGCCATCAAATCGTCTACACATTTCACCTTTCACGCTCTGGCAAAGGTAATGGAAAACAACAAGGAAACTATTTAGTGAGCTATTTAATCATTTTCTTTTCTTAGTCAGAAGGCTTTTTGGAATGGGATCTCATATGCTTGTCTCTGCTTCTACGAATCCGAAGATTTGAATCGCCACCAGATGTGAAGGAAGCATTCAAGAAGTAAGGCGACTCTGAGGCATAGATGTTAGTTATTATATTGTAGATATATGTCTAATTAAACATATTAATCTAGCTCTATTTCTCTATATATAACCCATAATTTAATAAATAAATTGACTAATTTGCCCCTTGACCAAAACTAACCTCTATCGCCACTTCTGCCGCTGCTGTCTCCTCCTTCGATGAATCGTCACAACCTCCGGATCTTATAGTTATCATCCGCTTTCAGATTTCGTAGCTGCTCGGCTCTAGATCTCGTCATCACCCGTTGGATCTCGTCGATCGGCCACTGGATCTCATTGTCACCCACTGGATCTTGCTTCTAATCGTTTCCTCCGAGCGCGTCCTTGTTGCTTCCAAACAACAAAAGTGTCTGCAATAAAAGGTAAATGTGTCTAATATAATATGTGGAAGTGTTTACAAAATAATATAAAATAAATTATTATAAGGTTAAATTAAAAGTGTCTAAATCTATGAGAATAAGTGTCTAATTGAATATTATAAAATGTCTAAATAAACATGTAAAAGTGTCTGAACAAAAAATGACAGAATTGCTGAACAAAAAATGACAGAATCAACTTGTGAACAATTTATTATATTTAAAATATAATAAAAAAAGTGTCTGAATCAATAAGTAAAATTGTCTAATTGAATATTGAAAAATGTCTAAAGAAATATATAAAAGTGTCTGACTAAATAACTTCTAAATAATTTGTCAACTTTAGAAAATAAATGTCTGAAATAATTAAAATAAGTGTCTGACTAAATATATAAAAGTGTTCAAATCAACATGTAAAAGTGTCTAAATATTTGAAGAAATGTTCAAATAAAGGTATATGATTTAATGTCTAAAAAAGTGTCTAAATAAAAATTTTAAAATGTCTAAAGCACAATAGAAAAGTGTCTAAACAGATCAGGCTCTTCTCTTCGCACCTCTCATCTGCCTCTTCTACTTATCATCCCTCTCATCCTCACCGCCCTCTCTCCGACCACAGCCGCTACCTTTCCTCCACACTCAGCCACCCCTCATCACTCACCTGGCATCGCCTCGCCTCGGGCCGCCATTCCTCGCCTCACCTTTGGCCTCGCCTTGTGCCGTTGCACCTCACGCCTGGTCGCTCCTTGCCTCGCTCGGTCTCAGCTTTGCCTCACGCTTGGCCGCTCCTCGCCTTGCGCCTCGTGCCTGCGCTGGCATCGCCTTGCGCCTCGTGCCTTCCCTGGTCTTGCCTCACCTTGCCTCCCATCGAATCTTGTCGTCTTGCCTCGGATCCGCATTACCACGCCTCAGATCTCATCACTGATCTTTCGCTCGGATCCCTGTCGTCTGGCTCTTCCGGTCACTACTCCTGGATTCATCTCCTTCGATCTGCCTCCTCGCACCGCCGCGCCTCGACCCTCGCCTCTCTTCACGCCTAGCTTCGCCTCGCTTCATGGCTAGTCGTGCCAATCTACCTTCACCATAGTCTCGTTCATCGTCGTTGGCTTCATCACTCTCTCAAATCTTCCTTGATTGGAGCATTGTCACGGGTCGTCGTCAGCATCGATCATGGAGATCGGAGAGGACAAAGGTTCTGGAATTTTTGAATTTTGGTTTTATCTCACAATCTGATCTGCGGGACATGGCAGTAATTAGATATAATAGCTAGGGGTAAAATTGTCATTTACTTGCTATGTTCAAATGAACATATGCGCACGGTATCCATAGTGGATGTGAATAAAGCATTCAAGAAGTAAGGTGAATCTAAGGCATAAATGTTAAGGACACAACGGTGGAGGAGGCTACCCCTTTTTTGACAGTGCTGTAACATCGGCCTGTTGATGCCGCTAAAGATCAAGGAGAAGAATTTAGAACCTACCTAACAAGTAGATGTGCTTCTAGAAACAACTTTCTGCCATATAATAGCCCACATGGTTCTGCAAGCCGCTTAACGAAAAAAATCAGAACAATAAATTAGTCCCTTGACGGATCCTATTCTGCTTAAAACAATGAAGTGAAAAAATGTGGTGGCAAAGACAGAGACAAAGAGAAAGTGATTGAAAATTTGAAGAAGAAGAAGAAGAAGGATAGGAAGTTGAATGGGTCTACATTGTAGTGAAAAAAAAAAAGAGAGAGAAAGAATAAAATAGTTTGTGGAACTATTTTCCTTAAAACTATAAGTTTTAATTTTTTTTTCATTGAATTGCATTTTTAAACCTTGAATATTTCAATTTTTTTCTATTAATCCATAATATTTCATCTTATTGCAATTTAGTCATTTTCTGTTAGTGTTTAACGATAGGAACTGTTGGAGGACGAATGATGTAGCAAAATGGTTGTTCTAGGATGAATAGTGCAACAATTAATATTTTAGGGATGAAAATGCAACATAGTCATAGTTCAGGGACTATTCATGCACTTGACCCCTTATATTTTGTATGGATGCTTTTGATTACAAATAAAGGAGAGAACAATATTTTAGAAAAAAACAAAGAAAAACATGAAACCATAGAAAACATAGGTGCCATTTGGAGTAACTTTTCTAGTTGGTATTAGAATTTTAAATAATTTATTTAACAATGGAAATGAAACTATTGAAGTTAAAAATTGAAAGCTACATTTAGATAATTTTTTAGAATTAATGTGAAATTTCTAAGCAATGAAGTGAATCCCTTGATGCTTATGAATTATAATAAAACCAATTCATTCAATGAAAAGAAGAAAGAAGTAATATGAGCACATGAGAATTTCTCATGTCCATCAGAGGATACAATGCTAACGGTGCTAATTTCTCTTTTATTGTTCTTATTATTAAGAGATTCAAACCAATTACAATTTCTCAGTTTTGATGCTAAACTTTTAATATTTTGACCATAACTAACTAATTTATATAACAGTACTAGATATCAAAACAACAGTTCTACACACCAGATTAATATATTTGTACACTAACTTAATATAATTAGACATCATAAAAGCATTACTAAATAAAAAAAATAGTAGTTCTAGATATCGAAGTAGCAGTGATAGACACTAGTCACTAGAATAATGGTGCTAGACACCACGCTAACTAGCTTACATACCAGTCTAACATAATTAGATAGTAGAAAAGTAGCACTAAACACCAAAATAGAAATTCTATTCACTCAAGCAGTAGTTCTATTAACTAGAACAATAGTTCTAGATACCTATTTAGCAAATATATAGCTTCAATCTAACATACACTACACACAAAATTGTGATACACTAGCATTTTCATTTGAAAATTAAAGATTTTGTTTCCATTAAAATAATTAAAATCCTAAACATTTTTTCATTTGTGATCACAAAGATTTATTTAAAATGGTAACTCATCTCCCTAATAATAATTGCCTTATCTACTCCATAATTATAGATGTTCATTTAAAATTGTAAATTTCCTCTCTCTTAATAGCAATTACCTAAAATCGTTAACTTAAGCTCTAATGGATGGTATAATGCCTCATTTTATCAACTTGGTTAAAGTATGTTATGAGAAACCAACTACCAATGCATGGCTTTGCAATCAAAGTTGTGAAATTCGAGCAAATTGAAACAGTTCGCTATCGTTGTGGGATTTTGATTTGAGTTTTGTTCATTGAGTTCACATTTCGATTTTTTGCATGGAAATTAAAAAGATTGTGTGTTTTATCCATTTCTATATTTAATTTTTGTATATAAATTGAAAGAGTTAAAAATTTTAATATTGAAAAAATAATTTGGATAATAATATATGATAAAATAATTTGATTTATATGAAAATAATACAGATTTAGAACAATTTAAAATAAAATATTATATAAATAATTTGGAACGAAAAGTATTAGTATCAAACAAAATAACTAGTGATAAGATCATCATCAATTTCAATCTATAGTACAAATTGAAATTAATTGAAAAATTGGATCATTATCAATTTCAATCTTTGTGAGTTAACCATACTTCACCAGACTTGAAAAAGATAAGTGAGCTAATTTGAAATTAGGAGTATGATATATTTAAGAATTGTATCAAATCGAACAAATTGGTGTTTAAAAAGAATGAAATGTCATCTAGCATTTTCTAGCTAGTTTGGTTGGTAAAGAAACATGACTTCCACACCTCTCACCCAAATTCAAGTCTCACCTCCTTTTTCCCATCCTTAAAAATTCTTAAACTTGTAGTAGTAGGTATTTTAAGTACCAAAATAAGAATGAAATGCATGCTAATATAATAGAATTCTAAGACACATTTAGTAACTGGGATTGAATAAATTATGTTAAATACTAATTGAATTTTAACTATCTAGTTTCATGAGACATCATGCGAACAAAAATTAATATATATTTTTTGTTAACACCGTAAATTTTTCTATGGTTGATCTATGGTTTTTTAGAGATCATCTGTGTTGGAAAAAAGTTACATAAAATGTTAGTGAGGGCCCAAATTTGTGAGCATCAAGAAACTGGAGAAAGCTGGAGTAGCTCAAATGAGTTTTGTCTTTTTGTTGGATTGTTAAATGTATAATATGTAATCTTAAATATGCAACTCATATGAGAAAATAAGGATCAAATAAACAATAAATAGCTTTCTAAAGGTTTTCTTATTGAAAATTATTTAAGATTTTAATATTGGTAAGAAGTCATCAAATTAGAGAACATATATCACTACTAAAAAAAGAAAAGTTTTTAACGGCCGTTACCAACGCATAGGCAGTAGTAAAATTCAAAATTACCAACGCTTAGCCGTTGGTAGATGATTGTTGGTAAATCGATCGTTGAAAACTAGTTGTCCAACTGTCTAAAGTTGAGTCGTTAGTAATTTGCTATGTCTGCACGTTGATAATTTGGATGTTGGTAAATTACCAACGGTCTTAGAGCATATTAGGCTTCTAATGGCTTAAGCATTTACCAATGTGTACAAGTTGGCAATTTACCAACAGGTTAAGCCATTGGTAAATTTACCAACGAATAAGGCCGTTGGTAAATTTACCAATGGGTTAGGCAGTTGGTAAATTTACCAACGGATTAACCTGTTGGTAAATTTACCAATAAGTTAGTAACCTTTTATTTACAGTTAGTTATATGGACAGATGGCAACAACACAAAGCTGGGACATTGACAGGAATAGAGAGTTTGGGGGTAGAAGATTTTTGTTCACCACATAGGGTCTGGCACATTTTCTGTATAGCTCCAAAATCTTTGTCTGTCTTTACTTTATTTGCCTTCCCCAAATACTTTATGGAAAATGTTTGCATTCGTGTGATCCAATGCTGTCTGACTTGTCACTAACTATAACCCAATTATTTCTCTTTGATCCGCCCACCCACCCCAATAACAAAATTGCTCCCAAGTCTCAACCCTTCCAATTATCTGCTCAACCCACTCCGTAATGCCGAGGCTAAAGCAAAACTTTTATGCTTCTTTATATTGCACTACTCTGTTTCTGCAATTTTTTTTTCTCGTGGGTCTTTAACTTTATAAGTATATTTTTTAGTCCACTGGTAAATTTGCCAACTGGTTGACGCATTGGTAAATATGAAAAAGGCCATCATGATTCTCGATTTCATGATTTCGTCATTTTCCAAATTCAATATGCTAGTTTACATGTTATCCCATGCTTGTTAATCATCCAATTGTTTAGTGCGCATAAGAAATGCAAAATCAATATCAATACTGTCCATCCCAAGTTCATTCATACATCATAATACAAACAATAAGTTATATGTCTGATACATATCATAAAAATATCCATAATGCAACATCTCAAAAAGTAGTTCTAAGTCTCATAAAGTTCATATAAGTCTCAAGTCTAAAAAATTTCATTCAAGTCTTATGACACAAGAATCACATGATGATATACCTAATCCAGATGGCAATCAAGCTTACTCCTCAGTATCCGAGTCCAACTCATCGGTATACTATGGAGCCGGTTAAGGTTAAGGGCAGAGAATGTTGAGCGAATGACAAATAAACTCCAACTGAGCTCTGTTAGTCTCCAAGGTGGCCCTATTCGCGTTCATCTTTGCTTTCTGTCTTCTTTTGAGCCACTCCAGCTTCTTTTCATACTTTGCATCCCTTTATGCAATCTTTTTTACCATCATCTTCTATACTTGCTCGTTTAACTCTAGTGTTTAAGTGAGGTCAATAGATGGGAGCACTCCAAGCATTCGGTGTCATGGGACAACGCATTGTTTTGAGCCCAAACTGAAAACACATCCTCTCCTTTTCTCACCAGATGCAGTACTAATTATGGCAGCTTTATCAATTTCTTATGCAGGCTTTATTCCCTAGTGTTGCTATGTTTGCTCTTCAATCTTAGCACTGACCCGAGCCTATAGAAAGATGTTAACCCATTTGAATTAGTCATATGTGGTTATCATAAGTTTAACATAAGAGTAGTAGAAAAAAAAAGTTAGTATACTTGCACCAACTTCTTCAAACCATCTACTAACGTAGTGTCAATTCCTTATTTTATGTGTCGCCTGGAGGACCTTAAACAAGTCAGGGTCTTTCTTCTCTAAATTTATCTTTCTCTAACATAATGTTAATTTATAGTAATGTCTATCATCGATTATTAATAAGCGGAAATGTAAAGTGAATGAAGAAGAATGATTAACCATTTGATCTCGATGTACAGACATCGAGATTGACCCCCCTTCCCCCGGCGTATATGTTGGACTACATGATCCAGACTGAAAATCCTTCTCATTGATGGATCCTTGGATTACTTTTAACTTAGCAGATTTTTCAAGAAACTCCGGACTGGCCCAATATTTCTTCATTTTTGCATATGCATTATTGGACATGAAATTTGCCTTCGCTCGACGTTTGGTAGGATCCTTCACACACCTAATGTCTGCCATGATGCATTGGTAGTGCTGTGCCCCCAAGATGTGCCATATCCGATACACCTCATTATGGTGTATCAGGTCCCACTCGCAGCTTTCTACAAAGGATAATAATTTGTTTCATTAAATCATGACGAATGAAAGTGCTGCATTTATATGAAATTATGATATGATACTAACATGACAATTACCTTGAAAACGCACCACTATTGTTGAATGTCCAATGAAGAGACACGCATCCAATTAGGATATGTCTTGAAATGTGTGGTAAAACATGGTATGACCAACTATGTCGCTCTAGGTGGAAGGAATCCGTAAAGTGAAAATGATGCATGCCAGTACGAATTATAGGTGTAAAAGGTTTGTTGTAAGTTTACCCACTAAATTTCTACGTTATTGATAATTTGTAGGATGTTAATTACTTACGTGTTGCCATGAGGGTAGATCTTCAACTAAGGTAAGGTCAGTGCCTGTGACACTGATGATCAGACATATGCAGTATGTATGTTAGAATTTGAGGCGTGAGAATGCATCATCTGAGGGTAACTACTATGTGCCCGTTGGGGGCCATGTGGAGATGGAGTGTCTTCACCTTCGCCGTAAATGTGTGCATCTGGCCAACCATGAATAATTGGCACCAATGTGTCCTGTGTTTCTAGAACTACATCATCATGTGCTCGGGAAGAAAAACCCATCCTCAGTAGTTAAGGAAGTTTTGTCTGCAGGACCTCCTTGAATGCTGCAAAAGATCCCTTCCCAGGTCGGTGCCTGGAGGTGTTATCCCCTTTAGATGACATCCGTAGTAATTAACATATCATTAAGGAAATAATGTAATTATGTAAAGATCATATAATGAATTATCATCATTTTGCATGAAATTACCAAATATGTTTATTTATATACATGTATGACTTGAGATCGATACTGCCACTGGCACCATCATCTTCATTCACCCAACCCAATGTTTGCACAGTCTCCAAACTCCTCATTTTCATTGTTATCAGTTCAATTGGATTCAAACTCCTCATCATGACCTGTATCATGATTAGCAGTTTCCTCATTTTCATTTTCATCATCATGGTCGTTCATACCTATGCTTTGAAAATCTTCTTCAATATCATCACCCAATCCTGAGTCAGTGAACTCATCGATAGGGTCATCCTCAATTACATGATTTGTATGGCCTCTAGCTTATTGATAAACATCATTATTGTCTTCTAATTTGTATTAGATGATCTGTCTAGGTTTTATCTTAAGCACAATTGCCAACCATTTTTTTCACGTGACTTTGTCGAATATGGTGTGTAGTACACTTGGTTCGCATGAGATGCAAGAATGAATAGATTGAACTTTTGATATCATTGAGCATCGTAGACCTCAACTAACTTAAACTGTTTATGAATCTGAGTTTCACAGTTAGGTGTCGGGTCAACCAGTCGCATCCAAACAAGACCACATTTTTATGTATATAGCCAGGATATTCTAGTTGAATGAGTTCTTGTAATATACCATAAAAATCACATTCAACTTCACTGGAACTGGTGCTCTGTATGCACACTCCACTATTGAATGTTACCTTTTCCTTACCCCATTCACTTACGTGGAATTTGTATCCATTTGTGAAATATATAGGCCATGTCTCAACCCAACGTGAAGGCACACATGTAACATCCCACAATATCTGATCGACTACATTGTTTCGTGGGTCATCGACCTATGTAAACCAATTTTAAATTACAAAAAAACATTCACAAATAATGGAAATTAATAGTTTATATGCAGAGTGCATTGTATCCACTTATACAGTTAATTATACCTAATAGAATACAAAGTTTCTATTAATTTTTTAAATAAAAAAATTAAAAAAATTTCATAGAAAAATGTTCTTTATTCAATACTTGCTTATAAATATATATGCACATAAATATTAACCCAATCAAGCAAAGTTAATTACACCTAACAAATTCAAATTTTCTATTAATTTATGAAATTAATAAAAATTACAAATTCTGCTTATTGAATTATCATGGACTGGAAATTACATATATATGTATATATATATATTCTCCATTACCATCATTTTAGTTTCAAAAATAAAATTTAGATAATTATTCCTAAAAAATAAAAATTAATTAATTAATTTCTGAAATAAAAAAAAAACAAATTCATAGGAAAATGTTTTATATTCAACACTTGGTTGATAAATATATACGTACATAAAATATTGATCCCAATCAAGAAAAGTTAATTACACCTAACAAATTCTAATTTTCTATTAATTTCTGAAATTAACAAAATTACAAAATTTATTGAATTACCATGGATTACAATATTTTGTCATATATCATGTATATATTCTCCATTACCATCAATGTAGTTGCAAAAACAAATTTTAGCTAATTAAACCTAACAAAATACTTAATTTCTATTAATTTCTGAAATAAAAATAAATGAAATAAAATTCATGAAATTGCATATATCAATGGGTCAACCCTAAACTTAAATTAGAAGCATCAACATTGACATACCACAAACATTTCGTGCATATCACAACAAAAAAAACCCTAGATTACTCAGATTTTTTTGCAAAAAAATGAAAGAAAAAACAGAAAAAAAAACCTCCAAGAACTTACCTAAAAATCAGGACAATAAACCTTGAAAATTACTGGGAACACTTCTAATATGTGAGAACAAGTAAGAAGTTGCACTCATTGTAGGAAAAAAATTCAAATATATATTAAAACGTAAAAATCAAACTAATAGCACAAAATAAGCTGAAAAACTAAAAATACTCACCTTTTTCAGTGATTCGGCACCAGATCTATGAATGTCAGCTAAAGCCAATGACGCGGATTTTTTGGTTTCAGCCCCTTTAAGTGCTATGTGTACGAGTAAGAGAGGGAGAAAGTTGAAGACGAACAAAGATGCGAAATGCCTGGAGGAAGGAGGTGGCAAAATTTAATTTCATGTTTCCGATGGCCTAGCCATTGGAAAAGTTGGTAATAAAACATGTCGTTTCATTAAAATAGGTGGCGACAAAATTGTAACACTTTCCAACGGCCTTAGCCACTGGAAAATAAAAAAATTTGTCCATCCACAAATTTTCTCCCAATTTCAAATTTTATTTCAATTCTTTTCCCACTTATAATGTTGACACATGTAAAGGGGCTTCATCACTTACCAACGGCTTATTGCATTGGTATTTTCCAATAGTTAGGCCATTGGAAATTAACACATTGGAAAATTAGATTATTCTAGTAGTGTATGAAACGTAAATAATAGGTGCTAGTTAATAAAAACTGAAATTTTAAGAACCCATAGGTTAGCGGGCCAATATAGTATTTTACTTGCATCAGTAGTAGCGGTAAGCAATAGCATCTTTGGTGTTGGGATTATTTTCTCATGTTTAAGAAGAACAAGAACTATTTTTTAGATGAAAAAAAGAATAAGGACTAACCATGTGATTTAGCGCAATTGAATGTGTGTTTTGTTTTTTTTTCACTAATTTTTTTTTATAAATATAAGGGAGAGGAAGATACTATTAGGAAGCTTAAGGGCGAAGTTTCTGCCGCACAGAACTTGGAAAACTTGGGCTACAATTGGACCATTTAGGAACTACTATATATTTTTTGGTAGAGTGTATGTCTACCATTTGAACCCTGACTTGGCAAGGCATGTGCTCCCCTTTGCTAACTCACTTGATTGGTGCGAACCACTTGAATATGTTTTGAGCCATATTCAAGAAGCACTACAAGAGAAACTGAATTTTGCAAACGGACTTGGAGACTAAAAAAAATGATTGCTGGGTTGTCCGTCGCTAATTCGGTCAACAAAAAAGGAGCACAATTTTGGGTGGAGAAGTAATGACCAACTGGTAACCAGGATAAAATCAATTGTCAATTTTAGCCACCGTATCAGTCATTCTTCCTAAAATCTCCATGTTGGCAATTTGCGAGAAATAAGGCTAATCAATTAGAATCAATGCATTTGACTTATAAATTGCCATCCTTCGTACAGCTGATCATGAGGTACATTCTGTATAAGGGTAATTGGTTTATTTATAATTGTCATTGATTCGTTTATACAGTATGTAGCTCTCTTCCTTAACTAAAATAATTTGTTATTGATAACTGTATAAAAAATACATAAAATAATTAATAAACATAACAACATGAACCGCCAACCACATATCAACTCAAGAAAATATAAATAAGAATTTGACTAGAAAATTCATAATATGAAACAAAATAATGCAAATATTTATTAGCTTGAGTATTAAAAAAATTGGGTTGAATAGAACATTTGTGTCAAAGAACTCACGGTTGCAAAACCTAAGCCAAGTACAAAGTATTTGAGAGAGGTAGAATGCACAGTTTTTTAAGTATATTAATCACTTCAGCTGCAATTAAACTATAAATTAGAAAGACCCGAAGTCATAATTTGATCACATGGTCAATATGGTCGCTTCAATAATTTTTGTTTTGGGATAACTAATTTTTTATGATTTTTGTCGTAGAAACGTGAAATAAAAGAAAAGTAATTAAAATATTTATATTTGAAAAAAATATTTGAAAATATTTTTTGAGCATCTTAAAATGTAGAGTTTCAATAAAAATATAATTTTATGTTTTAGGGATTTTATCATTATTCTAAATAATGAGAAATATTGTATAGTATATATAATTAATGTCATCAAAATAATTTTTTTTTTAATAAAAATGTACTTTATTTCAATAACAAATGAGCAAAACAGTATGTTACAAATCAATGATATGGAATACTAAAGAACAACATAGATATATAATCTGGTTAATAAAAGACTATTCATTCATGGGATACCGGACAGAGGGAAGGGAATCGGAACGAGCCAAAATCTTCCCGGTAAACAAGGATAGTCGTGGAGAAATAACTTGTAAGTAATTAGGAAAAAAATAAACACAAACACACACACACACATGCACACACATGCGCACGACACCCATGCACAAGATACGCATGCACGCATGCACACACACACACACACACACAGACACACACACGTGCGCACAGACAGACAGACACACACACACACACACACACACACACTATCTCTCATTTTCTAAGCCCAGCCGCTTTCTGCACCCTACTTAATCTTAATTTTTCTCGTAGCCACCAATTTTGAAAATAGACCACTTAGATCTATTTGTCATAAAGCATTGTATAAACTAAATGGTACTCTTATCAATAGGGGCGAAGAAATTTTATCAAGGAGGGTAAAAATGGTGGAAGTAATTGAAGATAATCGGAAGAGATAATGATGAAAAATCAACCGACCAGACCTTGATTGATATCCAAGCTTGACCCGATATGCAGAGAACAGATGAGAAGAAATGATGGAGAGGAAAAATAGAGGTTGGTGGACTATAGGAGCAAAGCCAGGAAATTGTCTTCATAGGGGTAATCAAAACTAATTTCATAAATTTTATAATGAGTGGGGTCATCATCTAAAATTCTAAGGGATCATAACAAATATTTATAAAAGGATATATACCATTTATAGAATTTTCCTAGGATTTAGTGTTATATGTCACAACTAAAAAACAGGTATTTTCCAACAGCAAAATTTCCAAGCCGTTGGAAATTTCAAGACCACATTTCCAATGTGTTTAGCAGTTGGAAACTAGAGAATTTCAATTTTCAACGCGAAAGCCATTGGAATTTCCAACATGAGACCATTGGAAATGAAGCCCATTGAAATTTCCAACACAAGGCCATTGAAAATTCTCACGTTGGAAATTTCCAACACAGAAGCCGTTGGAAATTTGTGCTAGTAAACCAACATATTTAACAAATTTAGAAAATACAAATTTTTAGAAAATAATAATCGTAAAGTATGTATTTTAAAACTATTTTAATAAATAATAATAATAATATATATGTATATTTAGAGGGGAGACTTAACATATTTATAATGTCCATCCATTCAGATTCCTCTGTATAAAAACATATTTATAAGTATAAATATACCATAATATATATATGATTTAATAATGTAATAATTATGTATTTGATATATGATATATTCATATTGATATAATTATATTAAACATACATATGTCTCTCTCTCTCTCTCTCTCTCTCTCTCTCTCAGAGACACATAATATCATATTTACAACTCTCTCTCTCAGAGACACATAATATCATATTTACTATATATATATAAATCCCCTAGTAAAAATTTTGAATCTACCACTGCAAATGAATAGATGAAAGAAGATGAGATCAAAGATAAAAAAAGGTTTAGCATTGAAGTGTGATTCAAAAAGATTTACATGGGAGCTTAAAGAATACATGTTGGTTAACATTACATCTTAGGTCGCAGGTGTCATGATTTTGGGTGTCAAAAGTGTGTAATATATATTTTTTTGTTTGTAGCGAGTGATGGCAAGGGATAATTGTTACTGGTTTTGGGGGCGTATTATTCAAGAGCTATCTGATTAATAGACTTGAATTAATGTGTTTTGTGGTTTCAAATTTAAAATGAATGTGAAATCCTCCTTAAAGTTACATTTATTTACTCCTCCCTGCCCCTAACCCCTGCCGCCCTAACCGATAGTCGCATCTAGCCCGTAGCCTGCCGTTGCCCCTATCCCCTGATCCTGTCACCGCTACCGTCGCCCCGACCCCCGACCTCACCGTTACCCTACCCCGCAGTCGCACCTAGCCCCTGTTGTGTAAAAGGGAAAAACAATAATGCAAGTGGAAGACTGGCTCTTTTATTGATTTGCAGCAGCATATATATACTTACAAAGTAAACAGAAGCAAAGCTACTCACTTAGAACGGGACTCTTAGACGTGATTTAAAACAAATCAGATCCAAACTACTTATCCCTATAAATCAGGAATTATTAATAGAAGTAAATAACAAAACAAATCCTAACATATTATCCTCCCCTAAACTGAATTACGGTGAGCAATCAGTTTACTCTTGGAACCTCGCAGACCCC
Source organism: Aquilaria sinensis (assembly GCA_005392925.1). Taxonomy (NCBI): domain Eukaryota; kingdom Viridiplantae; phylum Streptophyta; class Magnoliopsida; order Malvales; family Thymelaeaceae; genus Aquilaria; species Aquilaria sinensis. The sequence continues at coordinate 184,877 of SMDT01000304.1, forward strand.
AAGCAACTTCCGCAGCTTCACAAATGTATCAAGCTTGAGGGGTTTGGTCATAATGTCCGCTACTTGCTCATGTGAGCCACAATGAACCAGCTCCATTTTTCTGTCCTTTGTAAGATCACGGAGGAAATGAAACCGAACATCTATGTGTTTACTTTGTCCATGCAAAATTGAGTTTCTTGATAGCTTTATTGTTGAACTGTTATCACAATAAATTGTGATGCAATTCCTTTTAGAATGACCAAGCCTTTCCAGTACTCTCTTCATCCATATGCCTTGTGTTGCACATGAAGATGTCGCAACATACTCAGCTTCTGTAGTTGAGAGTGTGACAACAGGTTGCTTCTTGGAACTCCAAGCAACAGCTCCGCCACTTAATAGAAATACAAAACCAGATGTACTCTTCCGATCGTTTGTATCACCTGCATAATCACTGTCAATATAAGCCATCAGTTCTTCGTCTCCCTTTCTCTTGTAGAATATCCCTAGATTTTCGGTACCCTTCACATAGCGAAGTATTCTCTTCAGAGCTTGAAAATGAAGCTTAGTTGGGTTTGTCATGAATCTGCTAGCAAGGCAAACTACACATATCAAGTCTGGTCCCGTTACAGTCAAGTACATAAGGCTTCCTATCATTTGCTTGTACTTGGTTCCATCAACCTTGGCACCTTCTTCATCCTTTATCAGCTTGACTCCAGGAACAATGAGATTGAGTACACTGTTGCTTCTTTCCATTCCAAATTTTTCAAGCATTTCTCTAATGAACTTTCTCTAGCTGATATAGATTCCTTCGGAACACTACATAACTTCAACTCCTAGAAAATATCTCATTCTCCCAAGATCACTCATGTCAAACTCTTGCTTCATGGAATCCTTAAGCTTGGACAACATTCTTTCAGAGTTACCAGTAAAGATTAAATCATCTACATATAAACTCACAATTAGAAGCTTACCTCCATCTTCAGCTTTAATGAAGAGTGTATGTTCTAGGTCACATTTCTCAAACCCTTCTTTGATGAAATAAGCCTCTATTTTGCCGTACCATGCTCTAGGGGCCTATTTAAGACCATACAAGGCCTTCTTGAGCCTGTAAACCTTTTCTTCTTCTCTTTTTCTTTCAAAGCCTTGTGGTTGTTCGATATACACTGCTTCATGTAACTCTCCATGCAAGAAAGCACTCTTGACATCAAATTGGTAGATATTTCAATTCTTTTGTGCCGCCAAAGCGATAATCATAAGAATGGTATCCCATCTAGCAACAGGCGCAAAGACTTCTGTATAGTCTTCTCCAAAACGTTGTGTATACCCTTTAGCAACTAACCGGGCTTTGTACTTGTCTACTGCTCCATGCTCATTAATTTTGGTCTTAAAAACCCATTTTACTCCAATCTTCTTAGCTCCCTGAGGCAAAGTTATAAGCTCCCAAGTGTTATTTTTCTCAATCGCCTCAATTTCACTCTTCATTGTTGCTCTCCATTTTGGATATCTAACAGCCTCATCAAAGCTGACTGGATCTTCATTTGCTGTCGACACAGCCAAGTTGTGGTATTCTTCTTCTTCTTCTTCACTTAGACCCAAGCCTTCTCCACTAACATAGTCCTGCAGCCAGATTGGTTGTCTTCTATTTTGATAGCCAAAGGCTATTGCCTCCTCGGTAGTAACTCTCTGCCAGAATATTGGCCGAGGAGTCTGACGTCACCCAAGAGAGGATCTTTTTACTGACCTCGGAAGGTGCGAAGTCAAACACTATGAGCTCGAGACTTCGGTTAGCTCGTCAGGAATTCCGAGGATAACACCGTCTCCATCGAGGGGCCAAACTGACCGTCTTCGGGTAAGAAAGCCATCTCTCTGAAGCAAGGAAGAATCTCCCCGAAGGCAGAAGCCCCGAAGAGGATCTTCCCCGAACAAGAAACACCTGAACAAGGGAATCACCGGACTATGGGTATAAGTCCCGAAGAAGGTGTTCATCAAGGGAACACCCAGAACTATGGGATAGATCCCGAAGGAGGTGCTCGCACCAAAAGACGGATA